>CM026271.1:19743063-19963346 GCA_014851425.1 Senna tora
TCATCTTCCTCGTCTCAATCTCTCGAGTTAAGGTTGGTACAACGCCCGATTCTCTCCAAGTTCCCTTTATCATTTTTCTTCATTTTTGGAATTAAGTTGAAAATCCAAGTTTGGGCGGATTTGAGGGTAGAATAATGTTTCTAAAGTGTTCTTGAACACTCATCGGGGTTAGGATTTGAGGCTAGATCGTTGAATTTGGCCGGATTCGAAGTTGGAAGAGTTTGGGGTTTATAAAACCCGTTTTTCTCAATTTCGAACAATCAACGATTCGCGACGAATCGGAGTTGGATTTGAGTTGTAGGACTTCCTAAATATAGTATATGTAGGAGAACAAGACCCATGAAAAGTGGGATCGAAGCCGGATTGGAAGATGGCCGAAAAGGCGGCCGAAACCAGCCACAGCACAGCAAAAACGCTACTGTGCTGCGAGCTGGCGCTGCAGCGCCCACTTGCTGGTTGGCCAAGGCCACCAAGGCAGCACCTTGGCGCCGCAGCGCTCAGTCCCTGCATGGCTTGCCCTAAGCCCATTTTTAGGGCGAATTAAGACCTCCAAACCCCCTCTCTTCAATCCTAAACACCCTAGAACACTCCTAAACATGTTTTTGAGAATTAATTCACTTTTTGTGGATTAAATCATTCTACGTGCCTTCTTGTTTCTCAGGACGGAAACTTGCGGAACAAATTAGGTCTAACTTTGTGAATTGAAACCTTATCCCTTCACAACCTTCAGGAAACCTTAAGTACGACGAATTGGAGGTATATTGAGGTTTAGAAACTAGATTTCTTAGAACCCAAGTAGAAACACAAGTTGAATTAAAATGTTTGACCTTCCAAGAATTTGGATTCCTTCCAATTAAGTTAGATAAGCTTCCTTAGGTGCGAATACAAGTTAGATAGAGGTCTAACACTCAAATCCAAGTATGTGAAAACACTCAAGTAGAGTGTTATATTCCAGTAAGTCAAGTGTCCGAGGAAGGATACGCATAAGTCGGGATAGAGAAGTCCGATAAGACCAAGAGCTGGACTCTGTGGCAACCATGGACTACATGTGAGAGTAATGAAGAGATAAATAACAAGTTAAGCTAAGTAATAACGTTAATGAAATAAATGTTGTTCTTATAGGAACAACGACACATGATTGAGTGCAACAGGAACTCCGAGGAGACTAAAGTTACAGGATGGGATTGCATGGAAGGTTGGCCAAGGTGAGGGTTCTTCCATCTCTGCTCCTAGGGTTGTATGCTTATGTGGATTACATGAGTATGTATATTCTCTGCTTGTCTGGTATGTGTTAGCTAGAGGTATAGAATGTTAAAAGAATAAAGGAACTAGAAAATAGGTTGTGGAAAGTAGCTTAGATAGGAAGACATAGGGGTAGAGAGTAATCGTTTGCTATGATTGGTGTGTTACAAATCCACTCATACACTCCGGAGGCATGATGAGTATTTTATTAAATCTTTTCCACGACGGTGGCAAGAGTCCTTGTCCGGAAGGGCTAAACTTATTTTGAAATCTCGTCACGACGGTGAATTAAATTTAATCATGCAAAGGGAGTTATTGCTGGGTTTCGGATTTGATTATGCTAGAGATGTGAGACATCGACTAGAACAACGTTAGATGGCACTTGAGACCTCAGTTTTATAATCACCATGACGATGGTCATTGCCCTATCCTGGCAATAGGGTCAGAAAGGTTTATAATGCTATGACGATATCTGAGGCTCAGAGAGTGCATCTGGATGGTCTATGAGTTATATCCTGTTCAGGATACTTGTACATATTATAAGGAGAAGAATTGTTGATCCTTCGGGAAAGATACAAAGAATCCTATTAATAGTGAGACTAAGGTAAGGAGACACAGGATGAACCTACGGGTGAACGTGGCCTGATCTAGTAAAAGAGAAACCATCCTGTGGAGTTGGTCCAGGGTGTATTAGTGGCCATTCGAGACGTCGTGCCGTGCCCGCCATGTGGCCTGGTTGGGTAATGGACGAGTGGGCTCAAGCTATTGCCCCGTAGCAAGGGGGTCAGGACGTGCCACTGGTGGCTATGCGTCAGTTGTTTGATAGATAGAAGTTGATTGTGTTTGATTAACAGAATTGTCACGAGGTGACCAGTACCCAAGTGAATTGAAAATCGCAATTGAATCTCAAAAGAACTCAAGAAGTAAACGTTTTAACGTGTCGTTGCACAAGTGAATCAAACCGAAAGCTTTGCGTTATAATTAGGAATCCGAGTGGATTTAATGCTTGAATGGGGCTCGTGATCACATGGAAGGTGTGTGAAGTCATGTCTAAACACATTGTGAATTGAAAATCGCGATTGAATCTCAAAAGAACAAAATAAATAAGTTTCAACGTGTTGTTGCACTAGTGAGTCAAAAGATCGCTTCGCGTTATATTATGGAATCCGAAAGGATTTCATGCTCGAATGGGGATTGTGATCACAAGGAATGTGTGTCAAGTCATTCCTAAACACATTTTGAATTGAAAATCGGGATTGAATCTCAAAAGAACTCAAGAAGTACAAGTTTAAACTTGTTGTTGCACAAGTGTGTGAAAAAGTTCGCTTCACGTTGTATTTTGGAATCTGAGTGGATTTAGTGCTCGAATGGGGCACGTGATCGCATGGAAGGTGTGTCAAATCATGTCTAAACACATTAAGAATTGAAAATCGCGATTGAATCTTAGAAGAACTCAAGAAGTACAAGTTTAAACGTGTTGTTGCACAAGTGAGTCAAACTGATTGCTTCGCGTTGTATTTGGAAATCCGAGTGGATTTAATGCTTGAATGGGGCTCGTGATCGCATGGAAGGTCTGTCAATTCATGCCTAAACATATTTTGAATTCAAAATCGCGATTGAATCTCAAAAGAACTCAAGAAGTACAAGTTTAAACATGTTATCGCATAAGTGAGTCAAATTGATCGCTTCGCGTTGTATTTGTGAATCCGAGTAGATTTAATGCTTAAATGGGGCTCGTGATCGCAAGGAACGTGTGTCAATTCATGCCTAAATACATTTTGAATTGAAAATTTCAATTAGATCTCAAAAGAACTTGAGAAGTAAAACTTTAAACGTGTTGTTGCACAAGTGAGTCAAACCAATCGCATTGCGTTGTATTTGGAAATCCGAGTGGATTTAATGCTCGAATGGGGCTCGTGATCGCATGGAAGGTGAGTCAAGTCAAGCCAAAACATATTTTGAATTCAAAATCGCAATTGAATCTTAAAAGAACCCAAGAAGTACAAGTTTAAACGTGTTATTGCATAAGTGAGTCAAATTGATCGCTTCGCGTTGTATTTGGGAATTCGAGTAGATTTAATGCTCGAATGGGGCTCCTGATCGCAAGGAACGTGTGTCAGGTCAAGCCTAAATACATTTTGAATTGAAAATTGCGATTAAATCTCAAAAGAACTCCAGAAGTGAAAGTTTAAATGTGTTGTTGCACAGGTAAGTCAAACCAAACGCATCGCGTTGTATTTGGAAATCCGAGTGGATTTAATGCTTGAATGGGGCTCGTGATCACATGGAAGGTATGTCAAGTTATGCCTAAACATATTTTCAACTCAAAATCACGATTAAATCTCAAAAGCACTCAAGAATTTCAAGTTTAAACGTGTTATTTCATAAGAGAGTCAAATTGATCGCTTCGCGTTGTATTTGGGAATCCGAGTGGATTAAATGCTCGAATGGGGCTCGTGATCGCATGGAACGTGTGTTAATTCATGCCTGAACACATTTTGAATTAAAAATTGCGATTGAATGTCAAAAGAACTCGAGAAGTATAAGTTTAAACGTGTTGTTGCACAAGTGAGTAAGAAATATCGCTTCGCGTTGTATCTGGGATTCGTGATCGCATGGAAGGTGTATCAATTCTTGCCTAAACACATTTTGAATTGCAAATCATAATTGCATCTCCGAGGAACTCAAGAAGTAATACTTTAAACATGTTGTTGCACAAGTGAGTCAACCGATCGCTTCGTGTTGTATTTGGCAATCCGACTGGATTTAATGCTCGAATGGGGTTCGTGATCGCATGGAAGAGTTGTCAAGTCATGTCTAAAGACATTGTGAATTGAAAATCGTGATTGAATCTTAAAAGAACTCAATAAGTAAAAGTTTAAACGTGTTGTTGCAAAAGTGAGTCAAAATGATCGCTTCGGGTTGTATTTGGGAATCCGAGTGGATTTAATGCTCGAATGGGGCTCATTTGCATGGAAGGTGTGTGAAGTCATGTCTAAACACATTTTGAATTGAAAATCGTGATTGAATATCAAAAGAGCTAGAAGTAAAAGTTTAAATGTGTGGTTGCATAAGTGAGTCAAACCGATCGCTTCGAGTTGTATTTGGGAATCCGAGTGGATTTAATGCTCGAATACGGCTCATGATTGCATGGAAGGTGTGTCAAGTCATGCATAAACACATTTTGAATTGAAAATTGTGATTGAATCTCAAAATATCTCAAGAAGTACAAGTTTAAATGTGTTGTTTAGTACTGAGTCAAAAAGATCGCTTCGGGTTGTATTTGGGAATCCGAGTGGATTTAATGCTTGAAAGGGGCTCGTGATCGCATGGAAGGCGTGTCAAGTCTTGCCTAAACACTTTTTGAACTGAAAATCACGATTGAATCTCAAAATAACTCAAGATGTACAAGTTTAAACGTGTTGTTGCACAAGTGAGTCAAAATGATCGGTTCGCGTTGTTTTTGGGAATCCGAGTGGATTTAATGCTAGAATGGGGCTTTTCATCGCATGCAAGGTGTTTCAATTCATGCCTAAAAACATTTTGAATTAAAAATCATGATTTAATCTCAAAAGAGTTGAAGAAGTAAAAGTTTAAACGTGTTGTGGTACATGTGAGTCAAACCGGTGCTTCCCGTTGTATTTTGGAATCCGAGTGGATTTAATGCTCGCATTGGGCTCGTGCTCGCATGGAAGGTGTGTCAAGTCATACCTAAACACATTTTGAATATAAAATCGCGATTGAATCTCAAAAAACTGAAGAAGTAAATGTTTAAACATGTTGTACATGTGAATCAAACCATTTGCTTCGCATTGTATTTGGGAATCCGAGTGGATTTCATGCTCGAATGGGGCTCGTAATCGCATGGAAGGTGTGTCAAGTCATGCCGAAACACATTTTGAATTGAAAATCTTGATTGATTCTCAAAACAACTCAAGAAGTACAAGTTTAAACGTGTTGTTGCACAAGTGGGTCAATAAGATCGCTTCGCATTGTATTTGGGAATCTGAGTGGATTTAATGCTCGAATGGGCCTCGTCATCGGATGCAAGGTGTGTCAAGTCATGCCTAAACACATTTTGAATTGAAAAGAACGATTCAATCTCAAAAGAACTCAACAAGTATAAGTTTAAACGTGTTGTTGCACAAGGGAGTCAAATAGACCGCTTCGCGATGTATTTGGGAATCCGAGTGGATTTAATGCTCGAGTAGGGCCACTGATCGCGTGGAAGGTGTGTCAAGTCATGCCTAAAGAAATTTTGAATTCAAAATCGTGATTATATCTCAACAAAATTGAAGAAGTAAAATTTTAAACGTGTTGTTGTACAAGTGAGTCAAACCGAATTCTTTGCGTTGTATTTGGGAATCCGAGTGAATTTAATGGTTGAATGGGGCTCGTGAACGCATTGAAGGTGTGTCAAGTCATGCTCAAACACATTTTGAATTGAAAATCGCGATTAAATCTCAAAAGAACTCAAGAAGTACAAGTTTAAACGTGTTGTTGCACAAGTGGGTCAATAAGATCGCTTCGCATTGTATTTGGGAATCTGAGTGGATTTAATGCTCGAATGGGCCTCGTCATCGGATGCAAGGTGTGTCAAGTCATGCCTAAACACATTTTGAATTGAAAAGATTCAATCTCAAAAGAACTCAACAAGTATAAGTTTAAACGTGTTGTTGCACAAGGGAGTCAAATAGACCGCTTCGCGATGTATTTAGGAATCCGAGTGGATTTAATGCTCGAGTAGGGCCACTGATCGCGTGGAAGGTGTGTCAAGTCATGCCTAAAGAAATTTTGAATTCAAAATCGTGATTATATCTCAACAAAATTGAAGAAGTAAAATTTTAAACGTGTTGTTGTACAAGTGAGTCAAACCGAATTCTTGCGTTGTATTTGGAATCCGAGTGAATTTAATGGTTGAATGGGGCTCGTGACGCATGAAGGTGTGTCAAGTCATGCTCAAACACATTTGAATTGAAAATCGCGATTAAATCTCAAAAGAACTCAAGAAGTACAAGTTTAAACGTTGTTGCACAAGTGAACCAAAACGATCGCTTCGCGTTGTATTTGGAATCCGAGTGTATTTAATGTCGAATGGGGTTCGTGATAGCATGGAAGGTGTGTCAAGTCATGTCTAAACACCTTTTTAATTGAAAACCACGATTAAATCTCAAAAGAACTAAGGAAGTATAAGTTTAAACGTGTTGTTGCACAAGTGAGTCAAAAAGATCGCTTCGCGTTGTATTTAGGAATCTGAGTGGATTTAATGCTCGAATGGGGCTCGTAATCGGATGGAAGTATGTCAAGTCATGTGTAAACATTATGAATTGAAAATCACGATTGAATCTCAAAAGAACTCAAAATTAAACTTTAAAGTGGTTGCGCAAGTGAGTAAAACCCATCCTTCGCAGTGTTTTGAGAATCCGAGTGGATTTCATTCTCAAATGGGGATCGTGATCGCATGGAAGGTGTGTCAAGTCATGTCTAAACAGATTGTGATTGAAAATCGCGATTGAATCTCAAAAGAAATCAAAAGTACAAGTTTAAACGTTTTCTTGCACAAGTGAGCCAAACCGATCACTTCGCGTTGTTTGGCAATCCAAGTGGATTTAATGTCAAATGGGGCTCGTGATCGCATGAAGGTGTGTCAAGTCTTGTGAAACACATTTTGAATTGTAAATCGCGAGTGAATCTTATTAGAACTCAACAAGTACAGTTTAAACGTGTTGTTGCACAAGTGAGAAAAGATGCTTCGCTTTGTATTTGGAATCCGATGGATTTAATGCTCGAATGGGTTCGTCATCATGGAAGTTGAAAAGTCATGCCTAAACACATTGTGAATTGAAAATCGAGATTGAATCTCAAAAAACTCAAAAGTAAAGTTTAAATGTTGTTGCACGAGTGAGTCAAAAAGATCGCTCCGCGTTGTATTTGGGATCAAAGTGGATTTAATGCTCGAATTGGGCTCGTGATCGGATGGAAGGTATGTCAAGTCATGTAAACACATTTGATTTGAAATCGATTGAATCTCAAAAGAACTCAAAAAGTATACACTTAAACGTGTTTTTGCACAAGTGAGTCAAACTGATCGCTTCGCATTGTATTGGGAATCCGATTGGATTTAATGCTCAAATGGGGCTCGTGATCGCATCGAAGGTGTGTGAGGTCATGTGTAAACACATTTTTAATTGAAACCGCGATTGAATCTCAAAAGAATTGATGAAGTACAAGTGTAAACGTGTTGTTGCACAAGTGAGTGAAAAAGATTGCTTCGTTGTATTTGGAATTGAGTGGATTTAATGCTCGAATGGCTCGTAATCGGGAAGGTATGTCTAGTCATGTAAACACATTATGATTTGAAAATCGCGATTGAATCTCAAAAGAACTCAAAAAGTAAAACTTTAAACGTGTTGTAGCGCAGGAGTCAATCCGATTGCTTCGCGTTGTATTTGGGAATCCGAGTGTATTAAATGCTTGAATGGGGCTCGTGATTGCATGGAAGGTGTCTCAAGTTATGTCTAAACACATTTTGAATTGAAAATCGCGATTGAATCTCAAAAGAAGTCAAGAAGTACAAGTTTAAACGTGTTCTTGTACAAGTGAGCCAAACCGATCGCTTCGCGTTGTATTTGGGAATCCAAGTGGATTTAATGCTTGAATGAGGCTCGTGATGGCATTGAAGGTGTTCAAGTCTTACCGAAACACATTTTGAATTAAAAATCGTGAGTGAATCTTAAAATAACTCAAGAAGTACAAGTTTAAACGTGTTGTTGCACAAGTGAGTCAAAAAGATAACTTCGCTTCTTATTTGGGAATCTGAGTGGATTTAATGCTCGAATGGGCCTCGTCATCGCAAGGAAGATGTGTCAAGTGATGCCTAAACACATTGTGAATTGAAAATCACGATCAAATCTCTAAAGAACTGAAGAAGTACAAGTTTAAACGTGTTGTTGCACAAGTGAGTCAAAAAGATAGCTTTGCGTTGTATTTGGGAATCCGAGTGGATTTAATGCTCGGATGAGGCTCGTGATCGCACGGAAGGTGTGTCAAATCATTTCAAGGCATATTTTAATTGAACACCGTGATTGAATATCAAAAGAACTAAAGATGTAGAAGTTTAAATGTGTTGCTGCATAAGTGAGTCAAATTATTCGCTTCGCGTTGTATTTGGGAATCCGAGCGGACTTAATGCTCGAATGGGGCTCGTGATTGCATGGAAGGTGTCTCAGTCATCCCTAAACACATTTTGAATTGAAAATCGAGATTAAATCACAAAATAACTTATGAAGTACAAGTTTAAAAGTGTTCTTGCTCAAGTGAGGCAAACCGATCGCTTCCCGTTGTGTTTGGGAATCCAATTGGATTTAATGCTCGAACGGGGCTCCTGATCGCATGGAAGGTATGTCAAGTCATGTCTAAACACATTTTGAATTGAAAATCGCGTTGACATCTCAAAAGAACTCAAGATGTACATGTTTAAACATGTAGTTGCACAAGTGAGTCAAATCTATCGCTTAATATTGTATTTGGGAATCCGAGCGGATTTAATGCTCGAATGGGGCTCGTGATCGCATGGAAGGTGTGTCAAGTCATCCCTAAACACTTTTTGAATTGAAAATCGCGATAGAATCTCAAAAGATCTCAAGAAATACATGTTTAAACGTGTTGTTGCAAAAGTGAGTTAAACATTTCGCTTCGCGTTGTATTTGGGAATCCGAGTGGACTTAATGCTCAAATGGGGCTCGTGATTGCATGGAAGGTGTGTCAAGTCATTCCTAAACACATTTTGAATATAAAATCACGATTGAATCTCAAATGAACTCAAGAAGTACAATTTAAACGTCTTGTTGCATAAATAGTCAAACCGATTGCTTCGCGTTGTATTTGGAAATCCGAGCGGACTTAATGCTCGAATGGGGCTTGTGATTGCAAGAAGGTGTGTCAAGTCATCCCTAAAGACATTTTGAATAGAAAATCGTGTTTGAATCTCAAAAGAATACAAGAAGAACAATTTTAAACGTGTTGTTGCACAAGTGAGTAAAAACGATCTCTTCGGGTTGTATTTGGGAATCCGAGTGGATTTAATGCTCCAATGAGGCTCGTGATCGCATGAAAGGTGTCAAATCATTTGAGAAATAATTTTTAATTGAAAACTGCGACTGAATCTCGAAAGAACTAAGAAGTAGAAGTTTAAATGTCTTGCTGCACAAGTGAGCCAAATCATTCGCTGCACGTTGTATTTGGGAATCCGAGCGGACTTAATACTCGAATGGGCTCGTCATTGCTTGGAAGGTTTGTCAAGTCATTCCTAAACACATTTTGAATTGAAAATTGCGATTAAATCTCAAAAGAACTTATGAAGTACAAGTTTAAAAGTGTTCTTGCTCAAGTGAGGCAAACCGATCGCTTCCCGTTGTATTTGGGAATCCAATTGGGTTTAATGCTCGAAGGGGGCTCCTGATCACATGGAAGGTGTGTCAAGTCATTTCTAAACATTTTGAATTGAAAATCACAATTTCATCTCAAAAGAACTCAAGATCTACATGTTTAATCCTGTTGTTGCACAAGTGAGTCAAATCAATCATTTCAATTGTATTTGGGAATCAGAGCGGATTTAATGCTCGAATGGGGCTCGTGATCGCATGGAAGGTGTGTTAAGTCATCCCTAAACACATTTTAAATTGAAAATCGATGGAATCTCAAAAGAACTCAAGAAATACACGTTTAAACATGTTTTCACAAGTGAATCAAACCGATTGCTTCACGTTGTATTTGGGAATCCGAGCGGAATTAATGCTCGAATGGGCTTGTGATTGCATGGAAGGTGTGTCAAGTCATCCCTAAACACATTTTAAAAGAAAATCGTGATTGAATATGAAAAGAACTCAAGAAGAACAAGTTTAAACGTGTTGTTGCACAAGTGAGTCAAAAAGAACGTTTCGCGTTGGATTTAGGGATCTGAGTGATTTAATGCTCGAATGGGGACCGTGATCAGAGGGAAGGTATGTCAAGTCATGTGTAAACACATTTTGAATTGAAAATCGCGATTGAATCTCAAAAGAACTCAAAAAGTAAAAGTTTAAATGTGTTGTTGCACAAGTGAATCAAACCGATCGCTTCACGTTGTATTTTGGAGTTCGAGTTGGATTTAATGCTCAAATCGGGCTCGTGATCGCATGGAAGGTGTGTCAAGTCATGTCTAAACACATAGTAAATTGAAAATCACGATTGAATCTAAAAGGAAATCAAGAAGTACAAGTTTTAGCATGTTGTTGCACAAGTGAGTCAAAAAGATCGCTACGCGTTCTATTTAGGAATCTGAGTATATTTAATGCTCGAATGGGGCTCGTAACCGAATGGAAGGTTTTTCAGGTCATGTGTAAACACATTATGAATTAAAAATCGTGATTGAATCTCAAAAGAACTCAAAAAGTAAAAGTTTAAATGTGTTGTGCACAAGTGAGTCAAAAGAACGTTTCGCGTTGGATTAAGAATCTGAGTGGATTTAATGCTCGAATGGGGCTCGTGATCGAGGAAAGGTATGTCAAGTCCTGTGTAAACACATTTTGAATTGAAAATCGCGATTGAATCTCAAAAGAAGTAAAAAAGTAAAGGTTTAAACGTGTTGTTGGACAAGTGAATCAAACGATTGCTTCGCGTTGTAATTGAGAGTCCGAGTGGATTTAATGCTCGAATCGGGCCCGTGGTCGCATGGAAGGTGTGTTAAGTCATGTCTAAATACATAGTAAATTGAAAATCGTGATTGAATCTCAAAAGAACTCAAGAAGTACAAGTTTAAGCATGTTGTTGCACAAGTGAGTCAAAAAGATCACTTCGCGTTGTATTTAGGAATCTGAGTATATTTAATGCTCGAATGGGGCTCGTAACCGGATGGAAGGTATGTCAGGTCATTTGTAAACACATTATGAATTGAAAATCGCAATTGAATCTCAAAAGAACTCAAAAAGTAAAAGTTTAAACGTGTTGTTGCACAAGTGAGTCAAATCGATCGCTTCGCGTTCTATTTGGGAATCCGAGTGCATTTAATGCTTGAATGGGGCTCGTGATCGCATGGTAGGTGTGTCAATTCATGTCTAAACACATTGTTAATTGAAAGTCGTGATTGAATCTCAAAATAACTCAAGGAGTACAAGTTTAAACATGTTGTTGCTCAATTGATTCAAACCGATCGCTTCGCGTTGTTTTTGAGAATCCAATTGGATTTAATGCTCGAATTGGTTTCGTGATCAAATGGAAGGTGTCAAGTTATTTCTAAACACATTGTGATTTTAAAATCGCGATTGAATCTCAAAATAACCCAAAAAGTAAAATTTTAAACGTGTTGTTGCACAACAAGCCTATCGCTTCTCGTTGTATTTGGGAATCCGAGCGGACTTAATGCTCGAATGGGGCTCATGATTGCATGGAAGGTGTGTCAAGTCATCCCTAAACACATTTTTAATAGAAAATCGTGATTGAATCTCAAATGAACTCAAGAAGTACAAATTTAATTGTCTTGTTGCACATGTGAGTCATACCGATTGCTTCACGTTGTATTTGGGAATCCAAGCGGACTTAATGCTTGAATGGGGCTCGTGATTGCAAGGAAGGTGTGTCAAGTCATCCCTATACACATTTTAAATAGAAAATCGTGATTGAATCTCAAAAGAACTCAAGAAGAACAAGTTTAAACGTGTTGTTGCACAAGTGAGTAAAAACGATCTCTTCGGGTTATATTTGGGAATCCGAGTGGATTTAATGCTCGAATTGGGCTCGTGATCGCATGGAAGGTGTGTCAAGTCATGTCTAAACACATTTTGAATTAAGAATCACGATTGAATCTCAAAAGAACTCAAAAAGTAAAAGTTTAATAGTGTTGTTGCACAAGTTAGTCAAACCTATCGCTTCGCGTTGTATTTGGGAATCCAGATTTATTGCTCGAATGGGGCTCGTGATCATATGGAAGGTGTGTCAAGTAATTCCTAATGATAATTTGAATAGAAAATCGCGATTGAATCTAAAAGAACTCAAGAAGTACAAGTTTAAACGTGTTGTTGCACAAGTGAGTCAAACCGATTGATTCGCATTGTATTTTGGAATCCAGTGGATTTAATGATTGAATGGGGCTTGATCGCATGGAAGGTTTTTCAAGTCATGTCTAAACACATTTTGAATTTAAAATCGCTATTGAATCACAAAAGAACTCAAGTAGCACAAGTTGATACGTGTTGTTGCACAAGTGAGTGAAAACGATCGCTACGCATTGTATTTCGGAATCCTAGTTGATTTAATATTCGAATGGGGCTCGTGATCACAAGGAAGGTGTGTCATGTCATGTATAAACACATTTTTATTTGAAAATCGCGATTGAATCTCAAAAGAACTGAAGAACTAAAACTTTAAACATGTTGTTGCACAAGTGAGTCAAACCGATCGCTTCGCATTGTATTTGGGAATTCGAGTGGATTTAATACTGGAATGTGGCTCGTGATACCATGGAAGGTGTGTCAAGTCATGCTAAACACATTTTGAATTAAAATCACGATTGAATCTCAAAACTACTGAAGAAGTACATGTTTAAACTGTTGTTGAACAAGTGAGTCAAACCTATCACTTCGTATTTTATTTGGGAATCCGAGTGGATTTAATGCTTGAATGGGGCTCGTGTTCGCATCGAAGATGTGTCAAGTAATGTCTAAACACATTGCGATTGAATCTCAAAAGAACTCAAGAAGCACAAGTTGAAACGTGTTGTGGCTCAACTGAGTCAAACCGATTGCTTCGCGTTGTATTTGAGAATCCAATTGGATTTAATTCTCAAATGGGGCTCATGATCGCATGGAAGGTTTGTCCAATCATGCCCCATTTTTAATTCAAAACCGCGATTGAATCTCAAAAGAACTCAAGAAGTACAAGTTTAAACGTGTTGTTGCACAATTTAGTCAAAAAGATCGATTCACATTGTATTTGGGAATCCGAGTGGATTTAATGCTCGAATGGGGCTCGTGATCGCATGGAAGGTGTGTCAAGTCATTTCTAAACCCACTTTGGATTTAAAATTGCGATTGAATCTCAAAAGAACTCAAGAAGAAAAAGTTTAAACATTGTTGCAGAAGTGAGTCAAAATGAACTCTTGTGTGTACTTGGGAATCCGAGTGGATTTAATGCTCGAATGGGGCTCGTGATCGCATGAAAGGTGTGTCAAGTCATGTCTAAAAACAATTTGAATTGAAAATCACGATGGAATCTAAAAAGAACTCAAAAAGTAAAACTTTAAACGTGTTGTTTCACAACTGAGTCAAACCTGTGGCTTCGCGTTGTATTTGGGAATCCAGCGGATTTAATGGTCGAATGGGGCTCGTGATCGCTTGGAAGGTGTGTCAAGTCATCCATAAAGACATTTTGAATAGATAATCGCGATTTAATCTCAAAAGAATTCAAGAAGTACAAGTTTAAACGTTTTGTTGCACAAGTGAGTCTAACCGATTGCTCGTGATTGCATGGAAGGTGTGTCAAGTCATGTCTAAACACATTGTGAATTTAAAATCGCGATTTAATCTCAAAAGAACTCAAGAAGTACATGTTTAAACGTGTTTGCACAAGTGAGTCAAACCGATTGCTACGCGTTGTATTTGGGTATCCTAGCATTTAATGCTTGAATGGGGCTTGTGATCGCATGGAATGTGTGTCAAGTCATCCCTAAACACATTTTGAATAGAAAATCGCGATTGAATCTCAAAAAAACTCAAGAAGTACAAGTTTAAACGTGTTGTTGAACAAGTCAGTCAAACCGATTGCTTTGTGTTGTATTTGCGGAATCGACTTAATGATCGAATGGGGCTCGTGATTGCATGGAAGGTGTGTCAAGTATTGTCTAAACATATTGTGAATTGAAAATAGCGACTGAATCTTAAAAGAACTGAAGAAGTACAAGTTTAAAAGTGTTGTTGCTCTAGTGAGTCACACCGATCGCTTCTCGTTGTATTTGGGAATCCTATTGGATTTAATGCTCGAATGGGGCTCGTGATCGCTTGGAAGGTGTATCGTCATTCCTAAACACATTTTTAATTGAAAATCGTGAGTGAATCTCAAAAGAACTCCAAAAGCACAAGTTTAAACGTGTTGTTGCACAAGTGAGTCAAAAAGACCTCTTCGCGTTGTATTTGGGAATCCGAGTGGATTTAATACTCGAATGGGGCTCGTGATCGGATGGAAGGTGTGTAAAGTTATGTCCAAACACATTGTGAATTGAAAATCGCGGTTGAATCTCAAAAGAACACAAAAAGTACAAGTTTAAACGTGTTGTTGCACAAGTTAGTCGAAAAGCTCGCTTCGCGTTGTATTTGGGAATTCGAGTGGATTTAATGCTTAAATGGGGCTCATGATCGCAGGGAAGGTGTGTCAAGTCATGCCTAAACACATTTTGAATTGAAAATCATGATTGAATCTCAAAAGAACTCAAAAAGTAAAGTTTAAACGTGTTGTTGCACAAGTGACTCAAACCTATAGCGTCGCGTTATATTTGGGAATCCGAGCGGATTTAATGCTTGAATAGGGCTCATGATCGCATGGAAGGTGTGTCAAGTCATCCCTAAGCACACTTTGAATAGAAAATCGTGATGAATCTCAAAAGAACTCAAGAAGTACAAGTTTAAACTTGTTGTTGCACAAGTGAGTCAAACCGATTACTTTGCGTTGTATTTGGGAATCCGAGCGGACTTAATGCTCGAATGGGGCTCGTGATTGCATGGAAGGTGCGTCACGTCATGTCTAAACACGTTGTGAATTGAAAATCACAATTGAATCTCAAAAGAACTCATGAAGTACATGTTTAAACGTGTTATTGCACAAATGAGTGAAAAAGATTGCTTGGCGTTGTATTTAGGAATCCGAGTGGATTCAATGCTCGAATTGGGCTCACGATTGAATCTCAAAAAACTCAAAAAATAAAAGTTTAAACGTGTTTTGCACAAGTGAGTCAAACATATCCCTTCAAGTTGTATTTTGGAATCATAGCGGATTTAATTCTCGAATGGGGCTCATGATCGCATGGAAGGTGTGTGTCATCCCCTAAACACATGTTGAATAGAAAATCGTGATTGAATCTGAAAAGAACTCAAGAAGTACAAGGTTAAACGTGTTGTTGCGTAAGTGATTCAAACCGATCGCTTCGCATTGTATTTGGGAATCCGAGTTGATTTAATTCTCGGATGGGGTCGTGATCACATGGAAGGTCTGTCAAGTCATGTCTAAACACATTTTTAATTGAAAATCGCGATTGAATCTCAAAAGAATTGAAGAAGTAAAACTTTAAACGTGTTGTTACACAAGTGAGTCAAACCGATTGCTTCGCGTTGTATTTGGGAATTCAAGTGAATTTAAGTTGGAATGCGGCTCATGATCCCATGGCAGGAGTGTCAAGTCATGTCTAACACATTTTGAATTAAAAATCATGATTGAATCTCAAAACAATTGAAGAAGTACATGTTTAAATGTCTTGTTCCACAAGTGAGTCAAACCTATCGCTTCGTATTTTATTTGGGAATCCGAGTGGATTTAATGATCGAATGGGGCTCGTGATCGCATGAAAGCTGTGTCAAGTACTATCTAAACACATTGTGAATTGAAAGTCGCGATTGAATCTCAAAAGAACTCAAGAAGCACAAGTTGAAACGTGTTGTGGCTCAATTGAGTCAAATAGATTGCTTCGCGTTGTATTTGACAATCCGATTGGATTCAATGCTCGAATGGGGCTCGTGAACGCATGGAAGGTGTGTCCAGTCATGGCTAAACACATTTTTAATTGAAAACCACGATTGAATCTCAAAAGAACACAAGAAGTACAAGTTTAAACGTGTTGTTGCAAAACTGAGTTAAAAAGATCGCTTCGCGTTGTATTTGGGAATCCGAGTGGATTTAATGCTCAAATGGGGCTCGTGATCGCATGGAAGGTGTGTTAAGTCATTTCTAAACCCAGTGTGAATTTAAAATCGCGATTAAATCTCAAAAGAACTCAAGAAGCAAAAGTTTAAACATGTTGCAGAAGTGAGTGAAAACGATCTCTTCGTGTTGTATTTGGGAATCCTAATGGATTTAATGCTCGAATGGGGTTGTGATCTCATAGAAGGTGTGCCAAGTCATGTCTAAAAACATTTTGAATTGAAAATCACGATTGAATCTTAAAAGAACTCAAAAGTAAAAGTTTAAACGTGTTGTTGCATAAGTGAGTCAAACCTATTGCTTCGTGTTGTTTTAAATCCAAGCAGATTTAATGCTCGAATGGGTCTCGTGATCGCATGGAAGGTGTGTCAAGTCATCCCTAAACACATTTTGAATAGAAAATCGCGATTTAATCTCAAAAGAACTTAAGAAGTACAAGTTTAAACGTGTTCATTCACAAGTGAGTCAAACCGATTGCTTCACGTTGTATTTGGGAATCTGAGCAGACTTAATGCTCGAATGGGACTCGTGATTGCATGGAAGGTGTGTCAAGTAATGTCTAAACACATTTTGAATTGAAATCCTGATTGAATCTCAAAAGAACTGAAGAAGTACAAGTTTAAACGTGTTGTTGCTCAAGTGAGTCACACCGATCGCTTCTCGTTGTATTTGGGAATTCGATTGGATTTAATGCTCGAATGGGGCTCGTGATCGCTTGGAAGGTGTGTCCAGTCATGCCTAAACACATTTTTAATTGAAAATCATGTAACGTCCTTGTTTCTAAATTGATTTTATTTGCTGAATTTGGTTATTTAACTTAACTCTTAAAATCCCGGTCCAATTTTTTTCTTTCCTTTTCTTATGGGAGTGTTAAAAGTCAAGTGCTATCCCATGGATCGTTTACTCTCGGTTGGTTATTTAAACCTAAGAAACTAGAAGTTACGCGTTTATTACTCTCGCGCTCTCCCAAAAATCATTTTTAGCACGTACACGAATATTTAGATAAAGTGAGGTACTAACGTCCTTGCATTACCTAGCAGGTATGTAATCTAGGTCTACCACATACATCCACCCATATATACATACATACATACATACATACATACATACATAAGTTTAATAGTTAGTGGCACGCAGGCCTAAATAGTTAGTCCGGTATATAGGCCATAGTCCAAAAGAAGTGTGACACATAAGTCACAACCAAAAGTCAGCTCCTCCGCTAGCTACCCATCAGACATCCTTTCTAGGTCCCAGGGTTGTTCATATCCACCGAGGGTAAGAAGAAAAGGTTGTTGACAGCCTTTAGTATCTGGAAGTAGCCCAAGAATGGTACTTCCAACAGCTCCACCTCTATCTCAAGTAGCAGGAGGTACCTGGGCATCTGAACACACTAACGTAGTGAGATATAAAATCCCAGTAAGGTAGATTACCAGTTTTATAAAATTAATTAGTAGTTTAGATGCATTACCAAGAATACAGAAAAACTTCCTTCACACTTATCAGATTCGTACAACAAATAAGTACAGTTCTTAACTATTTAATTTCAATTACAAGATATTTTCACACATGGATTCAGAACATATATTTATACTGAAAAAGCCTTAAACATGTAAAATACTCAAAAAGTATGCAGATTTTACCACCACATCTTTTTGATCAGTCATGCCAAATACCAGATCTCTCTAGGACCTATAAACTGGTCTAAACCACTACCTTTATCATTAAAAGCAATCTAATGAAACAGGACAAAACCGACTTACCAATATAAGTAAAGTCCGCCATATAAGGCACAAGTAATTACCTAACATCCCAGGGCGTCCCCCGGTGTGCGCACAAAGTTAGAACCTTAGGATCACCAGTCCCGACTGGATTATTTCCTCACTAGTTGCTAGACAGCTACATCCCAGACGCATTCCTAGCCAGCCTAGTGTGTCCTTTTCATACAGATCATAATAATATAACATAATTTTTCACAGGTAATGTTTATTCAGTTGCCAATCACTTGCCTCTCCAGGGCATATCAGTTTTCACTGATGCATGCTAAAATACTTGCCGCTCCAGGGCATATCAGTTCAGAAATGCATGTAAATTTCAATTCCAAAGTTGGATGCCACACACTTAAATAGAATGCTTAAAAGGTCAACTTTGCATTTAGTCAACTCAAAGTCAACCACAAAGTCAAATATAACTTCTGCAGCAAGTAACTTACATAACTTCTCATACAGGCATTCAAATATCATGAAATTTCATTAGAAGCACCATTAGTATACAATTAACAGATTCAACTTGTTTCTCAAGCAAGAAAATCAAATTTTGACCCTCAATTTCCTTAGTTTTATCAAAATGGTCCTCTTTTTCAAAACTACTGAAATAAAGGCAATTTTAACAATTCAACCCTATCTAGCCACACAAATTAACCATTTAATATCCACTAAACAAATCCAGAAAGTTTCCAATCGAATTTAACCAGAAATTGAGTCAAAATAATAATCTTGAGACTCTTTCCAGTTTTTCATTCAAAATGGTCCCTATTAAGACTCAATTTCAGTTCTAGGATATTCAAGCTAAAACAAGGTTACAGCAAGCTTCACAAGATTAAATATGGTTTTTCATACACTTTCTACAATCAAAAGCAGTCCAAAGCCCAGTTTTTGCAGCAAAGACCCTAACATTTATGATTTTTTTTCAAGAAAAGTCGCCTAAGTGTTAAAACACAGTTAGAGACCCCTCTGGTCTCTTACAACCCTGTATAAAGCATACCAATATCACATAAAGTGAAGAAGGATAGTTGGCTACTCACAAATAATTCAGAATGCCCAGTTTTTAACATTGGTAAGAAAATAGTACATCTATGACATTTTAGTCCCTATTACTACCCCTTTTCTGTTTTGGCTTCTGTTAAGCCTTAAAAAGCTTTCCCTCACTAAGCTAGGGTCATTTATGACTTGCACAACAAGTTTGTGCAGTCATAGCAGTTTAGGAGTGGGTTTTATGCAGCCATTTGCCACTTTCTTTGGTAATTTAACAATTTAGAAGTTTAGTTGCACTAAAACTGTTCTGAGTCATTTTTGAGTCATCTCTCTTTCTGTAAACACTCTTTTGGAAGTCTGAAGGGTGTGATGGCTGACCTATCTACCCAGAACCAGAGTGCCCAAATTTTATAGTTTGAAATTTCCAAACCTCAGTACATTAACTTCCAACTCTACCTTTTCTGCTTTTAAATGTTCCCTGTCTTATGTAACGTCCTAGTTTCTTAATTGATTTTATTTGCAGAATTAGGTTATTTAACTTAACTCTTAAAATCCCGGTCCAATTTTTTTTTCTTTTCTTTTCATGTGGGAGTATTAAAAGTCAAGTATTACCCCAAGGATCGGTTACTCTCGGTTGGTTATTTAACCTAAGAAACTAGAAGTTACGTGTTTGTTACTCTCGCGCTCTCCCAAAATTCATTTTCAGCACATACAAGGTATTCAGATGAAGCGAGGTACTATCCTCCATGCATTACCTAATCAGTATATAAGCTAAGTCTACCGCATACATCCATTCATATATACATGTGTAAGTTTAATAGTTAGTGGCACGCAGGCCTAAATAGTTAGCTTTATAGTCCAAAATAAGTGTGACTCCTATGTCACAGCCAAAAAGTCAGCTCCTCCGCTAGCTATCCATCAGGCATCCTTACTAGGTCCCTGGGGTGTTCATGTCCACCAAAGGGAAGAAGAAGAGGATGTTGACGGCCTTCAGGATCTGGAAGTAACCCAAAAATGGGACTTCCAACAGCTCCACTTCAAAATCAAGTAGCAGGAGGTACCTGGACATCTGAACACACTAACGTAGTGAGATATAAAATCCTAGTAACGTAGATTACCAGTATTATTAAAACTAATTAGTGGTTCAGCTACGTTACTAAGAATACAGAAAAACTTCCTTCGCAATTAAATGTAGTTATCAACTATTTAACATCAATCACAAGATATTTCCACACATGGGTTCAGAATATATGATCATGCACATTTACCACCACATGCACTTATCAGCCATGCCAAATACCAGATCTCTCTAGGACCTGTACAACTGGCTAAACCATTACCATCAATAAAAGCAATCTAATGAAACAGGACAAAAACCGACTTACCAATATAAGTAAAGTCCGCCCATATAAGGCACATGAATTACCTAACATCCCAGGGCGTCCCCCGGTGTGCGCACAAAGTTAGAACCATAGGATCACCAGTCCTGGACTGGATTATCTCCTCACTAGTTGCTAGACAGCTATGTCCCGGACGCATACATAGCCAGCCTAGTGTGTCCCTTCCATACAGATCATAAAATATAACATAGGTTTTTCCACAAGTAATGTTTATTCAGTTGCCAATCACTTGCCTGTCCAGGGCATTATTTACAGTTTTGCCTCTCCAGGGCATATGCATTTATTCACAGATGCTTGCTAAAATACCTGCTTTTCAAGGCATATCAATTCACAGATGCATGCTAAATCTCAATTTAGAGTTGGATGCCACACACTTAAATAGACTACTGAAAACAGGTCAACTTTTCATTTAGTCAACTCAAAAGTCAAACAAAGTCAACCACAAAGTCAAATACAACTTGTGCAGCAAGTAACATGCATAACTTCTCATACAGGTATCCAAATGTCCTGAAATTTCATCAGAGGCATCTTCATCATGCATTTAACAGATTCAGCTGGTTTTTCAAGAAAAAAATTACACTTTAACCCTCAATTTCATCAATCTTTATCAAAAAGGTCCTTTTTCCAAAACAAATGAAATAAATACAATTCCAAACAATTTAACTGCATCCAGCCATACAAATTGTACATTTAGGACCCACTACACACACCCATCAAGTTTCCAGCTGAATTAAACCAAAATTGAGTCAAAATAAGGATCTTGGGATTCTTTCTAGTTTTTCTTTCAAAATGGTCCCTATTAAGACCCAATATCAATTCTGGGTTGTTTCAAGCTAAGACAAAGTTACAGCAAGCTTCTCAGGACTATTTATGACTTGCTGGTACAGTTTTTACCATCAAAAGCAACACAGAGACCATATTTTTGCAGCAAAAACTCTTTTCCTTTGAAATTTCTCAAGAAAAGTGATTTTAGTGTTTAAACATAGTTAGAGACTACTCAGACCTCTTCCAACCCTGTACACAGTACCCTAATATACCATAGAGTTAAAATGGATATGTGACTACTCTCAAATAACTCAGATTACCCAGCTTTTAACAAAAGTAAGAAAAACAGTGACTTTCCCTATTACTAGCTCTTTTCTGTTTTGGCTTCTGTCAAGCCCTAAGTAACTTTCCCTCACTAAGGTAAGGTCATTTATGACTTGCACAACAAGTGAGCGTAGCCATATCAGTACAGAGGTGAGATTTATGCAGTGATTTTGCCACTTTCCTATCAATTTTCCCACTTAAGGGGTTTTGGTGTTCTAAAAGCCAAGCTAAGTACTTTTGGTTGTTTTTCCTTTCTGGAAGTACCCTTTTGGGAGTCTATGGTGTGAGAGGAGTTGGCCTACCCTCTCAGAACCTGAGTAACCAACTTTTACAGTTGGAAACTCCCACTTCCTAACGCACTAGTGTTTCATTTTGCCTTATGGTATACACTAAAGTGCTCTGACTTTTCCCTCTTATTACTTAGCCCTTACCACCTTTATTCTTTTTAGTTACCTAGTTTAGAGACCCTTTTCAAAATTTAGAGCCTTATTTCCTGTTATTCCACACCCTTTTCCCTAAATTTGCTATTTTCACTTTGTAGAGCTAAGCTTACTAAGAATTCAGTTTCTCACTATCATTTTCACTAAAACACCCTACAAATTTTAGGGAGCAGAACTTAGAATTAATGATTAGCTACTCCTGCCTAGTTTCAGAACCATGAAACTCCCCTCTTACTCCTTTTAGCCCTTATTTCAATGCATGGGTTGGGTTTGTCAGTTTTCATCATCTTAAAGAAGTTAAGACTTCTAAAATTAGCATATGGCAGTAGGGATGTATAAAGGCAAGTTTTCTAGATGTTTGACAGCAAGACACTCCAACACAATTCATGAAAATGTCCATTCTTAGATGTTTAGAGTTCTTAATCAAAATTAGAAATCTTGTGGGTCAATTCAGAGTTAATTAGGTGTCTAGAGGCCCAGTATTGCATGTGACAATACTAAATATCAGCAAAACCAGAAAGCTTGGTCGTTTACCCTCAAGTTTCAAGCAAGATAAAAAAAACATAGGTCCATTTCTAATTGACTGGACTATGTAACCAATTTTGACAGAACCAAGGAAAGATCTCAGTAAAGTTCAAAGTAATTAGAGGCTCAATGGGTTCAAAAAACAGTACAAGCATCAAAGGGCAAAATCCAGAATCATATCTCAGCAAGCATTATTCAAAACAGTGACATCAAAGACTCATTTCTATCATTTAAAGCATACAACTTATTCTAGCGGATTTAGAATTTATAACCTTCTATTTCTATATCATACAAAGGCTTATTAGACTCCATTTTCAGTTATGGACATCAGAGAGTAAGTTTGCTTTTAGTTTTCACAGCAACAAGATCAAGGCAGCAATTTATCAAAAGCTAATTTCTTTTCAATTTCAAAATTTAAGCTTCTTCACTACTGAATCAGAGATTTAAGGAGGTAATTAGTCCTTTCCTCTAGTGTTCTATAGTCTCATTTTTCCTTACTAAGTTTTCCTAACTTTGCTCGAAGCCTATCCTACCAGAAAATCACAGGAAACAACAACACAGAATTTTACACCAGAAAAACAGAGTTTTGACATTTTTCAGTGGATTTCCAAGGCCACGATCAGCTGTACGGCAACCTCGGATGAAACATGCATTTGGGGGATATTAAAGTAATCTTAGCTTTCTTATGACACCTTACACGCTCAATTTGGTTAAGAATCAAGAGAGTTATGCTCTCTTGACACAACATTACCCAAAACAGGGCTTCACATGGCAGCAAGGAGAAAGGAGGTCATAGAGTCTTATACCATCACCATTGATGGATGCTCTTGACTCAGAGATGAAGAAGGAAGGGTAACCCTATGTTACCTTGAATTTCCAGAGAAGAAACGTGGGTTTGAGCTTCTGGAATCCTTGGGCAAGCTTGGTGAAGATAGTTCTCCTTGAGTGTGTGTGTGGTTGAAGTAGTCTGCTTCTTCCTTTGCTTCCAGTTGCTAGACTTGAATCTCGCTACTCTTTCCTGCCTTCAGCTCTCTCTCTGAAACTCTCTCTCACCTTCCCTCTCGGTTTTCTCATCAGTTTTTCAGCTAGTGCATCCCTCTCTCTCGGTTTCACTCAATATATGGAGGCTTAAGGCATGTGAGGAGGAAATGATGAGGGGGTTAGGTGTCCAGCTCCTGGTAATTGCTAATTTGCATTAGGACACCTAATGTGTGTGGCTGGCAACGGTTTAGGGCTGCTTGGGAGGGTTGAATGGTTTGATTAGCCTCGGTAGGGCTAGCTTAGGTGAAATAGAGAATGTGGCTCTTATGTGGCTTCTTAAGCTATTAACTTAGGTTTTTAAGTCTTAATTTGGTTATTCTTCTCCGTAGATAGTTTTTCTAAGTTAGTTGCTGCAGCTAAGGACATAATTGGGTATTTAATTGGCTCTTAAAGTGTAATTTCAGTTACCAAGCAAAGGGTAGCATTAAAGGGGTTAATTTGATGTTTAATTATTATTTATTTCATCTTTAAATTGTGTAACTTGCCTAATTTCCTTATTCTCTACTAAGTCTCGTGGCTGGAACTAATAGGGTAGTTGTGAGTGTCTTCGGGTGGCTAAATTGAGCTTTCTTGGGCTTTAAGTAGCTAGGGTCCTTATTCCAAAATTTCCATTCCTAGCGTTTAGTCCCTAAAGTTCTACTAGAGAAAATGTGTAAATTCAGGACTTTTCTTGAGGTTGGTCCCTTAGTTAAGTCTTAGGGTGGCACTAGAGTGTCCTAGGGTACTTTTCTTGGGTCAAATAGGTCTTCTCTACTCTTTTTTAACTCAATAAAAGAAAGAGGGCTAAAACTAAGTTTTTCTTTCAATTTAGTCCCTAGGGTTTGCGTTAGGGTTCCTGTGTCACTTTTTCCCTGATGTTTGGGTCTCCTAACCTCTAACTAAGGTTTCTAATACTATTTACAGGCAAAATCAAGTACAAACAAGTTTAATCAAACACACATCAAAAAGTCAAACAGAAAAGTCCTAGTCAAAGTTAGGTTTAAATTTTCAGGATGTTACATCTTACCCGCCATTCCTCATATCCTTTCAACTTATCTACTGCCTTCTACTTACCCAACCCTCCATAAATTAGAAGTTCTCTTTAATTTTAGAAACCAAGCCTTAGGTTCCTTTCATAGCAATTTACCTAAAACAAAAGCTATTCAGTTCCTACTTATACCAATTGAGCTATTTTCCCCATTCTACAGGTTTCACTTCTTCAATTTCTAATGCCTTAATATATTCAGAGATTTCTTAACCAACATACAATAGTACATATAGTCAGAAAAGAGATTCCCAGTAGTTTAGCAGCAAGCAAGATTGAATCAAAAACACAAAAGGTCATTTTTGGTTAATTACCTTGTTTAGCCTATTCTAACAGAATTCACTTAGGTAAATCCATTGTTTTCAAGGCACTTAGAGACTTAGAAACACCATTGTGACAGTATAGACAATCAGGGAATAGAAATCTCAGCAATTTGTCAGTATACACAAATCAAAACAGAACACTATAGTCCATTTTTACCATTAAAACATATGACTTATTCTAGAAGATCCCATTCCAGAAACCTAATATTTCTAGGGCATTTAGAGGTTCACTAGACACATTTTACAATTATAGACATCAGAGGATAAATTTGCAGCAGTTTGACAGCAAGTTCAAAACAACAACTCACTAAGGGCCACTTTTACAACTTTTATATTGAAGATCCTTCACTACTGATTCAGAAGTTTAATTAGGTGATTAGTCCCTGATCTCTAGTGTTTTATAGTCCAATTATCCATTACTATGTTGCCTTAACCTTACTCGAGACCTAGCTTACCAGAAGTCACAGAAAACAGAAACACAATTCATACACCAGAAAAACAGGGTTCTGTCATTTACAGTAACATCCAAGGCCACAATCAGCAGTATGAAAGCCTTGGATGCAACATGCATTTAGGGGTTATTAAATTAGATTCTCTTAGCTTTCTTTTGACACATTACTTGCCTAATTTGGTTAAGAATCGAATGAGATATGCTTTGTTAAAGCAACACTGCCCAAAACAAGGCTTAGAAATGGCAGCAACGAGAGAAGTGGTCATAAAGCCTTATACCATCACCTTGGATGGATGCTTTTGACTCTGAGATGTAAAAGGAAGGGTAACCCTACGTTACCTTGGATTTCCAGAGAAAGAAGAACGATTTGAGCTTCTGAAAACCTTGGGCCAAGCTTGATGGAGGTGGGTTCCTTGAGTGTGTGTGAGTGCTTGGAGTTTTCTGCCTTCTCCTTTGCTTCCAGCTGCTGGGCTCGAGCTCCCTGCCTCTCTCCCTTGCCTTTGACCTCTCTAAAACTCACTCTCACTTCTCTCTCAGTTTCCAGACTCAATTTCCAGCTGATGCTTCCTCACTCTCGGTTTCTCTCTATTTATGAAGGGTTAAGGCACATGTGAGTGTTAATGAGGAATGTGCATGCTAAATGAGGTGTCCAGCTCTTAATTCAGCTTTCTTATCCTGTGGACACCTAAGTACCTATGTTGGCAATAGTTTTAAGTGCGTTTGGCTGGCCTAATTGCTTATAAATCTCGGGTAGGGATATTTTTAGTGAAGTGAGTCCATGTGGCCTCTAATTCGAATTTTGGCATGTGTTATTTAGGTTCCTAAGCCCCAATTCTGGTTATTTTCCTCTGTGTATAATTGTCTAAGTGTGTTGGCTGCAGCTATGGTTACACTTAGGTAATTAATTTTGCTATTAAGTTGGTATTTTCGGTTACCAAGCAAAGTGTGACACTTAAGGATTTAATTGGGTGTTTAATTCCCTTTATTTTCACTTTTAAAATGGTGTAACTTGCTGAAGTTCTTGAATTCTCTATGTAATTCATACAGCTGGTACTTAATAGGGCATATTTGAATGCTTTTGGGTTGCTAAATTAGGCTTTCTTGAGCTCTAAGTAAGCTAGGGTGCCTTATTTGAATATTTTCCATTTCTATCTTTTCAATCCCTGAATTTCTATTGGAGAAATGTGTCAATTCAGGACATGTCTTGAGGTTGGGGTCCCTTATTGAAGGTCTTAGATGGTCTCTAGAGTGTCCTAGGGGGTTTTTCTTGGTCAAATAGGCCTTCTCTACTCTTTCAATGCATTAAACAAAGAGGGCAAAACCAATTTTTTTCATTTAGTCCCTAGGGTTTGGGGGTTAGGGGTTTCTCTGGTACTTTTCCTACTTTTTAGTCTCCTTTTCCCTCTAATAGGGTTTCTCACCCATTTACAAACACAAACAAACATAATCAAACGTCGTCAAGCACGAAACAGAAAACCCAGTCTAGTTAGGTTTTGAATTTTCAGGATGTTACAACAACTCGATTGAACCTCAAAAGAACTGAAGAAGCACAAGTTTAAACGTGTTGTTCCACAAGCGAGTCAAAAAGATCGCTTCGCGTTGTATTTGGGAATCCGGTGGATTTAATGCTTGAATGGGGCTCGTGATCATATGGAAGGTGTGTCAAGTCATGCTAAACACATTTGAATTGAAAGTTGCGATTGAATCTCAAAAGAACTCAAAAAGTACAAGTTTAAACGTGTTGTTGCACAAGTGAGTCAAACGATTGCTCCGCGTTTTATTTGGCAATCCGAGCAGACTTAATGCTTGAATGGGGCTCGTGATTGCATGGTAGGTGTGACAAGTCATGTCTAAAACATTGTCAGTTGAAAATCACGAGCGAATCTCAAAAGATCTCAAGAAGCTCAAGTTTAAACGCATTGTTGCACAAGTGAGTCAAACCGATCGCTTCGCGTTGTATTTGAGAATCCGGTAGATTTAATGCTTGAATGGGGCTCGTGATCACATGGAAGGTGTGTCAAGTCATGCCTAAGAACATTTTGAATTGAAAATCGCGATTGAATCTCAAAAGAACTCAAAAAGTACAAGTTTAAACGTGTTGTTGCACAAGTGAGTCAAACCGATTGCTCCGCGTTTTATTTGCCAATCCGAGCAGACTTAATGCTCGAATGGGGCTCGTGATTCCATGGTAGCTGTGTCAAGTCATGTCTAAACACATTGTCAGTTGAAAATCACGATCGAATCTCAAAAAATCTCACGAAGCACAAGTTTAAACGCATTGTTGACAAGTGAGTGAAAACGATCGCTTCGCGTTGTATTTGGGAATCCGAGTGGATTTAATGCTCGAATGGGGCTTGATCACTTGGAAGGTGTCAAGTTATGTCTAAACATATAGTGATTTGAAAATCGCGATTGAATCTCCAAACCTCAAGAACCACAAGTTTAAAAATGTTGCTGCACAAGTGAGTGAAAATGATCGCTTCGCGTTGTATTTGGAATCTGAATGGATTTAATTCTCGAATGGGGCTCGTGATCGCTTGGAAGGTGTTTCAAGTCATGTCTAAACACATTTTGAATTGAAAATCGCGATTGAATCCCAAAAGAACTCAAGAAGTACAAGTTTAAACGTGTTGTTGCAGAAGTGAGTCAAATTGATTGCTTCGCGTTGTATTTGGGAATCCGAGTGGATTTAATACTCGAGTGGGGCTCGTGATCGGATGGAAGTTGTGTCAAGTCATGTCTAAACACATTGTGATTTGAAAATCGCAATTGAATCTCAAAAGAACTCATGAAGTACAAGTTTAAACGTGTAGTTGCACAAGTTAGTCAAAAAGCTCGCTTCGCGTTGTATTTTTGAATCCGAGTGGATTTAATGTTTAAATCCGGCTCGTGATCGCACGGAAGGTGTTTCAAGTCATTTCCAAATGCATTGTGAAGTGAAAATCATGATTGAATCTCAAAAGAACTCAAGAAGTACAAGTTTAAAAGTGTTGTTGCTCAAGTGAGTCACACCGATCGCTTCTCGTTGTATTTGGGAATCCGATTTGATTGAACGCCCGAATGGGGTTCGTGATCGCATGGAAGGGGTGTCAAGTCATGTCTAAACACATTGTGAATTGAAAATGTCGATTGAATCTCAAAAGAACTCAAGAAGCACAAGTTTAAACGTGTTGTTCTATATGTGAGTGATAACGATCGCTTTGCGTTGTATTTGGGAATCCAAGTGGATTTATTGTTCGAATGGGGCTCGTGATCGCTTGGAAGGTGTTTCCAGTCATGACTAAACACATTGTGAATTGAAAATCGTGATTGAGTCTCTAAAGAATTCAAGATGTTAATGTTTAAAACGTGTTGTTGGACAATGAGTGGAAAAATATTGCTTCGCAGTTGTATTTTGGAACCCGACTGGATTTAATGCTCGAATGGGGCTCGTGATCGCTTGGAAGGTGTGTCAAGTTTTGTCTAAACACATTTTGAATTGAACTCTGGGCTGAGTCGCAAAAGAACTCAAGTAGTGAAAGTTTAAACGTGTTATTGCACAAGTGAGTCAAACCAATCGCTTCAAGTTGTATTTGGGAATCCGAGTGGATTTATTGCTCGAATGGAGCTCGTGATCGCATGGAAGGTGTGTCAAATTTGTCTAAACATATTGTGAATTGAAAATCGCGATTGAATCTCAAAAGAACTCAAAATGTACAAGTTTAAACGTGTTGTTGCACAAGTTAGTCTAAAAGCTCGCTTCGCGTTGTATTTGAGAATCTGGGTGGATTTAATGCTTGAATGGGGCTCGTGATCACATGCAAGGTGTGTCAAGTCATGCCTAAATACATTTGAATTGAAAATCGCGATTAAATCTCAAAAGAACTCAAAAAGTAAAAGTTTAAACGTGATGTTGCACAAGTGAGTCAAACTGATCGCTTCGCGTTGTATTTGGGAATCCGGTGGATTTAATGCTTGAATGGGGCTCGTGATCACATGCAAGGTGTGTCAAGTCATGCCTAAACACATTTTGAATTAAAAATCTCGGTTGAATCTCAAAAGAACTCAAAAAGTACGAGTTTAAACGTGTTGTTGCACAAGTGAGTCAAACCGATTGCCCCGTGTTTTATTTGGCAATCCGAGCAGACTTAATGCTTGAATGGGGCTCGTGATTGCATGGTAGGTGTGTCAAGTCATGTCTAAACACATTGTCAGTTGAAAATCACGATCGAATCTCAAAAGATCTCAAGAAGCACAAGTTTAAATGCGTTGTTGCACAAGTGAGTCAAACCGATCGCTTCGCGTTCTATTTGGGAATCCGGTGGATTTAATGCTTGTATGGGGCTCGTGATCACATGGAAGGTGTTTCAAGTCATGCCTAAACACATTTTGAATTGAAAATCGCGATTGAATCTTAAAAGAACTCAAAAAGTACAAGTTTAAACGTGTTGTTGCACAAGTGATTCAAACCGATTGCTCCGCGTTTTATTTGGCAATCCGAGCAGACTTAATGCTCGAATGGGGCTCGTGATTGCATGGTAGGTGTGTCAAGTCATGTCTAAACACATTGTCAGTGGAAAATCATGATCGAATATCAAAAATCTCAAGAAGCACAAGTTTAAACGCGTTGTTGCACAAGTGAGTGAAAATGATCGCTTTGCGATGTATTTGGGAATCTGAGTGGGTTTAATGCTCGAATGGGGCTCGTGATCACTTGGAAGGTGTGTCAAGTTTTGTCTAAATATATAGTGAATTGAAAATCGCGATTGAATCTCCAAACAGCTCAAAAACCACAAGTTTAAAAATGTTGTTGCACAAGTGAGTGAAAATGATCGCTTCGCGTTGTATTTGGAATCTGAATGGATTTAATGCTCAAATGGGGCTCATAATCGCTTGGAAGGTGTTTCAAGTCATGTCGAAACACATTCTGAATTGAAAATTGCAATTGAATCTCAAAAGAACTCAAGAAGTACAAGTTTAAACGTGTTGTTGCAGAAGTGAGTCAAATCGATCGCTTCGCGTTCTATTTGGGAATCCGAGTGGATTTAATACTCGAGTGGGGCTCGTGATCGGATGGACGTTGTGTCAAGTCATTTCTAAACACATTGTGATTAGAAAATCGCAATTGAATCTCAAAAGAACTCATGTAGTACAAGTTTAAACGTGTTGTTGCACAAGTTAATCAAAAAGCTCGCTTCGCGTTGTATTTGGGAATCCGAGTGGATTTAATGTTTAAATGCGGCTCGTGATCGCACGGAAGGTGTTTCAAGTCATGTCCAAACACATTGTGAATTGAAAATCGTGATTGAATCTCAAAAGAACTCAAGAAGTACAAGTTTAAAAGTGTTGTTGCTCAAGTGAGTCACACCAATCGCTTCTCCTTGTATTTGAGAATCCGATTTGATTTAACGCTCGAATGGGGTTCGTGATCGCAAGCAAGGTGGGTCAAGTCATGTCTAAACACATTGTGAATTTAAAATATCGATTGAATCTCAAAAGAACTCAAGAAGCACAAGTTTAAACGTTTTGTTCCACAAGTGAGTGAAAACGATCCCTTCACGTTGTATTTGGGAATCCAAGTGGATTTATTGTATCGGACTCGTGATCGCTTGGAAGGTGTTTCCAGTCATGACTAAACACATTGTGAATTGAAAATCGTGATTGAGTCTCTAAAGAACTCAAGATGTTAATGTTTAAACCTGTTGTTGGACAAATGAGTGAAAAATATTGCTTCGCGTTGTATTTTGTAACCCGACTGGATTTAATGCTCGAATGGGGCTCTTGATCGCTTGGAAGGTGTGTCAAGTTATGTCTAAACACATTTTGAATTGAAACTCTGGGCTGAGTTGCAAAAGAACTCAAGTAGTGAAAGTTTAAACGTGTTGTTGCACAAGTGAGTCAAACCAATCAGTTCAAGTTGTATTTGGGAATCCGAGTGGATTTATTGCTCGAATGGGGCTCTTGATCGCATGGAAGGTGTGTCAAATCTTGTCTAACTATATTGTGAATTGAAAATCGCGATGTAATCTCAAAAGAACTCAAAATGTACAAGTTTAAATGTGTTTTTGCACAAGTGAGCCAAACCGATTGCTTTGCGTTGTATTTGGGAATTAGAGCGGACTTAATGCTCGAATGGGGTTCGTGATTGCATGGAAAGTGTGTCAAGTCATGTCTAAACAAATTGTGAATTGAAAATCGCGATTGAATCTCAAAAGAACTGAAGAAGAACAAGTTTAAATGTGTTGTTGAACAAGTGATTGAAAACGATCGCTTTGCGTTGTATTTGGGAATCCGAATGGATTTAATACTCGAATGGGGCTCGTGATCGCTTGGATGGAGTGTCAAGTTATGTCTAAACATATTGGGAATTGAAAATCGCGAATGAATCTCAAAAGAACTCAAGAGGTACAAGTTTAAAAATGTTGTTGCACAAGTAAGTGAAAATGATCGCTTTGCAAAGTTTTTTGGGAATCCGAGTGGATTTATTGCTCGAATGGGGCTCGTGATTGCTTTGAAGGTGTTCCAAGTCATTTATAAACACATTTTGAATTGAAAATCGCGATTCAATCTCAAAAGAACTCAAGAAGTACAAGTTTAAACGTGTTGTTGCACAAGTTAGTCAAAAAGCTCGCTTCGCGTTGTATTTTGGAATCCGAGTGGATTTAATGTTTGAATGGGGCTCGTGATCGAACGAAAGGTGTGTCAGGTCATGTCTAAACGCATTGTGAATTGAAAATCATGATTGAATCTCAAAAGAACTGAAGGAGTACAAGTTTAAACGTGTTGTTGCTCAAGTGAGTCACACCTATCGCTTCTCGTTGTATCTGGGAATCCGATTTGATTTAATGCTCGAATGAGGCTCGTGATTGCGTGGAAGTTGTTTCAAATCATGTCTATACACATTGTCAATTTAAAATTCCAATTGAATCTCAAAAGAACTCAAGAAGCACAAGTTTAAATGTGTTGCTGCACAAGTGAGTGAAAACTATCGCTTCGCGTTGTGTTTGGGAATCCGAGTTGATTTAATGCGGGAATGGGGCTCAGGATCGCATAGAAGGTGTTTTATGTCATGTCTAAACACATTTTGAATTGAAAATTGCAAGTGAATCTCAAAAGAACTCAAGAAGTACAAGTTTAAACGTGTTGTTGCACAAGTTAGTCAAAAAACTCGATTCGCGTTGTATTTGGGAATCCGCGTGGATTTAATGCTCGAATGGGGCTCGTGATCGCTTGAAAGGTCTTTCAACTCATGTCTAAATACATTTTGAATTGACAATCGCGATTGAATCTCGAAAGAACTCAAGAAGTACAAGTGTAAACGTGTTGTTGCAGAAGTGAGTCAAATCGATCGCTTCGCATTGTATTTATGAATTCGAGTGGATTTATACTCGAATGGAGCTCGTGATCAGATGGAAGTTGTGTCAAGTCATTTCTAAACACATTATGAATTGAAAATCAGGATTGAATCTCAAAAGAACTCAAGAAGTACAAGTTTAAACGTGTTGTTGCACAAGTTAGTCAAAAAGGTCGCTTCGCGTTGTATATGGGAATCCGAGTGGATTTAATGTTTGGATAGGGCTCCTGATCGTAAAGAAGGTGTGTCAAGTCACGTCTAAACGCATTGTGAATTGAAAATCGTGATTGAATCTCCAAAGAACTCAAGAAGTAAAAGTTTAAATGTGTTTTGGCACAAGTGAGTCAAACCGATCGCTACGTGTTGTATTTGGGAATCCGAGTGGATTTAATGCTCGAATGGGGCTCGTGATCGCATGGAAGGTGTGTCAAGTCATGTCTAAACACATTGTGAATTTAAAATCGTGATTAAATATGAAAACAAATCAAGAAGCACAAGCTTAAACGTGTTATTCCACTAGTGAGTGAAAACGATCGCTTCGAGTTGTATTTGGGAGTTCGAGTGGATTTAATGCTCGAATGGGGCTCGTGATCGTTTGGAAGGTGTGTCAAGTCATGTCTAAACATATTGTGAATTGAAAATCCCGATTGAATCTCAAAAGAACTCAAGAAGCACAAGTTTAAACGTACTGTTGCACAAGTGAGTGAAAACGATCACTTCGCGTTGTATTTGGGAATTCGAGTGGATTTAATGCTCGAATTGGGCTCGTGATCGCTTGGATGTTGTGTCAAGTTATTTCTAAACATATTTTGAATTTAAACTCGCGGTTGAATTGCAAAAGAACTCAAGAAGTAAAAGTTTAAACGTGTTGTTGCACAAGTGAGTCAAACCGACCGCTTCACGTTGTATTTGGGAATCCGAGTGGATTTAACGCTCGAATGGGGCTCGTGACTACTTGGAAGGTGTTTCAAGTTATGTCTAAACACATTTTGAGTTGAAAATTGCAATTGAATCTCAAAAGAATTCAAGAAGCACAAGTTTAAAAATGTTGTTGCACAAGTAAGTGAAAACGATCGCTTCGCGTTGTATTTGGGAATCCGAGTGGATTTAATGTTCGAATGGGGCTCGTGATTTCTAGGAAGGTGTTTCAAGTCATGTCTAAACACATTTTGAATTGAATATCACGATTGAATCTCAAAATAACTCAAGAAGTACAAGTTTAAACGTGTTTTTACAGAAGTGATTCAAATCGATCGCTTCGCGTTGTATTTGGGAATACGAGTGGATTTAATACTCGAGTGGGGTTCGTGATCGGATGGAAGTTGTGTTAAGTCATCTCTAAACACATTGTGAATTGAAAATCGTGATTGAATCTTAAAAGAACTTAAGAAGTACAAGTTTAAACGTGCTGTTGTACAAGTTAGTCAAAAAGAGCGCTTTGCGTTGTATTTCGGAATCCGAGTGGATTTAATGTTTGAATGGGGCTCGTGATCGCATGGAAGGTGTGTCAAATCATGACTAAACACATTTTGAATTGAAAATCGCAATTGAATCTCAAAAGAAATCAAGAAGCACAAGTTTAAACATGTTGTTGCACAAGTTAGTCAAAAAGATCGGTTCTCGTTGTATTTCGGAATCCGAATGGATTTAATGCTTGAATGGGGCTCGTGATTGCATGCAAGGTGTTTTAAGTCATGCCTAAACATATTTTGAATTGAAAATCGCCATTGAATCTCAAAAGAACTCAAAAAGAAAAAGTTTAAACGTGTTGTTGCACAAGTAAGTCAAACCTATCGCTTCACGTTGTATTGGGGAATCGGAGTGGATTTAATGCTCGAATGGGGCTCGTGATCGCGTGGAAGGTGTGTCAAGTCATGTCGATACACATTGTGAATTGAAAATCGCGATTGAATCTCAATAGAACTCAATATGTACAAGTTTAAACGTCTTGTTACACAAGTTAGTCAAAAAGATCGCTATGCGTGGTATTCCAGAATCCAAGGGGATTTAATGCTCGAATGGGGCTCGTGAACGCATGGAAGGCGAGTCAATTCATGCCTAAACACATTTTGAATTGAAAATCGCGATTGAATCTCTAATGAACTAAAAAAGTAAATTTTAAACTTCTTGTTGCACAAGTGTGTCAAACCGATTGCTTCACGTTGTATTTGGGAATCCGAGTGGTGTTAATGCGCGACTGGGGCTCGTGATCGCATGGAAGGTGTGTCATGTCATTTCTAAACACATTTTGAATTAGAAGTCGCAAATGAATCTTAAAAGAACTCAGGAAGTACAAGTTTAAACGTGTTGTTCCACAAGTTAGTCAAAAAGTTCGCTTCGTTTTGTATTTCGAAAATCAAGTGGATTTAATGCTTGAATGGGGCTCGTGTTTAAACGTGTTGTTGCACAAGTGAGTCAAACCGATCGCCTTCGCATTGTATTTGGGAATCCGAGTGGATTTAATGCTCGAATGGGGCTCATGATCGCATTGAAGATCTGTCATGTCAGTTCTAAACACATTGTGAATTCAAAGTCGCAATTGAATCTTAAAAGAACTCACGAAGTACAAGTTTATACGTGTTGTTCCACAAGTTAGTCAAAAAGTTCGCTTCGCATTGTATTTCGAAAATCGAATGGATTTAATGCTTGAATAGGGCTCGTGATCGTATGGAAGGTGTTACAAGTCATGCCTAAACACATTTTGAAATGAAAATCGCGATTGAATCTCAAAAGAACTCAATAAGTACAAGTTTAAACTTGTTGCACAAGTTAGTCAAAAATCGCTTCGCATTGTATTTCGGAATCCGAGAGGATTTAATGCTCCAATGGGTCTCGTGATCGCATGGAGATGTGTCAAGTTATACTTAAACACATTTTCAGTTGAAAATCGTGAGTGAATCTCAGAAGAACTCAAGAAGTACAAGTTTAAATGTGTTGTTGAAGAAGTTAGTCAAAAAGCTCGCTTCGCGTTGTATTTGGGAATCCGAGCGGATTTAATGCTCAAATGGGGCTCGTGATCGCATGGAAGGTATGTCATGTTATTTCTAAGCACATAGTGAATTAAAAGTCACAATTGAATCTTAAAAGAACTCGGGAAGTACATGTTTATATGTGTTGTTCCACAAGTTAGTCAAAAAGTTCGCTTCGCGTTGTATTTCAAAAATCGAGTGGATTTAATGCTTGAATGGGGCTCATGATCGTATGGAAGGTGTTACAAGTCATGCCTAAACACATTTTGAATTGAAAATCGCGATTGAATCTCAAAAGAACTCAAGAAGTCCAAGTTTAAACTTGTTGTTGCACAATTAGTCAAAAAAATTGCTTCGCATTGTATTTCGGAATCCGAGAGGATTTAATGCTCGAATGGGTCTCGTGATTGCATCGAAGGTCTTTCAAGTCATGCGTAAACACATTTTGAATTGAAAATCAGGATTGAATCCCAAAAGAACTCAAGAAATAAAAGTTTAAACGTGTAGTTGCACAAATGAGTCAACTCGATCGCTTCGCGTTGTATTTGGAAATCCGAGCAGTTTTAATGCTCGAATGGGGCTCGTGATCGGATGGAAGGTGTGTCTAGTCATGTCTAAACACGTTTTTAATTGAATATCAGGATTGAATCTCAAAAGAACTTAAGAAGTACAAGTTTAAACTTGTTGTGGCACAAGTGAGTCAAACCGAGCGTAGAATTTGGGAATCAGAGCGGTTTTAATGCTTGAATGGAGCCCGTGATTGCATAGAACGTGTGTCAAGTGAAGTCCTAACCCGTTTTTAATTTCAAATCGCGATTAAATCTCAAGAAGTACAAGTTTTAACGTGTTGTTGCACAAGTGAGTCAAACCGATCGCTTCGCATTGTATTTCGGAATCCGAGCGGTCTTATTGCTCGGATGGGGCTCGTGCTCGCATGAAAGGTGTTTCAAGTCTTGTATAAACACATTCTGAATTGAAAATCACATGTGAATCTCAAAAGAACACAACAAGTACATGTTTAAACGTGTTGCTACACAAATGACTAAAACAGATCGCTTCGCGTTGTTTTTGGGAATCCAAGTGGATTCAATGCTCGAATGGGGCTCGTGATCGCATGGAAGGTGTGGAAGTCATATCTACACACGTTTTTAATTTAAAATTGCGATTGAATCACAAAAGAACTCAAGAAGTAGATGTTTAAACGTGTTGTTTCACAAACTAGTCAAAAAGATAGCTTCGCGTTGTATTTAGGAATCCGGGTGGATTTAATGCTCCAATGGGGCTCGTGATCGCATGGAAGGTGTGTAACAGATTTTGAATTGAAAATCGAGATTGAATCTCAAAAGAACTCAAAAAGTAAAATTTTAAATGTGTTGTTCCACAGGTGAGTCAAACTGATCGCTTCACGTTGTATTTAGGAATCCGGGTGGATTTAATGCTCCAATGGGGCTCGTGATCGCATGGAATGTGTGTAACAGATTTTGAATTGAAAATCGCGATTGAATCTGAAAAGAACTCAAGAAGTAAAAGTTTAAACGTGTTGTTGCACTGGTGAGTCAAACTGATCGCTTCGCGTTGTATTTGGGAATCCGAGTGGATTTAATGCTCGAATGGGGCTTGTGATCGCATCAAAGGTGTGTCAAGTCATGTTTAAATAAATTTTGAATTGAAAATCGCGATTGAATCTCAAGAGAACTCAAGAAGCACAAGTTTAAACGTGTTGTTGCACAAGTGAGTGAAAAAGGTCGCTTCCCATTGTATTTGGGAATCCAAATGGTTTTAATACTCGAATAAGGGTACTGATCGCATGGACGGTGTGTCAAGTCATGTCTACACACATTGTGATTTGAAAATCGCGATTGAATCTCAAAAGAACTCAAGAAGTAAAACTTTAAACGTGTTGTTGCACAAGTGAGTCAAACCGATTGCATCGCGTTGTATTTGGGAATCTGAGTGGATTTAAAGCTCGAATGGGGCTCGTGATCGCTTGGAAGGTGTGTCAAGTCATGTCTAAACACATTGCAAACTGAAAATTGTGATTGAATCTCAAGAGAACTCAAGAAGTACAAGTTTAAACGCGTTGTTCCACAAGTGAGTCAAACCGATCGCTTCGCGTTGTATTTGGGAATCCGAGCGGTTTTAATGCTCGAATAAGGCTTGTATTGCATGGAAGGTCTGCCAAGTCATGTCTAAACACATTTTTAATTGAAAATCATGATTGAATCTCAAAAGAAGCCAAGAAGTACAAGTTTAAATGTGTTGTTCCACAAGTTAGTCAAAAAGATCGCTTCGCGTTCTATTTGGGAATCAGAGTGGATTTAATGCTCGAATAGGGCTCGTGATCACATGGACGGTGTTTCAAGTCATTTCTAAACTCATTGTGAATTGAAAATCGCGATTGAATCTCAAAAGAACTCAAGAGGTACAATTTTAAACGTTTTGTGGCACAAGTGAGTCAAAAAGATTACTTCGGGTTGTATTTGGGAATTCAAGAGGATTTAATGCTCGAATGGGGCTCGTGATCTCATGGAAGATGTGTCAAGTCATGTTTAAAAACATTTTTATTTTAAAATCGTGATTGAAATCTCAAAGTGACTCAAGAAGTACAAGTTTAAACGTGTTGTTGCCTAAATGAGTCAAACCTATCGCTTCGCGTTGTATTTGGGAATCCGAGTGGTTTTAATGCTTGAATAGAACTCTTGATCGCATGGAAGGTGTGTCAAGTCATGTTTAAACACATTTTTAATTGAAAATTGAGATTGATCGCATGGAAGTTTAAACTTCTTGCAAAAGTGAGTAAAACCAATCGCTTTGCGTTGTATTTGGGAATCCGAGCGGATTTAATTCTCGATTGGGGCACTTGATCGCATGGAAGGTGTGTCAAGTCCTGTCTAAACACATTGTGAAATGAAAATCGCGAATGAAACTCAAAAGAACTCAACAAGTCAAACTTTAAATGTGTTATTGCACAAGTGAGTGAAAAAGATTGCTTCGCATTGTATTTGGGAATCCGAGCGGATTTAATGCTGGAATAGGGCACGTGATCGCATGGAAGCTGTGTCAAGTCATGAATAAACACATTTTGTGTTGAAAATCGTCATTGAATCTCAAAAGAACTCAAGAAGTACAAGTTTAAAAGTGATGTTGCACAAGTGAGTGAAAACGATCGCTTTGCGTTGAATTTGGGAATCCGAGTGGATTTAATGCTCGAATGGGGCTCGTGATCGCTTGGAAGGTGTTTCAAGTATTTTCTAAACACATTTTGAATTGAAAATCGCGATTGAATCTCAAAAGAACTCAAGACGTACAAGTTTAAACGTGTTGCTGTAGAAGTGAGTCAAATCGATCGCTTCGCGTTGCATTTGGGAATCCGAGTGGATTTAAAACTCGAATGGGGCTTGTGATCGGATGGAAGGTGTGTCAAGTCATGTCTAAACACATTGTGAATTGAAAATCGCGATTGAATCTCAAAAGAACTGAAGAAGTACAAGTTTAATCTTGTTGCTGCACAAGTTAGTCAAATCTATCGCTTCCCATTGTATTTGGATATCCGATTCGATTTAATGCTCGAATGGGATTCGTGATCGCTTGGAAGGTCTGTCAAGTCATGTCCAAACACATTGTCAATTGAAAATCGCGATTGAATCTCAAAAGAACTCGAGAAGTAAAACTTTAAACGGGTTGTTGCACAAGTGAGTCATGCCAATGGCTTCGCGTTGTATTTGAGAATCCGATTGGATTTAATGCTCGAATGGGGCTCGAGATCGCTTGGAAGGTGTGTCAAGTCATGTCTAAACACATTTTTAATTGAAAGTAGTGATTGAATCTCAAAAGAAGTCCAGATGTGCAAATGTAAACGAGTTGTTGCACAAAAGAGTCGAAAAGATCACTTCGCATTGTATTTTGGAATCTGAGGGGACTTAATTCTCAAATGGGGTTCGTGATCGCTTGGAAGGTGTGTCAAGTCATGCCTAGAATCATTTGGAATTTAAACGTGTTGCTGCAGAAGTGAGTCAAACCGATTGCTTCACGTTGTATTTGGGAATCCCAAAGTATTTAATGCTCCAATGGGGCAAGTGATCGCATGGAAGGTGTGTAAAGTCATGTCTAAACACATTTTGAATTGAAAATCGTGAGTTAATCTCAAAAGAACTCAAGAAGTACAAATTTAAATGTGTTGTTGCACAAGTGAGTCAAAAAGATCGCTTCGAGTGGTATTTGGGAATCCGAGTGGATTTAATGCTCGAATGTGGCTCGTGATCATATGAAAGGTGTGCCAAGTCTTGCCGAAACACATTTTAAATTGAAAATTGTGATTGAATCTTAAAACAACTCCAGAAGTAAAAGTTTAAGCGTGTTGTTGCAGAAGTGAGTCAAATCGATCGCTTCGCGTTGCATTTGGGAATCCGAGTGGATTTAAAACTCGAATGGGGCTAGTGATCGGATGGAAGGTGTGTTAAGTCATGTCTAAACACATTGTGAATTGAAAATTACGATTGAATCTCAAAAGAACTGAAGAAGTACAAGTTTAATCTTGTTGCTACAAAAGTTAGTCAAATCTATCGCTTCCCATTGTATTTGGATATTCGATGGATTTAATGCTCGAATGGGACTCGTGATCGCATGGAAGGTCTGTCAAGTCATGTCCAAACACATTGTCAATTGAAAATCTCGATTGAATCTCAAAAGAACTGAAGTAAAATTTTTAACGTGTTGTTGCACAAGTGAGTCAAACCAATGGCTTCGCGTTGTATTTGAGAATCCGATTGGATTTAATGGTCGAATGGGGCTCGAGATCGCTTGGAAGGTGTGTCAAGTCATCTCTAAACATATTTTTAATTGAAAGTAGTGATTGAATCTCAAAAGAACTCCAGAAGTACAAATGTAAATGTGTTGTTGCACAAAAGAGTCGAAAAGATCACTTCGCGTTGTATTTGGGAATCTGAGGGGACTTAATTCTCAAATGGGGTTCGTGATCGCTTGGAAGGTGTGTCAAGTCTTGTCTAGAATTATTTGGAATTTAAACGTGTTGCTGCACAAGTGAGTCAAACCGAATGCTTCATGTTGTATTTGGGAATCCCAAAGTATTTAATGCTCCAATGGGGTAAGTGATCGCATGGAAGGTGTGTAAAGTCATGTCTAAACACATTTTGAATTGAAAATTGCGAGTGAATCTCAAAAAACTCAAGAAGTACAAATTTAAATGTGTTGTTGCACAAGTCAGTCAAAAAGATCGCTTCGCGTTGTATTTGGGAATCCGAGTGGATTTAATGCTCGAATGCGGCTCGTGATCATATGAAAGGTGTGCCAAGTCTTGCCTAAACACATTTTAAATTGAAAATTGTGATTGAATCTTAAAACAACTCAAGAAGTAAAATTTTAGACGTGTTGTTGCACAAGTGAGTCAAATCGATCGCTTCGCGTTGTATTTGGCAATCCGAGTCGATTTAATGCTTTAATGGGGCACATGATCGGATGGAAGGTGTGTCAAGTCATGTCTAAACACATAGTGAATTGAAAATCGTGATTAAATCTCAAAAGAACTCAAGAAGTATATGTTTAAACGTGTTGTTGCACCAATGAGTGAAAAAGATCGCTTAGCGTGGTATTTGTGAATCCGAGTGGATTTAATGCTCCAATGGGGCTCGTGATCGCATGGAAGGTGTGCCAAGTCATGTCTTAACACATTGAGAATTGAAAATTGCGACTGAATCTCAAAAGAAATCAAGAAGTACAAGTTTAAACGTGTTGTTGCACATGTGAGTCAAACCGATCGTTTCGCGTTGTATTTGGGTATCCGATTGAATTTAATGCTCGAATGGGGCTCGTGATCGCATGGAAGGTTTGTTAAGTCATGTCTAAACACATTGTGGATTGGAAATCGCGATTGAATCTCAAAAGAAGTCAAGAAGTAAAAGTTTAAACGTGTTGTTGCACAAGTGAGTCAAACCGATTGCTTCGCGTAGAATTTGGGAAGCCGATTGGATTTAAGGCTAAAATGGGGCTCAAAATCGCATGGATTGTGTGTCAAGTAATGTCTAAAGACATTGTAAATTGAAAATCGCGATTGAATCCCAGAAGAACTCAGGAAGTACAAGGTTAAACATTAGTTGCACAAGTGAGTCTGACCGATCGCTTCACGTCATTTTTGGAAATTCGAGTGGTTTTCAAGCTCGAATGGGGCTCGTGATCGCATGGAAGGTGTTTCAAGTCATGTATAGACACATTTTTAATTGAAAATCGCGATTGAATCTCGAAAGAACCCAAGAAATACAAGTTTAGCGTGTTGTTGCACAAGTGAGTGAAAAAGATCGCTTCGCGTTGTATTTGGGAATCTGAGTGAATTTAATGCTCGGATGGGGCTCATGATCGCATGGAAGGTGTGTCAAGTCATGACTAGAAAAATTTTGAATTAAAATCGTGATTGAATGTCAAAAGAACTGATGAACTAAAAGTTTAAACGTGTTGTTGCACAAGTGAGTCAAACCGATCGCTTCACGTTATATTTGGGAATCCGAATGGATTTAATGCACGAATGGGGCAAGGATCGCATGGAAGGTGTATCAAGTCATGTCTAAACACATTGAGAATTTAAAATCGCGATTGAATCTCAAAAGTACATGTTTAAACGTGTTATTGCACAAATGAGTGAAAAAGATTGCTTCGCGTTGTATTTGGGTATTTGAGTGGATATAATGCTCGAATGGGGTTCGTGATCGCATGGAAAGTTTGTGAAGTCATGCCTAAACTCATTTTGAATTAAAAATCGCGATAAAATATCAAAAGATGTCTAAACGTGTTGTTGCACAAGTGAGTGAAAAAGATCGCTTTGTGTTATATTTGGGAATCCGAGTGGATTTAATGCTCGATTGGGGCACGTGATCACATGGAAGGTGTGTCAAGTTATGTCTAAACACATTGTGAATTGAAAATCGTGATTGAATCTTGAAGGAACTCAAGAAGTAGAAGTTTAAACGTGTTGTTGCCGAGTCAAACCGATCGCTTCGCGTTGTATTTGGGAATCCTTGTGGATTTAATGGTCGAATATGGCACGTGATCGCAACGATGGTGTGTCAACTCATTCATAAACACATTGTGAACTGAAAATCGCAATTGAATATCAAAATAACTAAAGAAGTAAAAGTTTAATCGTGTTCTTTTTCACTCACTTGTTGCTCAAGTGAGTGAAAAAGATCGCTTCGCGTTGTATTTGGGATTCTGAGTGGATTTAATGGTCGAATAGGGCACGTGATCGCAAGGAAGGTGTGTCAATGCATGCATAAACACATTTTCAATTGAAAATAGCGATTGAATTTCAAAATAACTAAAGAAGTAAAAGTTTAATCGTGTTCTTGCACAAGTGAGTCAAACCGATCGCTTCGCGTTGAACTTGGGAATCCGAGTGGATTTAATGCTTGAATGGGACTCGTGATTGCATAGAAGGTGTGTTAATTCATGTCTAAACCCATTGTGAATTGAAAATCCCAATTGAATCTCAATAGAACTCAAGAAGCACAAGTTTAAACGTGTTGTTGCACGGGTAAGTGAAAAAGATCGCTTTACGTTGTATTTGAGAATCCGAGTGAATAATCTGCTCGAATGGAGCCCGTGATCGCATGGAATCTGTGTCAAGTCATGCCTAAGCACATTTTGAATTGAAAATCGCGATTGAATCTCAAAAGAACTCAAGAAGCACAAGTTTAAACGTATTGTTGCACAAGTTAGTGAAAAAGATCGCTTCGCGTTGTATTTAGGAATCCGAGGGGATTTACCGCTCGAATGGGGGCTCGTGATCACATGGAATCTATGTCAAATCATACCTAAGCCCATTGTGAATTGAAAATCACGATTGAATCTCAAAAGAACCCAAGAAGTATAAGTTTAAAAGTGTTGTTCACAAATGAGTCAAACTGATCGCTTCGCATTGTATTTGGGAATCCGAGTGGATTTAATGCTTGAATGGAGCTCATGATCTCATGGAAGGTGTGTCAAGTCATGTGTAAACACATTGTGAATTTAAAATCGTGATTGAATTTGAAAAGATCTCAAGAAGTACAAGTTTCAAAGTGTTGTTGCACAAGTGAGTCAAACCCATTCGCTTCACATTGTATTTGGGAGTCCGAGCAGATGTAATGCTCGAATCGGGCTCGTGATCAAACGGAAGGTTTTTCAAGTCAAGTCTAAACACAGTATGATCTGAAAATCGCGTTTGAATCTCAAAAGAACTCAAGAAGCAAAAATTTAAACGTGTTGTTGCACAAGTGAGTGAAAAAGATCGCTCCGTGTTGTATTTGGGAATCCGAGTGGCTTTCCTGCTCGAATGGGGCTCGTGATCGCTTGGAAGGTGTGTCAAGACATGCCTAAACACATGTTGAATTGAAAATTGCGATTGAATCTCAAAAGAATTCAAGAAGTAAACGTTTAAACGTGTTGTTGCACAAATGAGTGAAAAAGATCGCTTCGTGTTGTATTTGGGTATCTGAGTGGACTTAATGCTCGAATGGGGTTCGTGATCGCATGGAAAGAGTGTAAATTCATTCCTAAACACTTTTTGAATTGAAAATCGCGATTGAATCTCAAAAGAACTCAAGAAGTACAAGCTTAAATGTGTTGTTGGACAAGTGAGTCAAACCGATCACTTTGTGTTGTATTTGGGTGTCCGAGCGAATTTAATGCTCAAATGGAGCTCGTGATCGCATGGAAGGTTTTTCAAGTCATTTCCATACACAATTTGATTTGAAAATCACGATTGAATCTCAAAATAACTCAAGAAGTACAAGTATAAAAGTGTTGTTGCACAAGTGAAGCAAACCGATTGCTCCGTGTTGTATTTAGGAATCCGAGTGGATTTAATGCTTGAATGGGACTCGTGATCGCATGGAATGTGTGTCAAATCATGTTGAAACACATTGTGAATTGAAAATCGCGAATCAATCTCAAAAGAACTAAAGAAGCACCGGTTTAAACGTGTTGTGGACAAGTTAGTGAAAAAGATTGCTTCGCGTTCTTTATGAATCCGAGTGCATTTAATCCTCGAATGGGGCTCGTGATCACATGGAAGGTGTGTCTAGACATGTCTAAACACATTGTGAATTGAAAATCGCGATCGAATCTCAAAAGAACTGAACAAGCACAAGTTTAAACGTGTTGTTGTACAAGTGAGTGAAAAGATCGCTTCGTGTTGTATTTGGTAGTCTGAGCAGATTCAATGCTTGAATGGGGCTCGTGTTTGCATGGAAGGTCTTTCATGTTATGTCTAAACACTTTGTGATTTGAAAATCGCGATTGAATCTCAAAACAACACAAGAAGTACAAGTTTAAATGTGTTGTTGCGCAAGTGAGTGAAACCGATCGGTCCACGTTGTATTTCGGAATCCGAGTGGATTTAATGCTCGAATGGGGCTCTTGATCGCATATAAGTTTGTCAAGTCATGTCTAAACACATTGTGAATTGAAAATCTCGAATGGATCTCAAAAGAACCCAAAAAGCAGCAGATTAAACGTGTTTTTGCACAAGCTAGTGAAAAAGATTGCTTCACGTTTTATTTGGGAATCCGAGAGGTTTTAATGCTTGAATGGGGCTCGTGATCACATGGAAAGTGTGTCAAGTCATGTCTAAACACATTTTGAAATGAAAATCACGATTGAATCTCAAAAGAACTCAAGAAGTATAAGTTTAAACGTGTTGTTGCACAAGTGAGTCAAACCGGTCGCTTCGCGTTGTATTTGGGAGTCCGAGCGGATGTAATGCTTGAATCGGGCTCGTGATCGCATGGAAGGTTTGTCAAGTCAATTCTAAACACACTGTGGTTTGAAAATCGCGATTGAATCTCAAAAGAACTCAAGATGCACAATTTTAAACGTGTTGTTGCACGAGTCAAAATGATCGCTCCGAGTGGATTTACTGCTCAAATGGGACTCGTGATCGCATGGAAGGTGTGTCAAGTCATGCCTAAACACATTTTGAATTGAAAATCGCAATTGAATCTCAAAAGAACTCAAGAAGTACAAGTTTAAACGTGTTGTTGCACAAGTGAGTGAAAAAGATCGCTTTGCATTGTATTTGAAAATCCGAGTGGAATTAATTGCTCGAATGGGGCTCGTGATCGCATGGACAGTGTGTCAAGTCATGCCCAAACACATTTTTAATTGAAATCTCGATTGAATATCAAAAGAACTCAAGAAGAACAAATTTAAATGTGTGGTTGCACAAGTGGATTTAATGCTCGAATGGGACTCGTGATCACATGGAAGGTGTGTCAAGCCTTTGAATTGAAAATCGCGATTAAATATCAAAAGAACTCAAGAGGCACATGTTTAAACGTGTTGTTGCACAAGTGAGTGAAAAAGATAGCTCCGCGTTGTATTTGGGGATCTGAGTGGATTTAATGCTTGAATGGGACTCGTGATCGCATGGAAATTGTTTTAAGTCACGTCTAAACCCATTGTGAATTAAAAATCGCAATTGAATCTCAAAAGAACTCAAGAAGCCCAAGTTTAAACGTGTTGTTGCACGAGTGAAAAAGATTGCTTCGCATTTTATTTGGAAATCTTAGTGGATTTAATCCTCGAATGGGGCTCGTGATCGCATGGAGGTGTGTCAAGTCATGTCAAAACACATTGTGTGTTGAAAATCGCGATGAAATCTCAAACGAACTCATGAAGCACAAGTTTAAACGTGTTGTTGCACAAGTGAGTGAAAAAGATCGCTTTGCGTTGTATTTGGGAATTTGAGTGGATTTACTGCTCGAATGGGGCTCTTGATCGCATGGAAGGAGTGTCAAGTCATGCCTAAAGACATTTTCAATTGAAAATCGCGATTCAATCTCAAAAGAACTCAAGAAGTTCAAGTTTAAACGTGTTATTGCACAAGTGAGTCAAACCGATCGCTCCGTGTTGTATTTAGGAATCCGAGTGGATTTAATGCTCGAATGGGGCTTGTGATCGCATGGAAGGTGTGTCAAGTCATGCCAAAACCCATTTTGACTTGAAAATCGTGATTGAATCACATAATAACTCAAGAAGTTCAAGTTTAAACGTGTTATTGCACAAGTGAGTTAAACCGATCGCTCCGCGTTGTATTTAGGAATCCGAGTGGATCTAATGCTCGAATGGGGCTCGTGATCACATGGAAGTTGTGTCAAGTCATGTCTAAACACATTTTGAATTGATAATCGCGATTGAATCTGAAAAAGAACTCAAGAAGTACAAGTTTAAACGTGTCATTGCACAAGTGGGTGAACCCGATCGCTCCGCGATGTATTAGGGAATCCAAGAGGATTTAATGCTCGAATGGGGCTCGTGATCGCATGGAAGGTGTGTTAAGTCATGCCTAAACACATTTTGAATTGAAAATCGCTATTGAATCTCAAAAGAACTCAAGAAGTCCAAGTTTAAATGTGTAATTGGACAAGGGAGTAAAACCGATTGCTTCGTGTTGTATTTTGGAGGCCGAGCGAATTTAGTGCTCGAATGGAGCTCGTAATCGCATCGAAGGTGTGTCAAGTCATGCCTAAACACATTTTGATCTGAAAATCGCGATTGAATCTCAAAAGAACTCAAGTTGAAACGTTTTATTGCACAAGTGAGTCAAACCTATCGCTCTGCGTTGTATTTAGGAATCCGAGTGGATTTAATGCTCGAATGGGGCTCGTGATCGGGTGGAAGGTGTGTCAAGTCATGTCGAAACAGATTGTGAATTGAAAATCTTTAATCAATCTCAAAAGAACGAAAGAAGCACCAGTTTAAACGTGTTGTTGCACAAGAGAGTGAAAAAGATTGCTTCACGTATTATTTAGGAACCCAAGTGGATTTAATGCTCGAATGGGGCTCGCGATCACAAGGAAGGTGTGTCAAGTGATGTCTTAACACATTGTGAATTGAAAATCGCGATTGGATCCCAAAAGAACTCAAGAAGCACAAGTTTAAACGTGTTGTTGCACAAGTGAGTCAAACCGATCGCTTGGCATTGTATTACGGAATCTGAGTGGATTTAATGCTCGAATGGGGCTCGTGATCGGGTGGAAGGTGTGTCAAGTCATGTCAAAACACATTGTGAAATGAAAATCGTGAATCAATCTCAAAAGAATGAAAGAAGCACCAGTTTAAACGTGTTGTTGCACAAGTGAGTGAAAAAGATTGCTTCACGTTTTATTTGGGAATCCAAATGAATTCAATGCTCGAATGGGACTCGTGGTCACATGGAAGGTGTGTCAAGTCATGTCTTAACACATTATGTATTGAAAATCGCTATTGAATCTCAAAAGAACTAAAGAAGCACCAGTTTAATCGTGTTGTTGCACAAGTGAGTCAAAAAGATTGCTTCCCGTTTTATTTGGGAATCCAAGTGGATTTAATGCTCGAATCAGACTTGTAATATCTGAGATATTTAATTGTATTATTATCATTATTATTAATTTATTTTTCTTACAGAAAGAAAAATAAATTAAATTAAAGAATTAAAGAGTTAAAATAAAATAAAGAAAAAAAAATAATAGGGACTATATGAATAATTTTTTAGGACCTAAAAGAAAAGAGGATTAAAAAGCATGAGAGAAAAATAAGATATAACAAGTAAATAAGTTTAAAAAAATAAATAAATAAATAAAGATAAGTAAAAATAAAATATACATATAATATAAATATATATATATATATATATATATATATATATATATATATATATATATATATATACAATATTAAAGAAACTCACACACCCATCCAGCAAAAAAAACATGCACACACACAAAGAAATAAACAAGCAGAGGCACGAACACACAAGAAGGGGAGAAGGCTAGGGCAGGGCGGTTTTTGATCGGATTTTCGCCGGAGAAGACATTCCGGTGGCGGAGAAGGTGACCGGACCTCATCTTTCATCACCACCAAGCTTTCTATCCGATTGAATCAAGGTATGGAAGCCCCAATCTTTCAAAACCCAATTTTCTCCAATTTTGGGTGTTTTAGGAATTCATCAAATACTTTCAATCGGGACATTCCGGGGTTAAATTTGAGCTTAGTGGGTGTTATTGAAAGCTTAGTGAGGTTCAGAATCAAAGCTAAACCGTAGTAATTGACCGGGTATGGAAATTAGAAAAATTTAGCTAGAAAATTGCTATAAAATTCGAAATTAATAATTCGATGCATGTTTAGGCTTGGATTGGAGTAGTATAAGTGTTATAAGTGCTGGAAATAGTCAAGGGAACAAAGCTCGAGTATTTACCGTCTCAACCGAAACCCAATCCGGTGAAAAAGAGGCGAAATACTAAGCCGCAGTACCGTAAAGAGCTGTGCGGTGGGTTGAACACCTCGGTCTAGTCCGTGGTGGACACCTAAGACACACTAAATTGGTTCCAAGGCTCTAATTATACCCAATTATATTTTTATATATAATTAAAGAGGTAATAATTAAGCTTTTACTCGGCGAATAAGGGAGACGGTGGAATGAGTAAGCTAAAGCCTCTTCTGAACTGTGAATTTAATTCTTTTATTAATTAAATACCCATATGAACACATGAAGGGAAATTTAGACAAGTGAAAATCTCTAACCTAAGCAATTAGAGGTTCTAAATGGCTCGAAAGTGTGAAAGTCGAATATGGGGCATTCTGGACTTTCAGAAAGAGCAAATAAGACGACGTAACGAACTAAATAATTAATTCTGGGAAAATAGCTAAATGGTGCATAAGCATTAGCATGACACGTGCATGGTAGATGCTTAATTACGCGTTCGAAATTTCTTAAATATAATGTGTATAGGGCACCCACCGAGTGATTGGAGCTTCAGGCACTCCGAGTACTGATCGGGAGGGCCAACGAGGTGAGGGGCTCTCCCATCCCTGCCCCACTGGGTTGAATGACTACGTGGAAATGTGGTTTGCTCTATTTTGTGTAATTATTATATGAATTTATTTATATGAATATATTTGTGCTACACGTGTATGATTGGCAAGTAAGCAGTCAACATGCAATAGTGTATGTGCTTATATGATTAATCTCAAGTATATATGTGCCATTGTGGCTCATTGAGCCTTATATGTTACCGTGGGCAGGATTGTGTCGTGATTTCATATGTGAGAGTTCAGTAACATTAGAAACCAATCATATTGATCGTCACTTAAAGATCTCATTCGTATGGTTTGTTGAGGAAAACTGAACCTAGGTTGTCGAATATGAGTGAGAGTGCCGCATAAATTAAAAAGGGGGAAACTAGGCCTAGCTAATTCACACGTGTAATATTCAGTTAGTTAATAATAGGGCGTCTTTCAAGGTCGAATAGGTTATTTGAACTTGTTTAGGTTAGTTCGGGTAGATCGAGTCGGTTATCCTGGTTGGACAGACAGGATTCAGCTAACAGTAAGTATGCCACATAGTGGCCATTACCTTGGTTTAACCGGGGGTCATACAAGTTGCCGGCTATTACTCTAAGCGTGCCTTGGAGTAAGAAAGTTCTTAGTTTGATCAACTAGGTTCGAATAAGACATTTCCTTCGGGCCAGTATTTCTCTTAGCGTAACGCGGGAGACAGAAAGTGAATGCCTTCGGGCCAGTATTTCTCTTAGCATAATGTAGGAGACAGAAAGTGAATGCCTACGAGCATAACGATGTATGACTTATGAAAAGATATGATATATGTTTATGATTGGTTTACATGCGGATTAATAAACATGTTAGGAGCATGAATTAGGATTTTTAATTGTGAAAATGATATATTGATTGCCTGATCATATTAAAGGTCACAATATAAATCTTTTTCATGCTCATGTGGTTGTGGTTGCTCCCTTCCCCCAGCTGTAGTGGTACCTGCTGCTACGCCAGGGATGGGGGAGCTTCTCACTGAGTCTGTTCGACTCACCCCTGTTTACATGTTTCAGATACAGGTGGTTCAGGAGTCGGAAACGCGTCCACTTCTTCTCAGGGAGGCGGACAGATCTTAGGACCGTACGCTTAGTCCGCGTCGGTACTTATTTTGATTACGTACACATGTTGTGATGTATATGTATATGAATCCTTTTTGGGTGTAGCATTTGTACTGATACAGCTATGGTATATACATACGTCCTATTCTAGCATTGTTGGCTTCATACAGATTAAAGTTAGGTCTTGGTATTGGGAAATTAGGCTATGTTATAGCGTATATCATGTATATGTATATATGACTTCCGCATGCGACTAGGATAGATCACACGCCTTGAGGTGTGTGATCAATATGTAAATTATATATATGTGTGGCTGAATACCTGATTGTATGAAAATATGGCTTCCGCATGTGAATAGGATAGATCACACGCATTGAGGCGTGTGATCAATATGTAAACTATATGCAAGCGTGTGATTGAATATATGTATGATTGTACACAGGATTTCTGCATGTGAATAGGATAGATCACCTGCCCTGAAGCGTGTGATCAATATGTATATTATATGTACGTGTGACTGATTATGTGTATATGTATAGACTGAAGCGGCGTTGAGCGAGCCGTGGATTGCACGCTACTTAGGTCACCAGATATGGATGGCCATAAATACTATATATTGTTTGTATTAGAAATGGGTAGTTATGCACATATAAAAATGTCAATCAGCGATTAGAGGCTTACGGGATAGGAGAAATCCTACCTCCCGTGCTGGTCACAGACGTCCGATAGGGGGTCGTGACAAGACTCGTGATCACATGGAAGGTGTGTCAAGTCATGTCTTAACACATTGTGAATTGAAAATCGCCATTGGATCCCAAAAGAACTCAAGAAGCAGAAGTTTAAACGTGTTGTTGCACAAGTGAGTCAAACCGATCACTACGCGTTGTATTTCAGAATCCGAGTGGATTTAATGCTCGAATGGGGCACGTGAGCGCATGGACAGTGTGTCAAGTCATGCCCAAACTCATTTTGAATTGAAAATCGCGATGGAATCACCAAAGAACTCAAGAAGTAGAAGTTTAAGAGTGTTGTTGCACAAGTGAGTCAAACTGATCTCTTCGCATTGTATTTGGTCATCCGAGTGGATTTAATCCTTAAATGGGGCTCATGATCGCATGGAAGGTGTATCAAGTCATGTCTAAATATATTGAGATTTGAAAATCGCAATTAAATCTCAAAAGAACTCAAGAAGTAAATGTTTAAACGTGTTGTTGCACAAGTGAGTGAAAAAGATCGCTTCGTGTTGTATTTGGGTATCTAAGTGGACTTAATGCTCGAATGGGGCTCGTGATCGCATGGAAGGTGTGTTCAAGTCTTGCCTAAACACATTTTGAATTGAAAATCATGACTGAGTCTCAAAACAACTCAAGAAGCACAAGTTTAAACATGTTGTTGCACAAGTGAGTGAAAAAGATTGCTTCTCGTTTTTTGTGAATACGAGTGGATTTAATGCTCGAATGTGGCTTGTGATCCAATGGAAGGTGTGTCAAGTCATTTCTAAACACATTGTGAATTGAAAATCGTGATTGAATCTCAAAAGAACTCAAAAAGGGTAAGTTTAAACCTGTTGTTGCACAAGGGAGTGAAAAAGATCGCTTCGCGTTGTATTTGGGGAATCCGAGTGGATTTACTACTGGAATGAGGCTCGTGATCGCTTGGAAGGTGTTTCAAGTCATGCCTAAACACATTTTGAATTGAAAATAGCGATTGAATCTCAAAGGAACTCAAGAAGTTCAAATTTAAAATGTTATTGCACAAGTTAGTCGAATCGATCGCTTTGTGTTGTATTTGGGAGTCCGACCGGATTCAATGATCGAATGGGACTCGTGATCGTATGGAATGTTTTTCAAGTCATGTCTAAACACATTTTGATTTGAAAATAGCGATTGAATCTTAAAAGAACTCAAGAAGTAAAAGTTTAAACGTGTTGTTGCACAAGTGAGTCAAACCGATCGCTTCGCGTTGTATTTCGGAATCCTAGTGGATTTAATGCTCGAATGGGGCTCATGATCGCACGGAAGGTGTGTCAATCCATGTCTAAACTCATTCTGAATAGAAACTCGCGTTTGAATCTCCAAAGAACTCAAGAGGTACAAGTTTAAACGTGTTGTTGCAAACGTGAGTGAACCCGATCACTTCGCATTGTATTTGGGAATCCGAGCGAATTTAACGGTCGAATGGGGTTCGTGAACTTATGGAAGGTGTTTCAATTAATTCCTAAACACATTTTGAATTGAAAATCGTGATTCAATCTCAAAAGAACTCAAGAAGCAGAAGTTTAAACGTGTTGTTGCACAAGTGAGTCAAACCGATCTCATCCCATTGTATTTGGGACTCCAAGTGAATTTAATCCTCGAATGGGGCTCGTGATCTCATGGAAGGTTTGTCAAGTCATGTCTAAACACATTGTGGATTTAAAATCACAATTGAATCTCAAAAGAACTCAGGAAGTACAAGTTTAAACGTGTTGATGCACAAGTGAGTCAAACCGATGGCTTCATGTTATATTTGGGAATCCGAGCGGATTTAATGCTCGAATGGGGCTCGTAATCGCATGGAAGGTGTGTCAAGTCATGTATAAACACATTGTGAATTAAAAATCGTGATTGAATAAAAGAACTCGAGAAGTACAAGTTTAAACGTGTTCTTGCACAGGTCAGCCAAATCGATCGCTTCGCGTTGTATTTGGGAATCCGAGTGGATTTAATGCTCGAATGTGGCTCGTGATCGCATTGAAGGTGTGTCAAGTCATGCCCAAATACATTTTGAATTGGAAATCGTGAATGAATCTCAAAAGAACTCGAGAAGTACAATTTGAACGTGTAGTTGAACAAGTCCGCCAAACCTATCACTTCACGTTGTATTTGGGAATCCGGGTGGATTTAATGCTCGAATGGGGTTCGTGATCGCATGGAAGGTGTGACAAGTTATGCCTAAACATATTTTGAATTGAAAATCGCGATTGAATCTCAAAAGAACTCAAGAAGTACAAGTTTAAACGTGTTCTTGCACAAGTGAGCCAAACCGAGCACTTCGCGTTGTATTTGGGAATCCGAGTCAATTTAAAGCTCGAATGGCGCACGTGATCGCATGGAAGGTGTGTCAAGTCATGGCCAAACACATTTTGAATTGAAAATCGGGATTGAATCTCAAAAGACCTCAAGAAGTACAAGTTTAAACGTGTTGTTGCACAAGTGAGTCAAACCAATCGCTCCGCGTTGCATTTAGGAATCCGAGTGACTTTAATGCTCGAATGGGGCTCATGATCGCTTGGAAGGTGTTTCAAGTCTTGTCTAAACACATTGTGAATTGAAAATTGTGATTGAATCTCAAAAGAACTTAAGAAGTACATGTTCAAACGTGTTGTTGCACAAGTGAGTTAAAAATATTGCTTCACGTTTTCTTTGAGAATCCAAGTGGATTTAATGATCGAATGGGGCTCTTGATTATATGGAAGGTGTGCCAAGTCATGTCTTAACAAATTATGAATTTGAAATCGCGATTGAATCTTAAAAGAACTCAAGAAGCACAAGTTTAAACGTCTTGTTGCACAAGTGAGTGAAAAAGATCACTTCGTGTTGTATTTGGGAATCCGAGTGGATTTACTGCTCGTATGGGGCCTGTGATCGCATGGAAGGTGTGTCAAGTCATGCCTAAACACATTTTGAATTGAAAATTGAGATTGAATCTCAAAAGAATTCAAGAAGTACAATTTTAAATGTGTTGTTGCACAAGTGAGTGAAAAAGATTGCTTCGCATTTATTTGGGAATCCGAGTGGATATAATGCTCGAATGGGGCTCGTGATCGCACAAAAGGTGTACCAAGTCATGTCTAAACACATTGTGAATTGAAAATCGCGATTGAATCTCAAAAGAACTCAAGAAGCACAAGTTTAAACGTCTTGTTGCACAAGTGAGTGAAAGATCGCTTCGTGTTGTATTGGGAATCTGAGTGGATTTACTGCTCGAATGGGGCCCGTGATCACATGGAAGGTGTGTCAAGTCATGCCTAAACACATTTTGAATTGAAAATTGCGATTGAATCTCAAAAGAATTCAAGAAGTACAAGTTTAAATGTGTTGTTGCTCAAGTGATTCAACCGGTCGCTTCGCATTGTATTGGGAATCCGAGTGGATTCAATTTTCAAATGGGGCTCTTGATCGCATGGAAGGTGTGTCAAGTCATGTCTAAACACATTTTGAATTGAAAATCGCGATTGAATCTTAAAAGAACTCAAGTATCACAAGTTTAACAGTGTTGTTGCACAAGTGATACAAACCGATCGTTTCGCGTTGTATTTGGGAATCCGAGTGGATTTAAAGCTCGAATGGGGCTCGTGATCGCATGGAAGTTGTGTCAATTCGTGTCTAAACACATTGTGAATTGAAAATTGTGATTGAATCTCAAAAGAAATCAAGAACCACAAGTTTAAACGGGTTGTTGCACAAGTGAGTGAAAAAGATCGCTTCGCGTTGTATTTGGTAATCCGTGTGGATTTATTCCTCGAATGGGGGTTGTGATTGCATTGAAGGTGTGTCAAGTCATGTCTAAGCACATGTTGAATTGAAAATCGCAATTGAATCTCAAAAGAACTCAAGAAGTACTTGTTCAAATGTGTTGTTACACATGTGAGTCAAACCGATCGCTTCGCGTTGTATTTGGGAATACGAGTGGATTTAATGATTGAATGGGGCTCTTGATAGCATGGAAGGTGTGTCAAGTCATGTCTAAACACATTGAGAATTGAAAATCACGATTGAATCTCAAAAGAACTCAAGAAGTAATTGTTTAAACGTCTTGTTGCACAAATGAGTGAAAAATATCGCTTCGTGTTGTATTTGGGTATCTGAGTGGACTTAATTCTTGAATGGGGCTTGTCAGTGCATGGAAGGTGTGTCAAGTCTTGCCTAAACACGTTCTGAATTGAAAATCGTGATTGAATCTCAAAACAACTCAAGAAGCACAAGTTTAAATGGGTTGTTGCACAGGGGAGTGAAAAAGATCGCTTCGCGTTCTATTTGGGAATCCGAGTGGATTTAATGCTCGAATGGGACTCGTGAACGCATGGACAGTGTGTCAAGTCATGCCCAAACACATTTTGAATTGAAAATCGCGATTGAATCTCAAAAGAACTCAGGAAGCACATATTTAAACGTGTTGTTGCACAAGTGAGTGAAAAAGATTGCTTCGTATTTTATTTGGGAATTCAAGTGGATTTAATACTCGAATGGGGCTCGTGATCGCATGGAAGGTGGGTCAAGTCATTTCTAGACACATTGTGAATTGAAAATTGCGATTGGATCTCGATAGTACTCAAGAAGCACAAGTTGAAATGTGTTGTTGCACAAGTGAGTGAAAAAGATTGCTTCGCGTTGTATTTGGGAATCCGAGTGGATTTAATGCTAGAAGGGGGCTCGTGATCGCATGGAAGGTGTGTCAAGTCATGTCTAAACAAATTGTGAATTGAAAATCGTGATTGAATCTCAAAAGAACTCAAGAAGCACAAGTTTAAACGTGTTGTTGCACAAGTGAGTGAAAAAGATCACTTCGTGTTGCATTGGGGAATCCGAGTGGATTTACTGCTCGAATTGAGCTCGTGATCGCATGAATGGTGTGTCAAGTCATGCCTTAACACATTTTGAATTGAAAATCGTGATTGAATGTCAAAAGAACTCAAGAAGTACAAGTTTAAACGTGTTGTTGCATAAGTGAGTCAAACCGATCGCTTCGTGGTGTATTTGGGAGTCCGAGCAAATTTAATGCTCAAATGGGGCTCATGATCACAAGGATGGTGTGTCAAGTAATGTCTAAACACATTGTGAATTGAAAATCGCGATTGAATCTCAAAGGAACTCAAAAAGTACATGTTTAAACGTGTTGTTGCAGAAATGAGTGAAAATGATCGCTTCGCGTTGTATTTGTGTATCCGAGTGGATTTAATGCTCGAATGGGGCTACTGATCGAAAGGAAGGTGTGTCAAGTCATGCCTAAACACATTTTGAATTGAAAATCGGAATTGAATCTCAAAAGAACTCAAAAGTTATAAGTTTATAAGTGTTGTTGCACAAGTGAGTCAAACCAATCGCTTCGCGTGGTATTTGGGAATCTGAGTGGATTTAATGCTCGAAAGGTTTCTCAAGTCATGTCTAAACACATTGTGAACTAGTTTTTGAGCCGTGGGATGCACGTGGTATGTCTAAATATTGTGATACATAAATTTGAGTGCTTGACATTTGATGAATCATCTCTAAATTTACATAGTAAAAATTTGTTGAATGTAACCTTCAACCATATTACACAATCTTGTAAGAGTTCTGTCTAAAGTTTCAACATAGTACCTATGTGACGTGGGTGCCTCGTCCTTTTATGATTATCTTCCTATGCATTAATAAATTTGCAAGCTCGCTACCTTGTACAATATTATTTATAGAATTGTCATTACAGCCTAGTGGAATGGCAAATCTTGAATGCATTGTTCTACCACCTAATATAAGTTGAGGTGTGGTGTTGTAGAAATCTCGACCTCTTTGGAGGTCGAGTATCCAACCGTTAAACTTAGTTTATTTGAAAGGTATCATAGAGATTCGTGTAGTCATTTAATAGAAGAGAGATATTATTGTTTTTTTAACTATAGTCTGACTTAGGCCACTTTTTACTATGGGAGAGTATAGGGTAAGCTACCTTTTTTATTTTATTTTGTAGTTAAAATATTCAGCAAAATTATTTATATTTAAAGTTAAATTTAAATAAATTATTAAAAATTATAAATATAGCTTAACATTAATTATAAATAAATAATTTTAATTAAAAGAAAACTAAAGGCCCGCTTCGTTCGTGAAATTTGGGCGAGAGAGTCGAAATGTAATGAGAATTTTATCCTCCCTTTTAAATAATTTTACCATTTTTTAAAAATTATTAATATTTAAAAGAATGATAAAATTGACTTTTTCATATCCCAATTCCCATTCTGTTATCCCAATTCTACAAACCAACTGTCTCTAAGGGTATGTTTGGTATGAAGAATGTTGGAGGGAATGGGAATGAGAATGTGAATGGCTTTAAAACCTTAATTAAAGTTAAGGATCAGACATTACTTTAACCATTAAAATATTAATACTACATTATAGTAAAAGTTGTTTAAAGCCACATTCCTTCTTTTATTATTATTTTTTTAGCAAAAGAAAATGTTACCAATTATCTTTTATCATCTTTATTCGCTTTATCATATGTTGTTGGATATATTGCGGTCTTCGAGACTAATATCCGCCCATGGGGGAGTCCGATCGGGTCGAGTGAGGATCCGTTGGAAAGCTCGTAGAGAGACGAAGAAAATGAAACGAAAATGACTCTCATCGGAGGTCACACGAGCCCGTACTCGTGGCTCAAAGAGGGCTAGATAATCATGACTTTATAGTGATTATTCTATTGTTTTCTTAAGTCCCACATCGATTAAATCTATGATAGGAGCTCCCTCATCCTCCTATAAATAGGAGTGACTCCACACCTTTCAAGTTGCTCATTCCATGTGTTGGAAAGAGGGGTCATGTTTGGGAAACCCCACTCAGTATAATTTTTCTATTTCTGTTTCTCTCTTGAGTCATCTTCCGTGCATTAGTCGTGGACACGTGGTTTTACCTTTCGTAGGTAAAGTCCTCTGTTTGGTGCGGCCCTTTTCGGTGTTCGTCGTTTGGAGGTCAGCCCTAGTGGAGCAGAGGCACTGGCAAGATCCGAGGTTTTAGCAATGGCATCCAGGATTTATTTTCGGTCCTGGTTATGCTAGGGCTCTGTTCTCCAGGGATTGATGAACCGAAATGGGTTAGAAACATGTATAGGGCTTGTATGATTTTTGTTTAAATCTTAGAACATTCTTAGGTTCATGGTTATAATTATATGTTTTAATTTTGGTTTAAAGCAAGTGATAAATCATAAATTGTAGGGTAGGGTCCTATAGTTTTTTAATTTAAATTATATGTGTTAATTTTTAATTCAATATTGATTGGTAACCCATACCCTAAAACTTGGAAACATGTTTGGGTTCCCCTTTCATTATTAAAGACCCTGATTTGCATACATGTATATATTATTTAAAGTATGTGTACCCTACAATTTAGATATATACCCTTGTATGTATCACTACAACAAAACACAGATTTATCGACGGACAAATCCGTGAGTAAATCTGTGTTATTCCGTGGGACGGAATTTTGAGTCCGTGGGGAATTCCCCACGGAATTTTAATTTTACCCACGGATTGGATCCGTGGGGAATTCCAAAGATTAGATCAGCCGCCGGCGAACTTCACAGCTCGCCGGCAACCCCTCCGATCGTTGTCTGATCGCCGCCTGCCCGCCGTCGGCCACCTCCGACAACCCCTTCGGTCGCCGGCCGCCCGCCGTCGCCCACCTCCGGTGACCGGCCACCGCCGCTTGCCCGTCCACTGTCGGCAACTCCTCCGGCGACCACATTATTTTAGAAAAATGGTCCTTTGAGGATTCGAATAGAGGACATCTTGCATGGTATTATTTAGAATTACCACTAGGCCATTTATGACTTGTTCTTTATTTAATATAAAATCTATATCTATCTATATATCTATATATCTATATATATTACTAAAGCCAAGTACATGAAGCCAAATCTTGCCACATGGCTGGAATGTCATGTTTTGCAATTCTGCCACGTCATACTTCGAAGAAATCTAGCTTACCTCCAAGCCAACGGCTGAGATCATTCCTTGACCCAACCTTTTTAATTAATGCAGTTTGTATGTAATTAATCATATCATAAATGTTTGCATGATCCATGAATCAATTTACACTGATGTTTTGTATCATTTATTTCAATTGGGTTGACCTCATCACTAATTAATTTAAACCAATAAATATCAGATTCAAAATCTAAGGATGATTTTATATTAGGTTAAATTTTAATATTCAATTAATTTTTATATTCAAATACAAAATTCGAAAATAAAATAAAATAAAAATTTAGATAAACATAGTATAATAAAAATTTAGAAAAAAGTATTTTATAATTTTAAAAATTATAACACCAATTAAAAGTTTTTAAATATGAGTGGATTGAAGAAAATAAAAGTTTATAAATAAAATTTTTAAATATATATTATAAGTAAACTAAAACAAAATTTTCAAAATTTTGTAATAAAAAATAATAACAAGAAAATAAAAGCGTATAAACATATTACTACTATTCACAAACATTAAGGAAAATATCACAAAATTCTTCTCACAAATTAGATTTTTTAGATGCAGATTACAAATTTGAAAATAAAGTCAAACAAAAAAATCAGATAACCTATTTTTTAATCTTAAAAACATATTAAATAATTAATCAATAACAAAATAATAATAATTTTAACCCGTAAAAAATAAAATAATTTTTTATATTAAAAATTTATGTTTATGTTTTGATTCTTTCAAATATCTTCTATGATTCTTTTGATTGACGAATTGTAAGAAAAAATCATAAAATATTTCTAATAATCTCCAAAATTAGTGCACTAATTAAAATAAATTTTGTTTACTCTTGCCAACCACTCTGCAAATTTCGAATTGGGTGGAGAATAATGGTGATTAATTGGAGAATAATGATGATTAATTGCCCATATTAAAGAGCTGACCAATTGTAGAATTAATAATTCCTTGATTTATGGCCAAAATGATTTACCTTCTTTAATTCCATGATTTCAATTCAAATTTACCCGCCCATGACCAAAAGGGTGTATAAAAATATGTATTCCATCCATGTTTTTACCCTTCCGTGTTGCCTTTTGAAGCTGAATCAGGATGTAAGTGATTGCTTTAGTTTTATGTCCTTTCTACCTTAGATTGGTGTGTTCAATTTTTTTTTATACTTTACTGTTACTGTAGTGATGCATATAGCCGACCCTACCTAGTGGAAAAAGACTTTGATTGTTGTAGTTGTTGTTACTGTACTGATGTAGTCCTCATTATATGAGCGCCTTTTCTGCATTCTCTAATATGGAGAATAATGGTTATTGGTCTCGGCTTTTACACGGTTGACCGATCTATATGTCCTCAAACTTCAAATGTAATTTAATATTGTAACATATTCTATGTCTTGATCCTAAATTAATATGGTGCTGTCCGAATATTTTTTTTTTCACCTCTGTTTTGAGTTTGTTATTTTCGCTTTTTCCAATATGGTGCTGTCCGAATGTTTTTTCTCCCAATAATTAAATGTTATTTTTTTACCTATTTAGGTTGCTGAAGTTTTGTTCTTAAAATGTCAACTTTTAGACCTATCTATTCTATGCTGAAACGACCAAACTAATTTCACGTTGTGTATAGTACATTATTTTACTTTAATACTAATCATGCATTATAAGGAGTATTATTTAACCAATTGTTATACCTTTAAATATTTGGAACCTATTCTAATCGAATGCCAAACATAAAATACACAAAAAAATAATGTCCATATTAAAAACCCAAAGGTACAATGCATATTTTTCAATATTCAAACATTAGTAACATAGGATTTAAAAAAAATTATACTTTCAAAATATTTGTTTCGAAGACAGCATCGATTAAATTATTCAGCTAATCAAATTCAAATTACTCACATAACACAATTGATGGGAAACAATAGGATTAATATAAAAATAAAATATTAAGCAACGTCAGTATGAAGTACATTTTACATTGATCTATATATAAAATCGTGGTCGCTCAATCTTATTAGATTAACCACACTGAAAACACAAATCAAATGCTAATCAATATTTTATAATAAACCCACCATATATATATGTATATTGCCAATTTCTGAAGTAAAGCAAAGGAATCTTTTGAAGTGTTCTAAATGTGGAATATTTTACTCATATTAGTGTAATGTTAGATTGCTATTTATTAATTAATGAAAGGCTTGTATGGGGATTCAGTATTCACAAATAAGATATGAAATGTTGATGTTTGCACCCCAATCAGATCTTTGTTGAAATGTTTATTGTGTAATTCAAGTAGCATTGCCATTCACGGGATTATTTCACACATATCTTCACTCAACCAAGAAATTGATTTTTTTTAGCCCCTTTTTAAAGATGTAATTTAATCCTCAATACTCGCTTACCACTTTATTTTGAATAATACTTATAATTAAACATGATGCATTTGGTTCTCTGCACAAATACATAGAATACTAATAAAGCACTATTCAGGGGTGTTAAGTCATACATGTATCGATATTATTTTTCCTTTTGAAAATGAGATTTTGTTCAGAATCATTGTCCACCTCATTTTACATCTCATATTTAACTTTTTACTTTCATATAAAAAAAATTAACCTAATCCAAATAAAAAAATCAAACTTTTATCTTAAAATATTTTTTTTATTTAGATTAGGTTAATTTTTTTTAATAAAAGTAACAAGTTAAAGGTGAGGTGGACAATGATGTGGCAAAAAAATACACATTCATCATCCACATCAGCAAATTCCGTCAAGCAAGTTAGCGGTGTTAGCAAAAAGGACAGGCATGAACAAAACTGAAAGTTTGGGGGTAGGCATGAACTAAAAAAAAGTTTGGAGGCAGGAATAAATATTGTAGTAAAGTTTGGGGGCAGCAAGGGTACTTTACCCTAAAAATTAACTGATAAAGTTTAAAATATTATTTGATTAATCTTTTTTAATTTATAAATTTAAATACGAGCCATTGGTCTTAAAACTAGAATTTTATGTTTGAAAATATTCTTTTATTAATTGAAGTTATTATATTTAAAATCACATAAATATAATTATTAAAATTCATGATAAAAATATAATTTTTATACCAAAAAATACATTTTTTTAATTACAAAAGTGGCTAGAAACACACTAGCCCACAACCATAAAATATATTATTGATATTAAATGTATTTAATTATTATATTTATGATGTTAACTGATTCAATTACTGGTTTAATTGATTGAATCGGTTTGTCTATTTTTCAGTTCAATGACTGGTCTAATTTTTAAAACATTAATTATAAATTCATTAAAAGATTTTATATATATACACACACACACATTTAAATATAATGCGCACCTATTAGGAGAGACTAAGTGGTGGAGGTATATATATTTTTTTCATTTGCTTTTCTATTTTAAAATTTAAAATTTGTGTTATTTAAAAATTTAAGTGGCCAACTTCGATTTTAGAATTACCTATGTATCGTAATTGATAAATTATTTTATCTATATATTTAAATTAAAGACATAAGGGTTCTCTATATTTTGCCTTATTCATTGACCTATTCTCTATATTTTGTTTTGGTTCCCACATCAAGTTATTTTGAAATTTTAGTAATTTAGATCCACAATTTTTTTAAAAAAAAAACATACTATACTAAAAGAATTAAATTTGTATTTCAAATTAAAACTCCACTATATAATAATGTTTTCAAAAAATTATTGATTAAGTTAAGATATTCAAAATCTAATATTATATTTGAATAAGTTAAATTATATCCTTACACATATATTTTAATCAATTTGATTTTATTTAGATCATATATAATATTATATATTTAGTTAATGCTTTAATTAATATGATTTTAATGTTTATTTATTAAATTGACACATAATATCACATGGATTTTTTTCACAAATTGTTTAAAATAATATATACATAGATGTAGACTCATCCGAACATATTCGTTTCGATGATTTTTAACAATATCAGCATAAATTTATAGAATAAATAAGTAACTTTTTCTTTTCTCTTTCTTTTTTAATTAAAGAAATCTTAGTAAAATACCTTAATTCTAAAAATGTAATAAAACATTGATTATAATTTTAGAATTTTAAAATATGATAAAGCTTAAGAAAAATTAAATTTTTTTTATTGGAGTTTGATTAGAGAAAAGGTTGGGAGTCAAATTGTAAATAAAATAAAAGATGTTTGGGTCACGATTAAAAGTATATATAATTTTGTATATGAAATGTAATTTATAAAATTATTAAATTAGACATAGTCAAAATAAGTTAATATAAAAGGTTATTTAAGTGAAATAGATATATAATTAGTAAAATATCAAATTACATTAAAGGACAGGGACCGGCCTACGGGGAGTATGTTTCCTATCCCGATCCCTAGACCTACCGAAGGGAAATAGTGATTTTTTGATTAATTATAATAGTAATGTCTACTTTATGACATTATAAAAAAAATTTTAAATATATATATATATATATATATATATTTGTGTTAGCATTACCATTATAATTAATAAAAAAATCTATAAATACAATCCATGAATTATTATTATAAAATATTAATAAAAAAACACAAATTAATTTGTAGAATGAATTAATTAATGTTGTTGATTAATCTATTGTTTTAAAATAAATGCATATGATTCATATTAATAATTTTATTTAATAAAATTATAATTAGCAAATAATTATTATATTATATAATTATCTACAAACATAACCCGTGCATCTATGGTTAACCTTTTCTCAATTTACCTATTGCCTTTTTCCAATCTTCAAGTCCTTCATTATATTCATGTTCTTGAATTTGTAAAATGAATTTTTAAAGAGCATATTTGAGAATTATTAATTTATTATTAATGGCTTAATTGATAGTAATTAATTATACATATATATATATATAGCTTAATTTTCTTGCATATATAAATTAATCATTCTTGGTTGGATATATATTAATATTTGATAATTACTACCTACTTTTCATTTATGTATACATGGTGTAGAAAGTTTTAGAGAAAAAAATAATGGGGGAGAGTATTTCCCATTATATGGCATATGCTTGGGTTTTGAACTTATTTCAATGATTGTTAACAAGATAATTTATCCATCTTAGTTTTTATTTAAAATAAAAAATAAAAATCATTGTGTTTTATTGTTACCTTTGTCAATTGACAATTCATTAGCCCTTAAGAAAATTAATGAACTCTGTTTTTTGTTGTTCTTTTGTTGATAACAGGACAACAATATTCTTGAAGAATTTAGTTCATGAAATAAGGCAAGTACTTTTGACTTTCCCAAAATGCTAATATTGGTAAAACTATATTTGAAAGGTAATAAAGTTGTTTCTCACTTTAATACAATTTTATTAAAGGCGTGTTTGGATTGAAGAGAAATTAACATGTTATTTTTTCTTTTTTGAGGGAGCAACTTGGAGGTACATAATTTTTCTTTTCTTTTCTCTTTTTGGATTTTTTTTGGGTAGAATTTATTTTGGATTTGGTTCCATGAATCATTTACTCTTCGTCGATTGTGATGGATCACTTTTCTTTTCGTGCCTGTATTCTGCATTTTTTGGGAGTATAGCTTTATGCTTATCTTTTGATCTTTTGTAATTCAAAACTGGTTTAGTAGAAATGTTTTGGTGACTTCGAATAGCTCACATTAACTCACTTTGTTTTGAAAAAAGTGGGTTCAACGCTACTTGATAATAACCCAAACATGTTAATCAAGTGAAAGAAACTATTTTCTATGTCATAGATAAATAGGGTCTAAGGGGTGAAATCTATAATTGCACATGGTTCTTAAGTTAACCAGTACTATGACTTTTGTTGTATTAAAACCTATGGTGATGCTTGGTAATGAAATCCTGCTTTGCTCACAGGTAGATGTTACTCTTAATTAAATCAAAATGGATTGATAGAGGATTCAATTTGATTAAATTGCACGGAAGGGAATTGCACAGGATCTAATTAGAATCATGGATTAACATGTCTAGGTGTGTGTAGGATTAATTTTGGCATATAGAGATATTATTCATAACTCATACTGAAGCTTTTTAACTGTTAATACATAACAAAATTTAAATCAAACCGAGGTTCTGCTTTGTTCAAGTTTCTTAAGTTTGGATTTTGGAATGTGAATGGAATGTAAGCAAGTGTTGTGTTAGTCATTTGCAAACAACAGTAGATGGTCCTTGACAATCCACGTAGCCTGCTACACAGGAGTTGAGGAATAGCGCCTAGGAACATATTCTTGGATGATGAAGTTTGCTATATGGATTAACAATAATGCTTAAGCACTAGAAGTTTAAACCCCGTAAAACTTACCCAAATTTCGGTGTTGTCCTTTCTTGATTTCTGATGGTTAATGGTGTGAAGTCTGAACTCTTGGTGTCCTCTATAAGTCTATCCGAGTCTTCTGGATAGAAAAATTTTCAATCAATATGAAATTGATTGAAAAATGTATTTTTCCCTTATGTAGTAACGATTTCATGAGCTTATAGTATAAAATTAAAACAAAGCAAATAGGATTTAGAGGTCATAATTTTCTGGGGCAAAATTAACGGTAAGAAAATGAATAACACATGAATTTTATATGATCATGTGTCAAACAAAACTTCTAATGTTGTGTATAAGAAAATTTTTCAAAATGGAAAGTAGCATTTGACAATTGGACACTTTGGTTATTATAAAACCTTTTATTAGATATGTTAATGTGTTTCCATATAACAATTAGTTTTGTTATTCATAGTAAGCAAGTTTTTAAGGTATTTGTTAAAATATTTGTAATCCAACTACAACTATGTATTATATATTTTTCAGCATAGTTAATTAGTTGTGATTTTTAAATAGAATGTAATTTTATTCTCAATTTGATATATTATAACAATTAGCCCAACATATTACTACAACAATTTTGTAAATTAATCCCGTGCAACGCACGGGTTCAAAAATAGTATTTATATATATACACCTAAAATTTAAACAATAAACATTTACTCACGGATTAGCCATGGATATTACCCACGGATTGTAAATTCGTGGCTAATTCCAAGAAATTACCAACGGATTAGCCACGAATGTTACCCACGGATTGTAAATCCGTGGCTAATTCCAAGAAATTGCCCACGAAAATTAATCCGTGGCTAAATAACAAATTACCCACGAAAATTGTAAATCCGTGGCTAACTTTATGAAATTACCCACGGAATCCAATCAGTGGGTAAATTTGAACAAAACAATTTTATTTTTTTCTCTAATTCCCCACGGATTACCCACGGAATATATTCCGTGGGTAATTCATGTTTTGTTGTAGGTATGCAGACGTTATATACTCATACATATATCCTAGTTTTCCCCAAACTGGACCCTGCCTTTAAATACATGTGAAGCCGACAAGTCTAGAATAGGTACATATCGAAAGCTGTAAATATATATATACAACCCTTAAAACTTATAACATGTACAACCAAAAGAATCAAATAACCAAAAGGTGTCCACCCACGCAAACAAGAGCGTAAGGATGGTCTGATGTCCGTCTCACTGTCCGGACGTCGATGCCTGTCCGATCCCTGTATTTGAAACATTGAAGCAGAGGGAGTGAGTTAAACAGACTCAGTGAGAAGCTTCCCATCCATGGCGTAGCGGCGGGTACCAGTACAGTTGGGGAAAGGTAAAAACCCACAATCACACGCGCATGAAAGTCCAGCTTATCAAATGTTATATTACGATAAGGCAAATATAACATAAAATCATAGATAAACCTACGAATCATGCTCCTCTATCATGCTTTTGATAACAGGTAAACACTTTTAACATATCATTTGAAAATTGTAAATCACCCAACTGACCCTAGTACCAGGTTAGGGCAATGGCCTCAACGGGCAAATTCTTTTAAATGTTTACAGACCCTAGTGCCAGGCTAGGGCAATGGCCTCAACGGGCAATTTCTCTTAATCTTTAACTGACCCTAGTGTCAGGCTAGGGCAATGGCCTCAACGGGCAAATCTTTTAATATTTAACTCACCCTAGTGTCAGGCAAGGGCAATGGCCTCAACAGGCAAATGCTTTAAAATTTAACTGACCCTAATGCCAGGTTAGGGAAATGGCCTCAACAGGCAAATGCTTTAATATTTAACTGACCCTAGTGCTAGGCTAGGGCAATGGCCTCAACGGGCAAATGTTTTAATATTTAACTTGCCCTAGTGCTAGGCTAGGGCAATGGCCTCAACGGGCAAATCTTTTCTGACTCGTTTCTCTCCCCGAGCTCTCAGTTGGGATTCTGACTCTATCTACCCATTTCTATCCTAAACTGACTTTACCTAGGTGGTGTGAACCTCCCTATGACTCAATAATCCATTTATGAGATCTTTTTAACCCTTATTTAATACCCAAACCCTTGATTAGATCATAACCTAGCTCTAAGGGCCGTTCCTAAGTTCAATTACCATAAAACGTCGACGTCTACTAACAACTTCTATACGATTTCTTTAATGAGTTTCTAATTAATAGGGTAAACCAAACCTTTGACTCAATCAACAACTTACCCCGTTAATAGTACAGTTCGGTGTATCTCATGTCATCACATGGATACCCTCCAGTACCTCTTTACTTGTAGTCAAACACATATATATAAATACTTCATATATAACAGTTTAGGAACAACAGGATCATGTTAACCAATAATTATTCTTACAATAGGCAAGTAGGCAAACCACATATCCACATCCTCAGTCAACCCTGTAGGGCAAGGATGGGAAACCCCTCACCTGGACGGCTCCCTTGTGCTTGTCCTGGAGTAACTCCTGCTCCGGACGATTCGTGCTTTCCTAACGAAGGCATTCAAGTGGTTACATCTCAGATTATATGCAATTGATATGCATACGACATGCTGTACCTAAAATGCATCTGGACGTTGCCAAGAACCGAGTCCTTGGTCTTATTCGTCTTCCCATCTCTTCTATGAGAGTCTAAAGTGCATCGCACTTGGTTCGTACCTATATCTGCTCTGCTTGAGTTGCTTTTGGGGCCTTGGATTTGAGTTACTAAACCTCAATGTTCTTCTAACCTATCCTACTTAAGGTTACCTAATGACGGTGTATAAGAAATTTAGAAGTTCAAGAAGTTGGGCCGTAGCTTATTCCGTAGTTTTTATTCTTAAGGAACAAAACATTTGAAATGATTTTGATCCTTAAAAAACATGGTTGGGGTGTACTAAGATGTTTAGCATTCAAAATAGGAGGTTCGGACACCCCGGATTGGCTTAAAAATGGGTTTTGGGCATGCTGGCCCGGGAGACCGGGCGCTGCAAGGCGCCCATTCTGGCGGTGTGGCGCCAAGCTGCTGCCCAGCAGCTCTTTGTATACCCGAGAGCTGGCGTTGCAGTGCCAGCTCACAGCATAGCAATTCGTTTGTTGTGCTGTGGGCTGGTTTGGGCCCGTTTTGGCCCCCTTCCAACCCCGGCTTCGACTCCGCACGTCACGGGTTTTGTTTACCTACATTCCAACAACATAAATACAACCCTAACTACTCAAATCCAAGCCCGATTCCAAATTTATCAACGAATCCTCAAATTGGGAATATTTAGAATTTTCAACCCCAAACCCTTTCAAATTCGAATTCGGCTAAACCCGAGGGTATAGCTCGATTCTTACCCCAACTAAGTGTTCAAGAACACTTCCTAGGTCTCAATCTACCCTCGAAACAACCCAATCGAAGGTGGATCGAAGAAATCCCTAAAAATGAAGAAATTGAGGATTTCAAATGAAATTGGGGTTACCAACCTTTGATTCGATTGGTGGAAGGTGTAAGAGACGTCGTACCCGAGCTCCGATGACCTTTCCAGCGTTGGTAGCTCTCCCCAATCACTTTTCCGGCGAACCCCAACCCTTCTTCTTCTTCTTCCTCATGCCTCTCCTCCTTCTCTCTCTTATTTCTCTCTCTTTCTTTCTTCTTCTCTTTCTTTCTATTCTCGTAGCCCCCTCTCTCCCTATTTTCCTTCCTTTTATTTCTTTCTTTACTTCCCTTTCCTTTCCTTATAACTACACGACACCCCACACAAAAAAAAAAATTATAAATAAATAATTAATAACCCAATAATAATAATAATAATTAAAAATAAGAAGAGGTGGAAAATATCCCCAATTAAATCCTCCTCTTTCCAATTAAATTTTTTTTCTCTTATATCCCAAATTGTAAATACCCAAAAATATTTCCTACTCCCTTTTCTTCCTCTTATTTTATTTCAAGGTTTGGAAATTTTCTCAGGTATTACAATCTTCCCCCCTTAAGAAATTCGGTCCCCGAATTTAAATCAACATACTAACCTTAGTCTTGAAATAGGTGAGGATATGTCCTGCGCATCTCAGCCTCAACTTCCCACGTTGCTTCCTCGACCGAATGGTTTCGCCACAGGACTTTCACCAATGGTATTTCCTTTGACCTCAGCTTCTTCAACTGGCGATCTAATATTTCCACTGGCATCTCCTCATAAGTCAGACCTTGAAACACTGGATTGACTCCTTCCAATTCCGCTGGCAATTCTAGACGGTAGGCAACGTTTCCCACGCGTTCTAAAATCTCAAACGGTCTGAGGTATCTTGGGCGTAGCTTGCCTTTCTTGCCAAATCTCATCAGTGAAATCTTTAAGAAAACCTGCTCACCCACAGCAAACTCTTACTCTCTCCTCCGGTTGTCAGCATACGACTTTTGCCTACTCTGAGCCGTGGCAAGCCTTCCTCTAATGGACTTTATCTTCTCTAAAGCATCCTTCAAAAGTTCTGGACCAACCAACTTAGCCTCTCCGACCTCGAACCACCAATCGGGGACCTGCACTTCCGACCGTACAAAGCCTCAAAACGTGCCATCTGAATACTGGATTGGTAACTATTGTTGTAAGAAAACTCCGCTAATGACAGGTATTTCTCCCTCCCTCTGTCGAAACCCATAATGCATGCCCTAAGCATGTCCTCTAGAATCAGAATGGTCCTCTCAGACTGCCCGTCTGTCTAGGGATGAAACGTTATACTCAGGTCAACCCTCATCCCCAACGCCTCCTGCAATGCTCTCCAGAATCGAGAGGTAAACTGTGGCCCCCTGTCAGAGATAATCGACACCAGTATCCTGTGCAACCTCACAATCTCTAATAGGTACAACTGGGCGTACTGACCCACTCTGTAAGTGGTCTTAACTGGCAGGATATGTGCGGACTTGGTCATCCGATCAACGATTACCCAAACTGAATCAAATCCCCTCTGTGATCGCGGCAATCATGACAAAAAATCCTTAGTAATTCTCTCCCATTTCCATTCAGGAATTTCTATCTGTTGAAGTGTTCCGACGGGCTTTTGGTGTTCAGCCTTAACTTGCTGACACACTAGACATCTAGATACGTAGTCTGCCATATCTTTCTTCATACCATTCCATTAGTACAATTCTCTCCGAACCTGATACATTTTATTACTACCCGGATGGATTGTGTACGCTGTCTTGTGTGCCTCATCAAGGACCCTTTCCTTCAAACCATTCCACCATAGGTACACACAGTCGTCCCTCCAACCGGAGTAAGCCACTGCCATCTATGGAGAATTGGACGTCGTCCTTCTCCCCCATAACCACTGTATCTCTTATCTGTTTGAGGTTGGCGTCATGGTCTTGTTTGGATTTAACTTCTTCAATTAGATCTGACTTAGCTTGGATGTGGGCTAGAAACAAATTGGAATTCCCAATTTCCAATTGAGTTCCAGACTGTTCCTAGCCACAACGGTGGATATGACGAAATTAGTTCTCCGAGCAGTTAACTATTTCCTTCTCTAGTGAGGCTTACTTTGACCCAATCTGCTTGTCCGACTAGCTACCTTCGTAGTGACTTCTTATATCCGTCTTGGAACACTTTAAGACACTAGCTATTTGCATAGCACACTAGGTTCTCTTTCTATAAACTCCCCTACATCGGAGTCCCCGTACCTAAGTATCCTCTACTACCAAGCAGCTACCCTTCTGCTGGTATTCCCCCGATATATTCTTTGTAAATGACTCCTCCAGAAAAGTCCACTTACATCTTACAACACCCTCATTCAGACACCCCGGATTGGCTTAAAATGGGTTTTTGGCATGCTGGGCAGAGACCGGGCGCTGCAGTGCCCATTCTGGCGCTGTGGCGCCAAGCTGCTGCCCAACAGCTCTTTGTATACCCGAGAGCTGGCGCTGCAGTGCCTGCTCGCAGCACAGCAATTCGTTTGCTTTGCTGTGGGTTGGTTTGGGCCCGTTCCGACCCCCTTCCAACCCCAGCTTCGACTCTGCACCTCACGGGTTTTGTTCACCTACACTCCAACGACATAAATCCAACCCTAACTACTCAAATCCAAGCCTGATTCCAAATTTATCAACGAATCCCCAAATTGGGAATATTTAGAATTTTCAACCCCAACCCCAAACCCTTTCAAATTCGAATTCGGCTAAACCCGAGGGTATAGCCTCGATTCTTACACCAACTGAGTGTTCAAGAACACTTCCTTGGTCTCAATCCACCCTCGAAACAACCCAATCGAATGTGGATCGAAGAAATCCCTAAAAATGAAGAAATTGAGGGTTTCGAATGAAATTGGGGTTACCAACCTTTGATTCGATTGGTGGAAGGTGTAGGAGACGTCGTACCCGAGCTCCGGTGACCTTTCCGGCGTCGGCTAGCTCTCCCCGGTCACTTTTCCAGCGAACCCCAACCCTTCTTCTTCTTCTTCCTCACGCCTCTCCTCCCTCTCTCTCTTCTTTCTCTCTCTTTCTTTCTTTTTTTCTTTCTTTCTATTCCCGTAGCCCCTCTCTCCCTATTTTCCTTCCTTTTATTTCTTTCTTTACTTCCCTCGCCTTTCCTTATAACTACACGATACCCCACACACAAAACAAAAAAAATTATAAATATATAATTAATAACCCAATAATAATAATAATAATTAAAAATAAGAAAACATGGAAAAATCTTCAATTAAATCATCCTCTTTCCAATTAAATTTTTATTTTCTCTTATATCCCAAATTGTAAATACCCAAAAATATTTCATACTTCCTTTTCTTCCTCTTCTTATTTTATTTCAAGCATCAGAAATTTTCTCGGGCATTACAACATTATTCCAATGGAAGCTCACATTCCTACGAATATCCTTCATGGAAGGATTTTCAATGAGCATAAAAATATTAGCCTGTACACATGGGTAAGGATCATTGCTATAGTCATCACCACTGTAGAAGCTGGGTTGATTGTTCTTTTAATGGAGAAAGAGGAAGAAGATTTTGGTGGTGGTCATGATATATGGAGTTATGTAGTAGGATATGTAATGCATATTCTACTTGTGATATATGTATATCGTACTGAAATAGTACATGCGCTTAAAATTGTAAGTTGGGTTATAACATCCAGTGTAGGAATATATCTTTCAAGCCATGTTTCCACCACAAGAGATATGAACCTCATACTAGTAATTGCATTTTTTTTGTGGGAAAAGGGGGAAACAAAACATTACAGGAGACTAGCCCACAGGATCATGAATGATGCTGTTGTTGGCATCCCTCAGCATCACCGAGACAACTACAGAAGGATGATTATCCAACATATTAAATCCTATACTACTAGCTAAACTATGCTTTGCAATTGTGTTAGCACACCCATTTGCATTTCTCGGGATGTGCGTGGCCTTAACCTCCCAATCACTAGCCAGGAGGCAAGAGATCTTATGCTGGAGCGGGCGTAGGTTGGAACCAGCTTCCCTGAGCATCTGAATCATCTTAATAGCTTGGCTAGAATCACTTTCAAGTTCCACTTTTCTGAAGCCAAGATTCCAGGCAGTAACCAGACCATGATATATACCCCATATCTCCGCACTTAGAACTGAGGCATAGCCTAGATTACTAACAAATCCCTTAATCCAATTCCCATAATTATCGCGAATAATACCACCACAACCAGCCTTTCTTGAAGATCTACAAACTGCACCATCAGTGTTAACTTTTATCCATCCCAACATTGGTTTTCTCCAGGCCTTGTCATTATCACAACTAGTTCCCCTATCTTCTTCATTAGGCCTCCAAGCTTCATCATGCACCTTTGTGTGATACAGAATAACTCTGTGAACTTCATTAGGGATTTGGAAATCTGCATCAAAATGTTTTTCATTCTTCCAGTGCCAAATTAGACCACAAGCAACCGAAAATATAGAAGGCCAAGATATACTAGCAAAATTATAATTCCTTTAAAGGTTCCACCCAATCCAATGCATTGTAGACAGATTGAAAAATAGAGCCCTGTCGCTAAGATTAAGGAACGCCTTCCATATTGCAACAATCTGTGCGCAGTCTCTAATCGCGTGCACATTAATCTCCCTAGAATTTGAGCACCAAAGACAAATAGGATTAGTAGCACTCCAAGAAGCATATTTACTTCTAGTAGGTAACCTGTCATGTCCAAGCCTCCACAGAAGAAATATATTCCTATTTCAAATTTTGCTTTTACAAATTAGCTTCCACGTACAAGACGGATGTCTCTACTCTATATTTTCTATAACACTGTAAAAACTAGTAATGGAAAAATAACCATCCTTGCCAGGTTCCCACAAAGCTTGATCACTACCCAATGATGGATAAGGAGGATTCACACAAAGAATTTTATCAATAGTATGCTAAGGAATCAAACCATTTATCCTTTCTTCGTCCCATTGTCCAAATTGGTCAAAGAAGCCGCTAGTTTTAGTCACCCGGGTCAGGAATTAAGACAGTACCTTCAACATCATGCCAAATACTCTTAATTCCCGGAACCAATTGTCAAGCCAGAATCTTGCTCTATCTCCACTGCCAATTTCCCAAGAAATATGCTTGTAGAACTGTCACGACCCCCGTTTAGAGGACCGTGACCGGCACAGACACAGGGAATATCCCTCTGCCTGTAAGCCTTATCACCTAATTGACATAATATCTATTATTGAAAATACATCCACATGTAGTATAATACCATGGCTACACCGAAATGGTGGCCTATCCTAGGCAAGCAAATCCACGGCCAGTGCCGCTTCAGGATATAGATATAGGAAAACACACATAATATATAACCTGTGTACCGGCTACACATTTGAAGATGCTGCCTATCCTATTCACATGCAACAAATATATGTATATATATATATATATTTTGAAAACAAATTTTCCCTGTATCGCAGTAAAATAAATCCTTATCTTTAAGGTGTGTGAAGCTGACAGTTCTAGATTTAGTAATACAATCTAATTGGGTACGTTTACCCTTTACTTTATGATACAACAATAAAGTAAATTAAATTACAATTACACTTTATTCACCCACATGAACAAGTTGTGGGTCTTGGAAAGTGTTGCTCAACCCTCGTTCCATCGAGACTTCTTCCACCTGTACTTAACCTGTCTCTGTGTAGTAAAAATGAAGTGTGAGTCTTAACCACGCGATTCAGTGAGGCCTCTCCCATCCCCGGTGCATGGTGGGCACCATAGCGCTGGGTTTGAGAGTCATACACAACCACATGCAAAAACAACTAGTTACTGTTGTTAGCATACATTCTTGGTGATCACACAACAACAGAAATTTCACCCAAACACTCACATGCATTTAATAACTGTAAACATGCAACAGTTTATTCCACGTCATCAATCAGCGAGTAAACATGTAACATATAGTGCCGGCTTTTACCTACCGGTCTTCTCATGTTTCTGCATGTCTGAATCAAACAAGACGTGTGGTTGCGTAATCCTGTACTTTACCACTACGCTGCACAACTAGCAGTTATATGCAAACACAGATAATTTATACATACACAAAGATGCTAAACATACATCTACTTAATCTCCCCAACTCTGGGGTATCTACTAGCCACTACATGGCTTTCCCACTTCAAACCTGTGCACTCGGTTTGCTGGCCACCACGTGGCAAAGCATACCTAGCCCTTTCATTTGGGTACTGGTCACCTCGTGACAATTTTGTTAATCAAACAATGCTTAATCCATTCATTTGGGTACTGGTCACCTCGTGACAATTCTATTAATCAAACACAATCAACTTCTATCTATCAAACAATAGATACGTAGCCACCACGTGGCACGTCCTGACCCCTTACTGCGGGGCAATAGCTTGAGCCCGCTCGTCCATTACCCAACCAGGCCACATGGCGGGCACGGCACGACGTCTCGAAGCATGGCCACTGTCACACCCTAGACCAACTCCACAGGATGATTTCTCTTTTACTAGGTTGGGCTCACGGTTCACCCGTAGGTTCCTCCCGTGTCTCTTTACCTTAGTCTCACATATTAATAGAATTCTTTGTATCTTTCCCGAAGGATCAACAATTCTTCTCCTTATTAATATGTACAAGTATCCTCAACAGTATATAACTCATATACCCGTCCAGATGCACTCTCTGAGCCTCAAGCTATCGTCATAGCAATATAAAACCTTTCTGACCCTACCACCAATAACTCCCTTTGCATGATTATAATTTAAGTCACCGTCGTGACGAGTTTTCAAAATAAAAAGTTAGTCCTTCAGTACAAGGACTCTTGCCACCGTCATGGAAAAGATTTAATAAAATACTCATCATGCCTCCGTAGTGTATGAGTTGGATTTGTAACACACCAATCATAGCAAATAATTACTCTCTACTCCTATGTCTACCTATCCAAGCTACTTTCCACAACCTATTCTCTACTTCTTTTATTCTTTTAGTATTCTATACCTCTAGCTAACACATACCAGACAAGCAGAGAATGTACATACTCATGTAATCCACATAAGCATACAACCCTAGGAGCATAGATGGAAGAACCCTCACCTTGGCCAACCTTCCGTGCAATCCTCTCCTGTAACTTTAGTCTCCTTCGGAGTTCTTGTTTCACTCTTTTGCGTGTCATTATTCCTATAAGAACAACATTTATTTCATTAAGATTATTACTTTGCTTGACTTGTTATTTATCTCTCCATTACTCTCACGTGTAGTCCCTGGTTGCCACAGAGTCAACCTCTTGGTCTTATCGGACTTCTCTATCCCGACTTATGCGTATCCTTCCTCGGAAACTTGACTTACTCGCGTATAACACTCTACTTGAGTGTTTCACATACTTGGATTTGAGTACTAGACCTCTATCTAACTTGTATTCGCATCTAAGAAAGTTTATCTAGCTTGGATGGATGGAAACCTAATTTTAGGAAGGTCTAAGCGTTTTAAGTCAACTTGTGTTCCTACTCGGGTTCTAAGAAATCTAGTTTCTAAACCTCAATATACCTCCAATTTATCCCACTTAAGGTTGCCTAAAGGTTGTGACATTTTAAGGTTGAAATTCAAGAAGTTGGACTTAGTTTACTCCGCAAGTTTCTATTCTTGAGGGATAAGAAGACATTTGTAATGATTAAGCATTCTATCAATTGAAGGAACAAATGTGAGAACATTGCCTGCAAGCATCAAGAATCTTCCATGTCTAAAATCACTTTGCATCAATGGTTGCAAAAAACTTGGTTATCTTACAAAGCTCCCTCCATCCATCCAAGAGTTAAAATCTTCTAACTGCTTATCCCTGAAGTTAGTACAGTTCACTTCTTTGGAGCCCAAGATGGCATGTGCTCAATTCGTGAATTGCATGAAATTAGATGAACATTCACTCAAGACCATTATAGTAAATGTTCTTGTACACAAAACCAAAGTTGTATCAAAAGTACAAACTTACAGTGATGTTGAATGCAAAGTTGATTTTGAAGTAATAATCCTAGGATGTGCAGTTTTGGTGTAATACCCGGGAAAATTTTTCGAAGTTTAAAATGAAATCAAAGGGGAATAAAAGAAGTAGAAAATAATTTTTGGACTTAATTCAGGACCTAAGGAATTGGAAACCTGAATTAAATGGGAAAAAGAGAGTAGGGAATATTTTTCTGGGTATTTAAATTTGGGTTATAAGAGAAAATAAAATTTATTGGAAAGAGGAGGGATTTAATTGGGGGATGTTTTTCCACCTCTTGTTTATTTAAATCATTATTAGTATTAAGTTATTTAGTAGTTTATTTTAATTATAATTAAGTATTTAATTATTTATTTTAGTTAAATTTGGGGTGGGGGTGCGTGACTCATAAGGGAAAGAAGAGAAGAAAGAAATAAAAAAAAAAGAAAGAGGAGGGGGGTTACGGGAAGAATAGAAACAAAGAAAAAGAAGAAAGAAAGAGAGAGAAAGAAGAGAGAGAGAGGAGGAGAGGCGTGAGGAAGAAGAAGAAGAAGGGTTGGGGTTCGTCGGAAACGTGATCGGGGAGAGCTAGCCGACGCCGGAAAAGTCACCGGAGCTCAGGTACGATGTCTCCTACACTTTCGACCAATCGAATCAAAGTTTGGTAACCCCAATATCATTCGAAACCCCCAATTTCTCCATTTTAGGGATTTCTTCGATCCACCTTTGATTGGGTTGTCTCAAGGGTAAATTGAGTCCTAGGAACTGTTCTTGAACACTTAGTTGGAGTAAGATTCGAGGTTATACCCTCGGGTTTAGCCGGATTCGAATCTGAAAGAATTTGGGGATGCAAATCCTAAGTATTCCCAATTTGGGGATTCGTTGATAAATTTTGAATCAGGCTTGGATTTGAGTAGTTAGGGTTGGATTTATGTCGCTGGAAAGTAGGCGAACAAAACCCGTGAAGTGCGGAGTCGAAGCCGGGGTCGAAAGGGGGCCGGAACGGGCCCAAACCAGCCCACAGAATAGCAAACGAATTGCTGTGCTATGAATTGGCGCTATAGCACTAGCTCTCGGGTGTACCAAGAGATGCTGGCCAGCAACTTGGCGCTACAGCGACCGGCCTCTGCCCAGCATGCCCAAAATTCAGGTAGTAATAAGATGTATCAAGATCTGAGAGAATTGTACTGGTGGAATGGTATGAAGAAAGACGTGGCAGACTACGTATCTAGATATCTAGTGTGTCAGCAAGTTAAGGCTGAACACCAAAAGCCCGCCGGAACACTTCAACAGATGGAAATTCCTGAATGGTAGTGAGAGAGAATTTCTATGGATTTTGTGACAGGATTGCCGCGATCACAGAGGGGATTCGATTCAGTTTGGGTAATCGTTGATAGGATGACCAAGTCCGCCCATTTCCTGCCAGTTAAGACCACTTACGGAGTGGGTCAGTATGCCCAGTTGTACCTATCAGAGATAGTGAGGTTACACGGAGTACCAGTGTCGATTATCTCTAACAGGGGGCCACAGTTTACCTCTCGATTCTGGAGAGCATTGCAGGAGGCATTGGGGATGAGGGTTGATTTGAGTACAACATTTCATCCCCAGACAGACGGGCAATCTGAGGGGACCATTCAGATATTAGAGGACATGCTTAGAACATGTGTTATGGATTTCGGCGGAGGGTGAGAGAAATACCTGCCATTAGCTGAGTTTGCCTATAACAACTGTTACCAATCCAGTATTCAGATGGCACCCTTTGAGGCCTTGTACGGTCGGAAGTGCAGATCCCCGATTGGGTGGTTCGAGGTCGGAGAGGCCAAGTTGGTTGGTCCAGAACTTGTGCAGGATGCATTGGACAAGATAAAGTCCATTAGAGAAAGGCTTGCCACGGCTCAGAGTAGGCAGAAGTCATATGCCGACAACCGGAGAAGAGAGTTGGAGTTTGCTGTGGGTGAGCAGGTTTTCTTAAAAATTTTACCAATGAGGGGCGTGATGAGATTTGGCAAGAAGGTCAAGCTAAGTCCAAGATACATCGAACCATTTGAAATTCTAGAGCGCGTGGGAAATGTTGCCTACCGTCTAGAATTACCAGCGGCGTTGGAAGGAGTTCATCCGGTGTTTCACGTGTCTATGCTTCGGAAGTACCTGCTAGACCCCTCTCATGTAATCCAACCCAGGAAGTACAACTAGCTGAGAGTCTAACTTATGAGGAGATGCTAGTGGAAATCCTAGATCGCCAGTTGAATAAGCTGAGGTCAAAGGAGATACCCTTGGTGAAAGTCCTGTGGCAAAACCATTCGGTTGAGGAAGCAACGTTGAAGTTGAGGCGGAGATGCGCAGGACATATCCTCACCTATTTCAAGACTAAGGTTAGTATGTTAATTGAAATTCGGGGACCGTATTTCTTAAGGGGGGAAGATTGCCGGGGAAAATTTTTCGAAGTTTAAAATGAAATAAAAGGGGAAGAAAAGAAGTAGAAAATAATTTTTGGACTTAATTCAGGACCTATGCAATTGGAAACCTGAATTAAATGGGGAAAAGAGAGTAGGGAATATTTTTTTGGGTATTTAAATTTGGGTTATAAGAGAAAATAAAATTTATTGGAAAGCGGAGGGATTTAATTGGGGGATATTTTTCCACCTCTTGTTTATTTAAATCATTATTAGTATTAAGTTATTTAGTAAATTATTTTAATTATAATTAAGTATTTAATTATTAATGATTTTATTTAGTTATTTATTTTAGTTAAATTTGGGGTGGGGGTGCGTGACTCATAAGGAAAAGGAGAGAAGAAAGAAATAAAAAAAAGAAAGAGGAGGGGGGTTACGGGAAGAATAGAAACAAAGAAAAAGAAGAAAGAAAGAGAGAGAAAGAAGAGAGAGGGAGAGGAGGAGAGGCGTGAGGAAGAAGAAGAAGAAGAAGGGCTGGGGTTCGTCAGAAATGTGACCGGGGAGAGCTAGCCGACGCCGAAAAAGTCACCGGAGCTCGGGTACGACGTCTCCTACACTTTCCACCAGTCGAATCAAAGGTTAGTAACCCCAATTTCATTCGAAACCCCCAATTTCTCCATTTTAGGGATTTCTTCGATCCACCTTCGATTGGGTTGTCTCGAGGGTAAATTGAGTCCTAGGAAGTGTTCTTGAACACTTAGTTGGAGTAAGAATCGAGGTTATACCCTCGGGTTTAGCCAGATTCGAATCTGAAAGGGTTTGGGGTTGCAAATCCTAAGTATTCCCAATCTGGGGATTCGTTGATAAATTCAGAATCGAGCTTCGATTTGAGTAGTTAGGGTTGGATTTAGGTCGTTGGAATGTAGGTGAACAAAACCCGTGAGGTGCGGAGTCGAAGCCAGGGTCGAAAGGGGGCCGGAACGGGCCCAAACCAGCCCACAGCACAGCAAACGAATTGTGTGCTGTGAACCGACGCTATGGCGCCCAAACCGGCGCTATAGTGCTAGCTCTCGGGTGTACCAAGAGCTGTTGTGCAGCAGCTTGGCGCTATAGCGCCAGAATGGGCGCTACACCGCCCGGCCTCTGCCTAGCATGCCTAAAATTCATTTTTTTTGCCAATCAGGGGTGTCCGAACCTCCTATTTTCAATCCTAAACTTCTTAGAACACCACCAACCATGTTTTTAAGGAACAAAATTATTTCAATTGTCTTCTTGTCCCTCAAGAATAGAAACTTACAAAGTAAACTAAGTCCAACTTCTTGAATTTCTAAATTCCTTATACACTGTCGTTAGGTAACCTTAAGTAGGATAGCTTAGAAGCATATCGAGGTTTAGTAACTCAAATCCAAGGCCCCAAAAGCAACTCATGGAGAACGATGACTGTATGGAACAAAGTGCGAGGCACTTGAGACTCTCATAGAAGAGAGGGAAGACGGATAAGACCAAGAACTCGGTCATTGGCAATGTCTAGATGCATTCTAGGCACGAGCATGTAGTATGCATATGAATTGCATATAGTAGAGATGTTAACCATTTGAATGCATTCTTTAGGAAACCACAATTCGTCCAGAGTGGGAGTTACTCCTGGAAAAACGCAAGGGAGCCATCCAGGTGAGGGGTTTCCCATCCTTGCCCTACAGGGATGATTGAGGATGTGGATATGATGTTTGCCTACTTGCCTATTTGTAAGAATTTTTTAGTGCTTAACATGCTATTGTTGTCCCTAAACTGTTATCTACGAAAGTATTTGTATATGTGTGTTTGACTACAGGTAAAGAGGTATTGGAGGGTATCCATGTGATGACATGAGATACACCGAATAGTACAAGCAAGGGGGTAAGTTGTTGATTGAGTCCAAGGTTTGTTTTAACCTATTAATTAGAAACTCATTAAAGAAATCGTATAGAAGTTGTTAGTAAACGTCGACGTTTCACGGTAATTGAACTTAGGGAAGTCCTTAGAGCTAGGTTATGATCTAAACCAAGGGTTGGGAACAATATGAGGATTAATACGATCTCTTAATTGATTAGTGAGTCGTAGGGATCTTCACGCTAGCTAGGTAAAGCCAGTTTAGGATAGTAATGGGTAGATAGAGTCAGGATCCCAGCTGAAAGCTTGGGAAGAGAAACAAGATAAAAGATTTGCCCGTTGAGGCCATTGCTCTAGCCCGGCACTAGGGTGAGTAAAAGACTAAAAGATTTTCCCGTTCTGGCCATTGCCCTAGCCTGGTACTAGGGTCAGTAAAAGACTAAAAGATTTGCCCGTTGAGGCCATTGCCCTAGCCTGGAACTAGGGTCAGTAAAAGATTAAAAGATTTGCCCGTTGAGGCCATTGCCCTAGCCTGGCACTAGGGTCAGTTAAAGATTGAAAATAAATTGCCCGTTGAGGCCATTGCCCTAGCCTGACACAAGGGTCAGTTAAGTGATTTACAGTTTTCAAATGATATGTTAAAAGTGTTTGTTTGATTATGAGAAGCATGATAGAAAAGCATGATCCGTAGGTTTTATCTTTGATTTTAATGTTATATTAATATTGCCTTATCGTAATATAACATTTGATAAACTGGATTTTCATGCGCATGTGATTGTGGGTGTTTCCCTTTCCCCAGCTGTAGTGGTACCCACCGCTACGCCGAGGATGGGAAGCTCCTCACTGAGTCTGTTTGACTCACTCTCTCTGCTTCAATGTTTCATATACAGGGATCGGGCAGGCATCGACGTTCGGACAGTGATACAGACATCAGACCACCCTTACGCTCTTGTTCGCGTGGGTGGACTGCTTTGGTTATTTTGATTTCTCTTGTTGTACATATTATAAGTTGTAAGGGTTGTACATATATATTTACAGCTTTTGATATGTACCTACTCTAGAATTGTCGGCTTCACATGTACTTAAAAACAGGGTCTAGTTTAGGAATAAACTAGGATATATGTGTATATATATATATATATAAACTCCTGCATGTGAATAGGATAGATCGTACGCATTGAGGCGTACGGTCAATATGATATGGATATATATTATGTGTGCTTGCTGCATGTGAATTGGATAGATCGTACGTATTGAGACGTACGGTCAATATGATATTAATATTTACATTATGAGTGCTGATAAATATATCTATATACTGGATTGAGTTGAAGCGGTATTGAGCGAACCGCGGAGTGCAGGTTAATTAGGGCACCAGTGAGGTGTGGCCACTAGCATGATATATATATATATATATATATATATATATATATATATATATATATATTGATTGTATAGCAGGGTAGTATAGTCATGTTTACAGGATAAGGCTTACGGGTTTAGAGGTAAAAATCTATTCCCGTGCTGGTCACGTACTCCCGATTTGGGGTCGTGACATTTGGAGTGGTTCAAATATAGGACAACACATGCTTCCATAAATATGGATTTCTCCTCAGCTCCAGATTCCATAGATTCGGGCATAATTTTCTTCTTTGTCTTGGGTCAGACACTTGAGTCCAAATCAAATGAAGGCAACCTTGTTTCGGACCATGTTTTTTTGTATTATGATGACAAGGTTTGTTCAAGAATACATGAAAAAATTAAGGAAAGGAGAGGTAGTTGTAGTTCAGAGATTTTATTAGAAATGGGAGATGACTGTGATATTGTGGAGATAAAAGAGTGCGGGGTGTGTCCAACATATTCCTTGGAATATGAGAATTTCATCAAACAAATTGGATTAGATATGGAAGGTGACTTACAAGCTAGTTCATCTGAAACTGGAGTTCGATGCTCATATGAGATGACCATGGAAGATGAGGAAGATGATGCTAGTATGAGTGAAGGGTTAGAGGTTGATGGGGAGCCAAAACTCATGGAACTTGTTGAAGTGTGTCGAAAATGGGAAGCTCTGAGAGAGATGATGAGCATGATGAACCAACAGAACCAGTAGGGTACGTAGAGACCACTGAACAGACCCAAAACCAAGGTACAAATGTTTTTTATTATGTTATAAAGCCATGTTATCTGATTATGAGCTAGGCATTTGGTTCTTTCTTTTATCTTTTTTCACTTGTCCTCACAGTCACATGTTGATAGGTTTGGTGCTTTTCTGGTTTTATTCAAACAAAATCATCTAAGGTACAAATGCATTTCTCTTGTTGTTGTATCTTCAGTTACACTGAATTGAATTTGTTTTGGTGGATGTGTGCAATTCATACTCTCTGGGTCCTGCCATATTGTCTAGTCTTTTTTGTTAGACCCAACCTCTTTCATCATTATTGTGTTCAAATGGTACTCTTTAGATAAACTTTAGGCATATGAAACTGTCGTTATTATTTAATAGTATTTACCTTTAGTAATTTATTATTTACTAATTATTTATCTTTAGTATTTTTAGTTCATTTAAGTTTTTAATTATTAGTTATTTAGTTTAATTTTTAAATTAGATATTAAATATTATATATCTTTTGGTTACCCAAATCTGATCTAATAATTTAAATTAGATTGGGTCCTAGTTTAAGTGGGATTCCAGTTGTTGACTTGTAACCACGGTCCCTATTTAACCTAATTTTAGCCTATTAGGCATTAAGCTCATCAATTAATAAAGCAAGAGAGACTCGTTTTTCATCATGGTATCTAGAGCCTGAAACAAAACACTATTGTTGGCACCTGATTTCTTCATGGTGAGTCCCAGCAGCTGACGGCCTGTGGTGTTTGGCACCATGGGTGTGGCAGAAACAGACAACAACAAGGCTATCAAGTCTGTTTGTGCAGAAACAGCAGCCAATTTTAGTTCCACTTCCACAGGTAGGCCAAGCACAGGGCACGTAGCCTAATGAGGCACTTCTTCTTCTGCCATGACTATCTCTAGAACCCCCAATGACTCCTGGATTATTATATTGATTCTAGTGCGTCGGATCATAAGACGGGTAATGCTTTTCTCTTCTCTGATTTGGCCCCGTGTAAAACCTCCCTACTCGTAAAAATTGATGATGGAACTATGGTAAAGGTTTCGGGTATTGGATTTGTTAATCTCTCTGACAACCTCACCCTTCAAAATGTTCTTCACGTGCCTACATTATCTTGCAACTTGTTATATGTTAGTAAGCTCACATGAGATACCCATTGTGATGCTCACTTTACATCTCACGATTGCTTCTTTCAGGACCTGGCATCAAGGAAGATGATTGGCAATGCTAATGAGTGTAATGGTCTCTACATTCTAGGAACTTCTATATTTCTATCTCTCAATAAGACTGTACTTAGTGTCACTTGCCCTCCGAATATTCTCTTGTGGCACTATAGACTAGGACATCCTAATTTTCATTACATGGAAAAGTTATATCCAAATTTATTCAATAATAAAAGTTCTATTTTGTTTCAATGTGACATTTGTCAATTATCTAAACACACCAGATCTACCTACTCTCCACATATATATAAAACCTTGTGGACACCCTATTTTGCCCGGGCCTAAATTGTGCAAATAAAATTAAAAATAATAAAAATAAAAAATTACAAAAATTATTATTTTTGTCAAAGAAAATAAGAAAAGATGAAAAGTGTTAAATGGCCTACTCTTAGCTCTAATGGGTCAAACCCAAAGGAAGAGAACCCTAGCATATAAAATAGAGAAGCCTAGGTCAAGAAGGATGGGGAACAGAGGTGGCAAGGTTAAAGAGAGAGAGGAGGCTAGGTCAAAGAGGGGTGGAGGAGATCAAAGAGGCAAGAGGCAAGAGGAGGAGAAGGAGTCAAGAATGCATGGAGATGGGAAGGGAAACCTAGAATGAAAGGTGGAAGAACCAATTGAGGGAGTACTCTTAACTTTGACACTTTTCTGTTTTGGTTGAATGTGATTGCTTGCCTTCTCCGTTTTGTTTTTGGTTGTTTCGACATTTATAATTGCTTTCTTCGTTTTTCTCTTGTTTACGCATACCTTCAGAGTATCTTTGAATTTTTTCATGAATTTCGAAAGCTTTTAATGGAGTCAAACAATTTCTGTGAAAACCTCTGCCCGAACTGATTCTAAGTTCGTGCAGTGTGCCTTCAACACAAGATTTTGATTTCAATTTAAATCCAAATGAAGTGATTTATTTTTTCCTGAAACTAGACATCCATAGCTTTCTGACCATAGGTCTTTTGTCAAATTTCATTGGGTATTTTGCTCCCAGCAATTTTTATAAAATCAATTTTTCAAAAGACGTTGCAGAGTGACGCTAAATCTTCTTCTGGGTCTCTGGAACAAAGGATAAAAATATCATGACCAAATTCATCCAGAATGATTTATGGCATATTTATTTATCCCAAAGTATCATTTCAAAAGCTTCTGGGTAACTGTGTTTTCAAAGATCATATCTTACAAATTACTATTGATTTTGGGGCAAGGTCAACGGGGCTGTGTAGGGGAGATCTAGAGCTTTCTTACCCTAGGTTTTGACAATTTTTTATATTTCAAAAGTGGCCCTATTTGATTTTTTATTTAATGTCTAGAATCAGAAAAATAAACGTTGAAAAGTTTTCTTTGTTTTTCTTAATGAGAAAAATCCAAAAATATCATAGACGCTTTGTTTGTGTTTTTTAATCAACGTCTTTATTTATTTGTTCAATTGGTGTCACCAAGGAACCTATGCTTCTATAGGAACACTGGTTTACACGCCATCTGGGCACGCCGCCTGATGAGCATCACACACCCACCTTGTTTGATTTGTTCTGTTAAATGCATGGTAGATAGGTGCCGAGGGGCTCCTGCCTCTTTAGGCACATTGCACTGGGAGGCCATCTGAGTCTTTACTTGATGAGCCTCCTGCCGCCCACACACTTGCATGCCACAGGAACTACGTGGGCTTTGATCCCTCTTTGAGGGCAAGGTGATTGCGTATGAATCGCGACAATTGAGGAAACACGAGAAAAATTACCTGACTCACGACCTTGAGATGGTTGCTGTAGTGTTTGCTATGAAAATATGGAGACATTACCTGTATGGTGAGACATGTGAAATTTATACAGACCACAAGAGCCTCAAATACATCTTCGAGCAGAAAGACTTCAATTTGAGACAACGTCGATGGTTAGAGTTGTTCAAGGACTACGACTCCACGATCTTGTATCATCCAGGAAAGGCTAATGTGGTAGCCGTTGCTCTGAGCCAGAAATCCGTGGGCAGTCTTGCTCATTAAGTGAAGAGAGAAGACCGTTGATCAGAGAGCTGCATGAGCTAGAAAAAACGGTGAATCAGTTTGAGATTGGAAGTTCCATCTCACTTTTAGCTCATTTGCAAGCTAAGTCCTCTTTGGTAGAAGAGGTGAAGTCTAGACAGGATGAAGATACCGACCTCAAGCAAATCAAGGATACTGTGACTAAAGAGAAGGGGGACGACATCCGATTCTCTATTGATGATTTTGGAGTACTTCGGTTGGAGGGACGGTTGTGTGTTCCTATGGTTGATAACTTGAAAGAAAGAATTCTTGAAGAAGCACACCAGAGAGCTTATACAATCCATCCGGGAGCTAATAAAATGTATCATGATCTGAAGCATCTGTATTGGTGGAATGGCATGAAGAAGGATGATGCAGACTATGTAGCCAGTTGTTTAATGTGTCAGCAAGTCAAGGCTGAACACCAGAAGCCCACCGGAACATTACAACAGATAGAAATACCTAAGTGGAAATGGGAGAGGATAACGATGGATTTTGTAACTGGGTTGCCAAGATCACAACGTGAATTCGATTCGGTTTGGGTGATAGTGGATTGCATGACTAAGTTCGCGCACTTCCTACCAGTTAAGACCACTTATAGAGTGAGTCAATATGCGCAGCTTTACCTATCAGAAATCGTTAGATTGCACGGTGTGCAAGTGTCTATAATATCTGATAGAGGGCCACAGTTCACTTCCAGGTTTTGGAAGTCACTGCGTTCCACCCACAGACCGACGGGCAATCAGAAAGAACCATTCAGATTCTTGAAGACATGCTTCGGGCGTGTATTATAGATTTCGATGGAAGTTGGGAAAGGTATTTACCTTTGGCTGAGTTTGCGTACAATAACAGTTATCAAGCGAGTATCCAAATGGCACCTTTCAAGGCTCTGTACGGTCGTAGGTGCAGATCCCCGATTAGGTGGTTTGAGGTCGGAGAACCTAGCCTAATCAGCCCAGAATTATTACAAGATGCCTTGGAAAAGGTTAAGTACATAAGAGAAAGATTGCTAACGGCTTAGAGTAGGCAGAAGTCCTATGCAGACAACCGAAGGAGAGAACTTGAGCTTGCAATTGGTGAACAGGTGTTCTTGAGAATATCACCGATGAGAGGCGTGATGCAGTTCGGTAAAAAGGGGAAGTTAAGTCCTCGGTATATCGGACCATTTGAAATCCTGGAACGAATTGGGAATGTGGCGTATCGGTTGGAATTGCCTACGGAAATGGAGGGAGTACATCCTGTTTTTCATGTATTGATGCTTCAGAAATATCTTCCAGATCCCTCGAATGTAATCCAATCGCAAGACGTGCAACTAACCGAAAATCTGACTTATGAAGAGGAGCCAGTGGAAATCTTAGATCGGCAGTTGAAGAAACTCAGAACGAAAGAGATTCCATTGGTTAAAGTTCTATGGGGAAATCACTCGACCGAAGAAGCTACATGGGAGGTCGAGGGCGAAATGCGCAGGACGTATCCTCGTCTGTTTCAAGATTAAGGTTAGTATATTGTTTGAAATTCAGGGACCAAATTTCTTAGGGGGGGAAGATTGTAATATCCAAGATAATTATTTTAGTTATTATCATTATTATTTATTTATTTATTTTTCTTTGGGAAAGAAAAATAAATTTGATTAAAAGGTTGAAATAAAATAAAGAAGAGAAAAATAGGAAATTTTATCTTTTTAGAAGAGGACCTAAAAGAAAAGGGTGAACTAAAAGGATGGGAAAATTTTGGATTTAACAACCTATTTTTATTTTCAGCTTTTTATTTTTATTTTTATTTAATTGGGGGTAATAAACCGGCCCTTCCAGCCATTCACTTAAACAAAAGAAAAAAGAAAGAAAGAGAAGCAGACGCACGAGCGGACGAAACTGAGAAGCACCCAGAAGAAGAAGAAGCCACGGGAAGGGAGGAGACGGCCGAAAAAGCACCAGTGAGGCCACGCCGGTGCTGGAGAAGGTGACCGGAGTCCTCTTTCAACAACACTAAGCCTTCTATCTAATTAGAATAAGGTAAGAAAGCCCCAATCTCTCAAAACCCCAATTTCTCCAATTTTAGGGATTTTAGGAATTCTTCAATTTCTTCCAACTGGGACATTCCGAGGATAAATTCGAGCTTAGTAGGTGTTCTTGAATGCTTAGGGAGGTTCTGAATCAAAGCCAAATCATAGGAATTGACCGGGTATGGAAAATCATGGAAATTGGGTTAGGAAATTGCTCTAAAAATTCGAATTTTCTACTTTGATGCATGAATAAGCTTGGATTGGAGTAGTATAAGTGTTGTAATTACTGGAAATATATAAGGGAATAAAGGCCGGGTAATTACCTTAACAACCGAAACCCAATCCGGTGAAAAAGAGGCGATATACCAAGCCACCGTACAATAAGGACCTTGGCCTAGTCCGTGGTGGACACCTAAGACTAGCTAAATTGGTCCCAAGGCTCTACTTATACCCGATTATATTCTTATATTAATCAAAGGGGTAGTGGTTGAACTCTTACTCGGCAAATACGGGGAAACGGTGGAATGAGTAAGCTAAGGCCTCTTTTGAGCCGTGAATTTATTCCTTTATTAGTTAAATGCTCTCGTGAACACATGATGTGAAGTTTAGATAATGAGAATCTCTAACCTAAGCTTCTAGAGGTTCTAAATAGATCAAAAGTGTGAAAGTCGAGTATGAGACATTATAGACTTTCAGAAAGAGCAAATAAGACGACGTGACAAATTAAATATCTACTTCTTAGAAAACATCTAGAGGGTGCATGAGCATTAGCATGACACGTGCATGGTAGATGCTTAGTTACACGTTTCTAAATTGCTTAAGTACATGTGTATAGGGCACCACAGAGTAATTGGAGCTTCAGGTACTCCGAGGACTGATCAGGAGGGCCAACGAGGTGAGGGGCTCTCCCATCCCTGCCCCACAGGGTTGGATGACTATGTGATAATGTGGTTTGCTCTATTTTATGCATTTATTATAAGAAATATAATTATCTGAATGAGTTTATGTTACACGTGTATGGTTAGCAAGTAAGCAGTGAATGTGCAAACTGTATATGTGTTATGGTGGCTCATTGAGCTTTATATGTTACCGTGGGTAGGATTGAGTCGTAATTTCATATGTGAGGGTTTAGTAACTTTAGAAACCAATCACATTGATCGTCACTGTAAAGATTTTGATCGGATGGTATGTTGAGGAAACTGAACATAGGTTGTCAAGCGTGAATGAGAGGGTTGCATAATCAAGAAGGGAGAAAACTAGGCCTAACTAAAAAATAAGTATAATAATTAAGTAGTGGTTCTTAGAGTGTCCTTCAAGATTTAAACAGTTTAGTTGTGCTTGTTTAGAATAGTCCACGTAGATCGAGTCAATCATCCTGGTCAGACAGACGGGATTATGATATCAGTAAGCGTGCCACATAGTGGCCATTACCTTGGTTTAAACTGAGGTCAGACAAGTTGCCGGCTATTGGTCTAAGTGTGACTTGGAGCCAGGAAGTTCCTAGTGTGATCAACTAGGTTCAAGCACGACATTGCCTTCAGGCCAGTATTTCTCTTAGCATAAAGCAGGAGACAGAAATTGAATGCCTACGAATATAGGGATCTGAACATGTGGGATGTGTTACTTATGGAAATATATGACATATATAATTGTGGATGAATTACGTACGGTGCACTGAGTATGTTAGAAGTATGAATTAGGATTATCGCTTTGAACATGATATATTGGCTGTCTGATCATATTAAAGGTTGCAATATAATTCGTTTCATGCGCATGTGGTTGTGGTTGCTCCCTTCCCTCAGCTGTAGTGGTACCCGCTGCTACGCCAAGGATGGGGGAGCTCCTTACTGAGCCTGTTCGACTCATCCCCCTGTTTACATGTTTCAGATACAGGTGGTCCAACCGTCGAGAACGCGTCCACTTCTTCACAAGGAGGCAGACAACTCTGAAGACCGCACGCTTAGTCCGCGTGGGTAGCGTATTTTGGTTTATGTAAATAAGTCTTGATGTATATATATATATATATAAATCCTTTTTGGGTGTAGCTTTTGTACATATACAACTGTTGTATATATATGTCCAACTCTAGTTTTGTCGGCTTCATACAGATTAAAGTTAGGTCTCGGTGTTGGGAATATAGGCTATGATATAGTATATATCATGTGTATATATATATGACTTCCGCATGTGAATAGGATAGATCACACGCATTGAGGTGTGTGATCAATATGTAAATTATATATATATGTGTGGCTGAATACCTGTTTGTATGAAAATATGACTTCCGCATGTGACTAGGACAGATCGCACGCATTGAGGCGTGTGATCAATATGTATACTATATGCAAGTGTGTGATTGAATATATGTATGACTGGATACAGGGCTTCTCCATGTGAATTGGGTAGATCACCTGCACTGAAGCGCGTGATCAATATGTAAACTATATGTATGTGTGAGTGAATATGTGTATATATATAAACTGAAGCGGCGTTGAGCGAGCCGTGGATTGCGAACTACTTAGGTCACTGGAAATGGATGACCATATATATTATATATTGTTTGTATTAGAAACGGGTAGTATTGACATGTATAAATGTTAATCAAGGATTAGAGGCTTACGGGATAGGAGAAATCCTACCTCCCGTGCCGGTCACGGACGTACGAAACGGGGTCGTGACATAAAAGTCTATTCCCGTGCCGGTCACGCACTCCCGATTCGGGGTCGTGACATGTTTCTAATATAAATCACCATTGCTTTTCCTTTCCTCTTGTAAATAATATTGTACATGTGACGAGGTTGTTTTCTCCCCCACATTAATTCCTAGGCCACCGGATTGTATTAACATTTGTTCATTTTAGCTAGTAAACAGTGGCTATGTTTACAATTATTGAGGTGCATGGGGTCAATCTTTTGGCCTTTTAACTAGCAAGGGTGACGCGAGCTAGAGTCAAGTTTGCAGCTAGTAATTGAGGCGTTTAACATGAAAAAAAATTCTTTTTCCTACTAATCATGAATTTTCATACTTTGAAGAATCTATGTTTCTGTTAAGAATCTCATTTTCCAATTGCAACATTTGACTAAAAGAAAAAGAAACCCCATGTGTGCGTAACAAAACTTTTCTTGACACTCCAGTCTTGGTCTCTTATAGAATCCTTTGACTGACAAGGAGATGACTAGAGATCTAGAGAATGATCCTCAAGATAATTGCAAATGTAAACGCTTGTTTCTTGAAAATAAATCTTCATCAAGATACCTATAAGGACCCTTTATTGTATTATTTTCCAAAGAACTCAACATGGTACTTGTGGTGAAGCCATTTCTCTCATATTCTTATATTGACTTGTTTCTTTTATTTTTTGATTTTGTATTGGGCTGGCGCCCAATAATTGTTTGGCCTCAAGAACGAGTCTGGCTGCTAAAGCTAGATGGTGACTAAAGAATCACCTTTCTAGATTCATTATTGCCTTGAGTCTCAACTCTTGCATTGGGAAACCCTCGTTTTAAATTTCCAGTATAAAGAGGGCCTTCGCCTTAGAGCTATCATTCTTACCTTAAACCCAGAGCCTTCACCGGGGAATCGCCCTCCTAATCTTCTATTTAATCCTCAATGCCTGCATTTGGGAATCACCAAATAGGCAATATCTTAGACCCCAGCGCCCGCACTGGGGGATGTCCTCTCAACACGTGTCTTGTACTCAGTGCTTATACTGGGGAATTATTGTCTTAGGGTCTGTTTTGGTCCCTCATTGGGGAACCATCGTTTCAAACTCGTATTAGCCTTAAAATCTAGTGTCTGCATTAGTGAATCACAATTCTAAGACCATGTCTGTCCTGGGCCATGATACTGGTCTAGAATCTCGGTATCCCCGTGAGGAAATCATCACCTTAAATCATGTTTTGAACCCCTATATAGGGAGTCATCATCTTGAGTTTGTCCAGAGCCTCAGTGCCTGAATGAATCATCGTGTTAGACTCATCACCCAGTGCCTGTTCGGGGAGTCATTACCTTAAGTCTTGTCATGAACTCCAATGCCCACACTAGGGAACCGTTGTCTTTATCTCGTGGCTGCCATGAGGCCCAGTGCTTGCACTGGGGAATCATCTTTTTAGCTCAAGGGTCACTAACCCCACGGCATACTCTGAGTACTACCATTTTAGCTCATGTTCAATCTATGGTGTAGTGACCAAGATACCACATAGCACCCTTGTGTCCGTCACAAACTTCAGTGCCTGCACTGGGGAACTGTCATTTTAGGTTATACTCAATGCCTATGTCAGAGAGACATCATTTGAGAATCTCATTTGTTTTAAAATCCTTAGTGCATGCATTGAGAGATTATCATATCCGGATTCTGCGAGTGTCTCAACTGGAATTATTCAGATGGTTATCGGATCAAGAGATCATAAACCCAAGACCCAAATGGTACAAGCCACAACTTTCATGAGAGTGCCACGCGAATGCGCGTGGTCACTCAACTGAGGTAGGTAGCATTTTTCAAGCCAATGTCCAAATATTAATGAGGAACAATAAGATCACCCCAACTCCTGAGTTTGAGAGTACATTCGCAAAGAGGGTAAAATGTGGCAAGCTTGATTAGAAAATGATAGAGTGAATGACATCAAATAGTTTGAAGTGCCTTAGAATCTTTTTCGAATGAACTTCGTCACACTTATTTTTGGGAATAAAGTAAAGTGTCTTTTTATCAGTAATCGTTATTCATTTGCTCCATGTTCATCATTCTAGCATTTGAATGTTCGGAATCCTCGTCTAATTTGACCCAACATTGGCAATTAATTTGATTGATAAAACAAGATACTGCACATATGCATAGTCGTGAGTCTCTCAAGAAGCATCACTCACTCCATAAGTGACACGCTTGACACACCTCAGTCTTAGCCATGTTTTCCGGAGAATTAAAAAATAATGAAAAATAAGAGAAATGGAGAAAAAGGAAAAGAAAAAGAAAAATAAGGAAACAAGCCTTAATAAAAGCAAATGAGTTGGCTGGATCACTAATATGAGGCATTTCTTGGTTTTTCCCAAACACAATAGTCACCCCTTTTGGGCTAAGAGTAGAGTTTTCAAAAGTCTAAACCTAGTCAATGTTCACCTAGGATGGGTAGTCTTTCGACTTTGTGGGAATCAATTGCAAAAAAAAAAATAGGAACATTTTCATTTCATTCATCCAAATATTATCATCCATTGTTGGCCACTTTTAAGCCTTCATTCGTATGTTTTTAAAATTACTTGACATTAAAATAAATCCTGGGGAATAATAAGGATAACTCACGATATAAGTTCTATCCATTATAAGAGCTTTGTTTCTTATGCAAGTTTAGTATCCAATAGGCTTTGCAAATGACCAATGTGAGAGTCAAACCTTGTGGGAAGTTATTTGAGCCAAACACTAACTTCTTTTTATCGATTATCATTGAGTGTAATCTGTCTGCTCATGCCGGTTCTAGAAATTGTTTTTAATCTTAATTGAAACTTTACATGCATTGGTTTGATAGAAAGGATGGAGGCATTCATTTCATTCTCCCTTTCTCCAAACACAAACCCCATTTATATTTCCTTTTGCCACCTATTTTGAGCCTTTTATTAGCAATTTTTAAGACACTTCATCACATGATTCTTGGATGGGTATTACATTTTGACCTATTGCATATATTGGCTGACCAGTCATTCCCGTAAGTTGGATTTGCCTAGCGATTCAAGTAAGCCAAGAAAAGGCTTCAGAAGAAAAGAAAAAAAGAGAAAAGAAAAGAAAGAATAAAATGATTATTAATGAAAAAAGAGAGAAAAGAAATAAAAGTGCACAAGCGAAAAAAAAGAGAGAGAAGATCTAAGGCAAACTCTTTTGGTGGATAAAGAATTATCGCTTAGTTAGCATCTTCCGCTTTTAGGTCAAATTTATCGTGCTCATTCAAGAAACTATTATTTCATACTTGATAATTGCTAACTTCATTTCTTAAACACTTTTTCCACTTTAGCCATTCCTCCATCATTACAAGCTTTTAAAGACCTCGTGATCTATTACACTAATACATCTGTAGTGGAGATATAGATTAATTACAAGCCTATGGCAACCAGCTAGTAGAACAGATTTGAGTGAAGATATTCCAAAAATGGCAAGTGAGAGAATTACTTGTTCTCTGGTCAGTTGTATTTGCTAGTTGGATACTCAATTTGTTCAAAGACCTTGTTAGCTCTCAAATGCAAAGCTCCTGGATTAGAGCAATTTCAATTTAAAAAGTTTTCATTATGTTCCCACAATAATTTTTGGGCCCTTTTTCCCTTTCATAAGTTTTGCATCCATTTGACTATGTTAAAGGCTTATAAAGTCATCATTGATGTATAGCAAATTCAAATGTTTTGTGTAGGGCTAAGTAAAATAAAATGAGAGAAACACTTCAATCTTAGCCCTCAAGGAATAAACTTCCCCTTGGTAAATATCAAGCCGAGACCTTGAATCCCTTGATACCTATCCAAATTTTATCCTAAAATAAAGGTGGGGAAAATTTCCGTCCCTCAGGTCTATTACCCTCTTTTTCAAAAAAAAAAAAAAGGAAAATCCATTTTCTCCCCAGTAAACCCATTCATCAATTGCAGCCAAAAATCCATAACCCAGAGAAGTCTCACTTTCATCCCACTGTGGTCATTCTTTGGAGATTCTATATGCATATTTATGGTATCATGTTATTGTCAGTCAAGTGGTCAATGTTATCGCTAAGGATGACTCATCTTTTTAATAGAACTACACTCTTCTGTTGGATTTCTCCTTTTCCACATGTGAATCATGTAGACACTTCTCATTAGTCCCAAGATAAATTTGACAAACCTTTCTTTATTTGACCATCGTTTTAGGGAGGGCATTTTAAACTTTTGGTGATCTCATCCTAATGTGAAGGAGCCTGTACTTCACATTTGCAAATCATTGAAAATCAAAGTGTGAGGAAGAAACAATGCTTGATTTTGAGAATTGAAAACAAGTAACTTTTTCTATGATATTTTGCCATTGGGTTCTCAATTATTGAAACCAATATATTGATTAATTTCTTTATTGGGTATTCAATGGTTGAGACCAAGTTAATCAACTTTTAAGAGAAGAAATTCTTGATTGATGTTCAAAACTCAGAATCAAAATAAATTGCAAAATGAGATCAAATTTTTCTTTCTCAGCTTTTGACAATTTGTTCAAAGCTGAAGCATCTTTAAACTTCTTTGCTTGATTTTCAATGATTAAGGTATGATCAAATGGTGTTTGTGTTCACTTGTTGTTACTTCTCCAACTGCTGGGAGAGCAATTTTACCCTATTCCCTCATTGAATAGACTGTTACCCTGTCTCAATCTCTTGGCCGGGGAATTGCTTTCTCTCCAAGTGTGGTCCTAACCCCTCGTCCATTGACTTAGGAATTCTCCTATTTTCAGAGATAGGGTCACGAGGTCCCACAAATGTGTCTCTTAGATGTCCTAAATTCTCTCTTAATTCTTTGATAAATTCGATCCTAATGAGAGTAAGGTTATACTTCACATTTACATGTAAATCCTTGAAAATTGAAGTATGAAGGCAAACAATGCTTGGTTTTGAGGATTGTAATCAAGTCACCTCTACCATGCTATTTTTTCTACTTGGTTTTCGATAATTGAAACCAATGTATTGATTTATTTCTTTACTTGGTCTTCAATGGTTAAGACCAAGTTAACTTTTAAGAAAGAAGAAGTGATTGATTAGTGTTCAATACTCGAAATAAGGATGAACTTCAAAATAAAGTCAAAGATTTCCTTAACTGGCTTTTGAAAGCTTAGTCAAAGCTGAAGCATTTTTTTTACCCTCCTTACTTGATTTTCAAAGACTAAGATGTGATTAAATAGTGTTTGCCTTGACTTGTCTTCGTTCTTCCCGTTGATAGGAGAGTAATTTTACCTCCTCATTATATAAACAGTCATCCTGCCTCAATCTAAAAATTGGGGAATTCCCTTCTCCTGAATACAGACCTAATCTTCGCACATTGACTGGGGAATCATCTTGCCCTTGGTTTTGGCATTGAAGTATCCCAAAAACATACCCCTCTCTGCTTGTCTTGGGATTTCGATGTCTCAAGTTCTCATTTAACTTCTTTGTTTGTGGACTGGAGAATCATTTCCTCTGCATCTAAGGTTGGGACTCTGGTGTCCCAAAGCAGGTTTCTGGCTGTATAGGGTCTCTAATGCCCTGAATTTTCTTCCATTCTCCTGTGGATGGAATGGGGAATCATCTTTTTGGTTGTCGGGACCCTAATGCGCCCACAACATTATTTCCCTAAAAATGCTGGGGAATCACTTCCCCTCAAAGTGATTGGGGCATGAGTATCCCCAAATGTTATTTTCCATTTTCCTTTTTTAAGAGAAAATCAAATAAAAATAAATAAAGTGATATATTGCATGTGTATTCACATTTGAGTCGATTAATTTATTAGCATCATTGCTGCATTTGCATGTGCATCCATTTGCATGACATTTGCACGATACTTCCATAAGTCATCAAGTGATTCACTACAAAAAATTCTATATTTAGTGATGCTTAAAATCATCAATTTGTGGCGCTTTAGGCATCAATATGGAAAATTAGTGACGCTTTGTAAAGCGTCAGGCCCTGACGCGTCGAGAATTCAATCCGTGACGCTTTTGACAAAGAGCTGGAACAGGCGCTGCAAAACATTTTTAGTGACGCTTAAAAGGCGCCAGAAATGTGTTTGTCTTTGTCTTTCTGGCGTCAGTTTATGGCGCTTTAGAAGCGCCACTATGGAACATTACTGGGGCTTTAGAAGCGTCTTTATCAACTTGTAAGAATATTATTGCAGCATTGTGACGCGTTTTTAAGCGCCAGAAAATGGAAGCAGTGGCGCCCTATATTGCGCCAATAACTAACACTAATAATATGATTTTTTCTTCAATTTCTGACGCTTTATAAGTGCCAGGAATTGTTAATTTTAATTTTTTTAAAATAAAGTATTTTACTTCATAGTTCATACAATTTTTTTTATAGAAACTTCATAGTTCATACAATATATGATCATAATAAGATCATTATACTCAAAATAAGTACAATCTCATCCTAATAAGATCATTATACTCAAAATAAGTACAATCATCCTAATAACATCACCATAACCAAAATAGGTACAAATATCTAAAGTATTATCCCAAAATAATATGATCTGCATTAAGAATAACCAAAAAACTAAATAACCAAGAGTCCTTGATACTAAACCATCTAAAAGTTTATGGACCTGCAAATGAATCAGAATAGATAATTATAAGAATATAATCATATTATAGAAAAAATCCACATATAATAAAAGGAAAAAGATTGACATTAATAAGAATCTTGTAAACTTACTAATATCCAAAACCAAAATAATCCAATCCCGTGAATGAAACACTATCTCAGGCCTGTGAGGATTGGTGTCCCGTTGATGATGGTTCTACACTATTTGCATCCGATACCTAAGAAAATTAACAAATTTAATTATATGTGTATATGAAAATATATTATTGAATTAGCCAAAAAAATTTAAGTGAAAACGAATTTAACTAACTTGAGGATTTATCAAATCTGCAAATTCAGGTGGTACACTTTCCAGCCCAAGATTCTGGAGAACAAAAGTCATAAAACTTTTCGTCTGACTTTTGTTAGCCTCTAACTGTAATTTCAATCTAGCAATTTCTTGCAATGTCACATCTCCTGCATGATCACTACCACCATTAAGTGAAATCCTACCAAGTCGGGTTGTTGCACGTCCAAATACTTGGGTTGGACTAGGACCAAATCCCAAACCACGAACTCTTCCAAGATTCTCTTTTCCAAGAACTTGTCCAAGGGAATCCATCTCACTCAACTGTGTGGATGAAGTCTCTTGACTCTCAATTTCTAAAATTTTTTCCTACAAATTACAAGTTTGCCTTATAATTAGATAGGAAGCAAAAAGTAATCAATAAATCACATATTATGTAATGATGAATTAGCTATGAAAACACAGATATTCGTGAGACAAGCAGAAAAATGAACCCCAAAGTGTTACATTCACTCATAAGAAAATCAATAAACCACATCAGAGAAAGATTTCAATATAATCATCTGCAAAAATGAGTTTACTAGCCATGTAAGGAAAGCAATAAAGATCTATTAATCATGTAATTTGATTCTTTTCAATGATTACTTCCTTAAACTAGGAAAATATTTTCAGCTCCAACACTAATAACATAACTCAATCTCATACACTTCTTCAGTAATACAATAAGCACAACATACTGATAGTTTCTTAGCGAGTCCTCCATCATTCAAAGGTATTGAGTATAAACAGAGAACTTTTACCATTAAACACAGCCCAACATAATTAGCCAAAGCATCAAATATCAAACATGGAGAGTATAAACAGAGAACTTTTACCATTAAAAATCCCATCATATTACTTAAGAAGAAGAATATAAAGGGTACTTCCAATATCAAACAGGGAGAACAAAAGGTTGCATAAAAGAAACAGAACTCAACAATTCAATCCATATTATAAGAATTGTATTTACTTATACTAACAATCTTAGCATTGTCATTCACATAAGAACCATCTTTCCTCTTGTGTGTTGCTACAAAGACAGCTCCCCTACTTACAGGCTTTCAACTTGCCAATTCCTAGCATACATTAATGAGATAACACCATAATCATTCTATTAGAATTTTTTAAAACAAGTAGGCAGCATATATATAAGAGTTAGTAGAGGTTATTACCATTTCATGTTTCTTTCTGGCCATGCTTTTAGATCCACATGTATGTGGCATCTTAAGCTTCGATCGATTTTCGCGGTTCTTTTCACTCATTGCCCACAAAGAAGAAAATAACAAATAAATATTTGTTGTTAATAGTTTGTTGTTCATCCAAAAACTAAAATGATAGTGTACCTTGGTCTTTGGATCCAATCTGTAGTCAACGAATGCTGCCCACATATCCAAAGGTATGAATTTTGGAGAATGTTCTTCTAAGTTTTGTTCTCTTATTTTTTCAACTTGATAGAACTGGCCGAATAAGAAACAACGATAATTCCTCCAATTTTTTCCAAGCTTCCTGATTATAAAGTGTTTTTCAAGCACACGGTCCAAGCAAAATTTACCCTTCAAAGCACAATAACACACATTAGTTCAATTGAATTATATGGTAATTGAATAGTGTAACTACGGAATATTCCACCTTGGGACACGTAGCACTGACGTTCTAGAAGCATGGCCTCAGCACCCGCTAGAGACACGTGGCACCTCTCATCTATCAGTTATGTGGCCCTCGCCCACGTCACCTCACGGAGCTTCCCCTCAACCAGACGTGGGAACTCCACAAACCTCGTGGGACGACCCACGTCCCTCAAAGTCGTGGGTCGAGCACGATCTCCCCACATACACTCGAGTATAAATAGACCCTCACTCGGGAGACTAAGCAAGCAATCTAGTCTCAACAAAACTATACACAACCTGGAGGATTACCATAACTCATCTGTGATATTCCATACACTCTCTCGGTACCTGAGCACCCTCAGATACCCCATGCAAGTCCTTTTCGCACCTCGAGCTCCGTCACAGGCCCCCATTCCGGCCAACCTCCGGCAAGCACACCTCCTCCTCGAAGTATACCATTAACAAGGCTTCCAGCAGCCCTCTGAGACCATAGTTCTCTCCCACTAAGGCAGCCTCCTAAGAGCGGCTCGCCCGCCCGGAGTACCTTAGGCACACGACCCAATACAGGTAACAACCTTGCCTAACGACTCCGATAGACGTCACCATGACGAACTACGTGGACTTTGATCCCTCCCGAAGGGTACGTAGGCACCCAGGTGCATCACCTAAGGACAAGTCCCCCAAGGTTAAGACCCCTTGCGGTCCTAATTTCAAATTACAATTGTTTGAGCAAAAAACGACAGTTACAAATAGTATCTACTTTCAAAGTAAATAAAACCTTATTACCTTTATACTATTTGTAATACCCAAGGCGTATTTTTATAATCAGGTCAATTGTGTATAGTAAGACTTAGGAAGGTCATCATTTGGAGTTGGAATGTAAGGACAAAATAAATAAATAAATAAATGAACAATAGAAATAAATAATAATTTTGTCTATACATATAGATAAATAAAATTAAATAGGAATTGATGTGATAATATGAAATTGATAAAATTGTGAAATTGAAGTTAAGCATTTTGGCTAAAGAAAATAAAAATAAATTTTTTAGATTGAAATAAAATTTTTGGGATATAATTAAGATTTTAATAGTTTTAGAGTTGAGAATTTAAGAAATTAAAATGAATATGAAAATTAGGTAGAAAAATTATAATTTTGTTTAAAAGTGGTCATATGAATTATTCAAAGCTTATAGTTTAAATTTGAGAATTTTTTCGAAAATAAAAATTATACTGGGTAGGAAATTTTCATCTGCAAGACACTCGATGACAGATATTTTTTATAGGCTTATGATTAGCCAAAAATTTCAAAGTTTTCCTATTATTACCTACAAATAAATTTAGTTAAGAAAATCCAATCAATACTCTATTTCACCATATCCCAAAAGTTGTCAATTGCCCAAACTACCTTTAAATGCTCAAACCCAATTTATAAGCACCAAGGCACCCGCACACCTCTCATTCTTCTCTTCTCTCTTCTTCTCCATTCCTCATTCACTATAGGGCATCAAGAACAAATTGAAGGAACCACTCACTTCCATCAAATTTCTTGCTTCTTCCCAACAATCTAAGGCTCCTACAAGCTTCATCTACCCTCTTGGAGTATCAAAGAGGTTGGGTAGCACTCCCAAATCTTCATTCTCGGATTTGGCAAGGTAAGCCTCCAAAAATCATGTCTCCACCACTTCAATCTTAATTTTCTTGGTATAAATGAGTTACCCATTGATAGTATATCACCCGAGGACTATTTTAGAACATAGAAAACACCCAAATCATTATTTATATGGATGATTTCCCTCTAGGGTTCATAAGTTACGAAATTTATAAATTTTGAGGGAATTTATTAATTTTCTTAGATTTGTTGGGTTGTATGGATGCCAAATAATTTGTTTATGCATTTTAGATGATTTAGAAGAATACCAGTGATTGGGATTGTGATTTATGAATTTTGTGGAAATGAGTGAAATTTCTATATTTGGCAAAAACTCTCCATTGATGGAGCTAGATGGTGTGCAAACTTTTGAATATGATTTCTTAAAGTAAAATTTATTTTGAACAAAAACCAACTCCCAAATGATGACCATATCTTAGGTAGTGGAATTTAGGCATTGATATGTGTAGAAGTGGAAAATTGGTTAATATGGAGTTTATGGAAAATTAGCTACCCACATGTGTAGATAAGTATTTTAATTGGTGTGGTTCTATTTGTTAGGACTCAAGTACTTCCTTGGAGACAAGAGTGCTCAAGGGTTACTAAGTAAAGCGGCCAAGGTGAGGGACCCTTCCATCCTAGCCCCAAGGGTTGTATGATAACCTTGATTTGTGGGCTTGCTTATACGTGAATGTTTGTAAATATTTAATTTTATGCTTCCTAGTAATACTATGTCATTATGTTGGCAATTGCTGGAATTTTGTACAATGAATTGTTTGTGATTGTTAAAGTGGAAATATGGTGGATCAAGTACATATGGGTGACGATGAAGAATTCCGCACACATATGTGCTTGACCCGAGAATTATGGTAATAAAATGTATGGTAACAGGGGTAAGGACTTTCCGTCGGGTCAGGTTCGGGAAGTGCCATCATGTTGGCATTTCGTCGGGTACGGTTCGAAATTGCCTTCATGTATATACACACTTGTGAATACTCTGTTGAGCCGGTCCGGAGTATGCCACCATTACTAGTTGGTTAATCCATTGAGTTGGTCCGAATTGAACCAAGCGGGCTTCCCGAGACGATGGGCCGGAAAGTGCCGATGTAGATGGACACCTCGGCGAGTTGGTGCCGGGGTGCGCCACCAAACACAACATTCCGTGGAGATCGGTCCCGGAATGGGTCAGTGTGCCTATGCGTATCGATGTAAGATACCGAGCGTATAGGTACTCAACATTAGTGTAAACCCTCAATGTCCTTGGTATGCACTATGACTAGATTTCCTTTTCTTCGAACATGCCATGGCGATGGCCGGTATCCTCACGTGACGTCAAGACAAAGCTATTTTCTTGAAAAGGTCATGACATCGATTGTTGTCTTGACGTGGCATTGAGGAAACCTTGTTTTTAAATTACTATATTTCAAATCCAACCGACCATGACGATGGGTTAAGTCTTATAGTGCATCGAGATAGATAGGGAGGACTGACACGTCACGGCCTGGCAACAAGGTAAGCAAAGGTACATAAGTTTGGCGGGTGAACCGCACTTGGATGTTAATTTTGTTCGGTGTTTCTCGATACACGAATGTCAGTATGCATGATTAATGTATGTTTGTGGTACGATTAAAGTAGGAGTTTGTACATGTTCTATTGCTTGAGAACAATTATATAATTATCAAAGATGAATTGAAGTGTATGCTTATATGAATGTGGTTTCTCCCCTTCCCGGTTGTAGTGGTACCCGCTACTACGCCTAGGATAGGAGAGTCACTCACTGAGTCGTTGACTTACCCTCTAGTGGTTTACTTTTTCAGATACAGGTACCGGTCAGGCTTCCACGTCGGCTCAGTGAAGGCGACGTTTTGCTAGCACTCACATTCTGTCTCCGTGGATGGCTTTGATTTTATTTTGGATATTGTAATGAATTGATTACACTTTGTGGTTATTATACTCTAGACTTGTCAGCTCCACATACTTAAAGACAGGATTATTTTGGGGGACTTATTATTATTATTATTATTATGTATACGAATCTGCATGTGAATAGGATATGTCACACACCAGAGTGTGTGGAAACGTATATGACGGATATATATTATGTGTGTTTGAGTATACATATAAACTGAATCAGCACTTGGCTGTGGATTGCAGGTGTAAGATAGGCTACACAGGAGATGTGAGCCATACATATTGATAATGTGTGTACGCGAATGGGAATGATAGTTAAATGAATAGGTGTTAAGGCTAATAGACTCAGGGTTAGACCCTTTGTCTGTACCGGTCACGTGCCTCCGGGTGGGGGTCGTGACACTATTGAAGCAAGATTCCTTGTAAACAATTAGGAACTTTATCCCATGAATGGTAGCTTATGGGAAAAGTAGCAACATCTGTTACAACAAGTCCAAGAAATCCACTAAGAAGGCCGGGCAGCCTCCCCCAACTGGTTTGTGGCATGAGCATTAAAAGGTGACTACTATCATTGTCCTAATGGAAGAGACCATACTTCAAGTACCCTTAAACTCCTTGCCTAACAACACCCTTGTTCATCTGTCAATGAAATTATATTAGAAAGTTCCAAAAAGGATGAAGAATATATAATTAAGTTTACATATCTATGTGTCAATGTCCAATATTTATTGCATTGTTTTACTACTTCATCTGGGATTGGAGGCTGAAGTTTGAGTTGAATTGGGCTCGAAGTGAAATGTTGGGTTTTTTCTAGGGTGGCTCAGTGGACTGTGATGGGGTTGGGCAGGAACTGGAGTTGGGTTAGGTTGGGCCTGAAAATGAGCTCGGGGGTGGGGCTGGGGTCCGGGCTGCAACCTCTGATTCACTTTGGGATATTCTTAATCTCTTGAGTCTTCCCATATCTCTGCAAATGAACCTTTTAAAATGCATAACATTGAGTTTTAAACATAAAATAAGTTCAAAATTATTGACATTTAATATACATTCATGAACCAATATAGAAAATTAGACAATAAATTCTAATATCATTGAAATTTTATGTATGATGCATTCATGAACAAGAGGCAAGAGTAAGTTTCTTACAAGCTACATCAACCAAAATGTTCAAATATTGCTTATCGTTGTACATCTAATATATTTGTAAAAAGGAAACAAAATCAATCAGTAGCTATACATGATCATCATCATCCTCATCACTAACATTAGCATCTATAATAAGAGTTTCATCTCTATCAACTTCTCTAGCCAATGGAATAGTTGCAACATTATCTGAAAAAAACATATCTAATTGTTGTTGTGGGTATGCCTTGTTTTCATGGACAATCTCTTCATCTTTCTCGAGGCTTTATATGAATAGGAATGCACCACTCTTTATCTTCTCCATCCTCTACATAATACACCATTTGAGCTTCTGATGCTTGAATATATGGTTCATCGTCTTCATGTTCACCCGTGTGAATCAATCTAGAAAAGTTGATCAAGTCAAATCCAAGGGCATCTTTCTTCATTCCAGCAGGTGTTGTTGTATTGGCCCATTTGCATTTGAATATGGTTACCATGAATTGACCATGATAATTTAATTCAACAATGTCTATTAATTTTCCATAATAAGGAACACCCCCGAATTGAGGACGGATATCACTACTGCTTGCATAACTATTTGTGCCAAATGAACCATAGACTCCACTATTTTGAGTTCTTAGTCCTTGTTCTCGCTCCACTGTATGAAATTTTAAAGCACTGATGTTATATGCACTAAACCGTCTAGTTCGTGAAAGTGGACCTTTAGCAAGACATACAATATCATTCGAGTGAGCTTCATTCTCATCATTCATAGTCTACAATATTTAAACATTAATTTTATTAGTCGTGTTGGCTAGTTATATAAAGACATTAAGCAAGTTTAAATTTTTTCTCACTCTATTATAAAACCATGAAGCAAACTCTCAATGAATTGTTCTTGTATTGTTGCAACTGAACGTGTGCGATTCCTTAACCCTCTTCGTGTTATCTCTTTAAATTCCCTATAAGAATATCAAATTAAAGCACTGTCAAGTAAACGAGGTGTACTAACTTGAACAAATAACTTACTGAAGAAATCGATCCACTTGTGTACAATCATCAACACATGCCAATGTGCTTGATGTTTCTCCATGTCTGTAAGTAAAAAATGTGAAGGACTACCGATTGCTTGCCTATTAGAGGGAACAAAAGTTCTCACATTGGATGATTCAGTTTCATCAACTTCATCATCCGCACGTGCAGGGCGGTTGAATCTTGTCTCTATGTTATTTAAATATCTTGAAGAAATGTAAGGCATTCATCTGCTATATAACCTTCAGCTATAGATCTTCCAGGTTCTGCCCTATTACGCACGTACGACTTTAGTTTCCCTAAATACCTACAAGATTTAAATGTAGTATAGTGAAGTAACTGATGCTATAAGGGGAACAAGTTTATTGAAGCTAAATACAAGATTATATTGTAAATTTTACCTTTCTATAAAAAACAACCATCTAGTATGAACAGGACCTCCACGCTTAGCTTCATCAACTATATGAACTATTAAATGCATGATGACAGTAAAGAACAATGGAGGAAATAACATTTCCAAGTGACATAAGCATAGAAAAATTCGCTTCTGAAGGTTGTCTAATTCATGAGCACTTAGCGCTTTACTGCAGAGGTGTCGGAAAAATGAACACAATTCCACTAATACAGCACACACCTGATTAGGTAACACATTCCTTATGGCTATCGGTAACAATTGCTCCATAAGAATATGAGAATCATGACTTTTTTACCCAATTAACTTGCAATTCTTTAAATCAACACATCTAGAAATATTGCTTGAATAACCATCTGGCTCTTTCACATTCTTCAAGATACTTAGAAATTTATCCTTACTTGCATTCGTCATCGTGTACAAAGCTAGAGGGAATTTTCCATTGTCAATTGGCCAAAGATCCCTTCGAATACCGATAGCACACAAGTCTTTACGAGCAACAACATTATCCTTTGTCCTACAACTTCATTGAGTAATGTGTAAACAATATTATCACAAACATTTTTCTCAATATGCATTACATGTAGATGTATCTTATCAAATTCAAATGTTAATATGGAAGTTTGAAAAATATACTCCTCTCTTGCCATTGAGGCTTACAGCTTCACTTTCACGCCGCTTTCTGTGAGTTCTTTTACCTTTATGAGTTCTTTTACCCTTTGTCATCTAAACTCCTGGCTTTTTCCAAAGGTCACATTCAATTATTCTCCAGTTTTCAAAATTTCTGAGCCCAAAAGTAAAGGTGGTGGATCCCTCATCTCAACATTCCCGTTCTAAACCGAATCGATTCCAATCTAAATCTATGTCCTGGTTCCAAAAAACGACGATGGCCAGTTGAAACACCATTTTCCACTGAAAGGGTAAGCGAGAAGGGATTGAGTCATTGTTACAAATATGGACAAGCCAACCCAGTATATGTGTTCTAACTAGACAAATTTCCAAGACCAGGAAAGTCACTAATTGTCCACATCAAAGATGCACGCAATGTGAACATTTCATTCCTTGAAGAATCATATGTTTCCACCCCATCTGTCCATACTCCTTCAACTCTTCAATCAAAGGTTGTAAGTAAATATCTATATCCTTCTCTGGCAAAACGCTTACCTGGAATTATCATAGAAAGAATAAAAGAACTTTGCTTCAGACCACATCCATTGGGAGGCAAAGTTGTACGGAATAAGAATTACGGGCCATATGCTGTAGTTGGTATTTAAGGTTCCAAAAGGATTGAAACCGTCACTAGCTAGCCCAAGTCGTACATTACGCACCTCTACAGCAAAATTCAGGATGAACTACATCAAATGACTTCCAGCCTCAGAATCTCGTGGATGTCTCATTAGCCCATCATTTTTTCACATCTTCTGCATGCCATCTCTTATCATCAGCAGTTTTAGAATACATGTACAACCTTTGCAACCGTGGTTTCAATGGAAAGTAACGCAAAACTTACGCAGGTTGCTTCTTTTTCTTCCTCTTACCCCCCACACACCATGTTACTTGCATTTTCCATTGATTTCCATCTAGATGCATGAAAACTTTGCACGATTCTTTACTTTCATCGTCTCTCCAATATAACATACAGTCGTTCGAACATGCATCAATCTTAGAATAATTAAAGCCCCTATTTTGTTGATTATTTTCTTGGCTTCATAGAATGAACTAGGAATCTTTGCATGCTCAAAAGCATCATGCAATAACCTAAGTATTATGGACATGGCTTTATCATTCATCCGACAATACATTTAATATTATACAGTTTAATAAAAAATGAAGTCGGGAATACTTTGTGCAACCTGCATAGAGTTCCTCATTACATTCTCTAATTAAATCATTGAAGTTTGTATTAGCTCGATGTACTGTTCATGCAACCCATGCTCCCTACTCTCAACTTCATCTATAGATTCATTTGCTTCTATTCCAACATCCCTATTAATTCCAAATACTTCACGAACCATATCTTGCATTAGATCTTCATCGGTCGAACCACGTACACCCTCAAGGTTATCTTGTGCTACATTTGAAGTGTTACTTGCATCTCCTATGACTGACTCTCCATGTCAAGTCCATATTATGTACCCTTGAGGGAATTGGGTACAAATTAAGTGATCATATACCACTTCTTTATTATGCCACCTTTTAAATCCACAATGGCTACAAGGACATTATCATACCCTCAGCAATCGTATGTGAAAATGCAAAATCTATTATGCCTTTATCATATTCAGGGCTAATCCGTGACATTGTAATCCAAGATTTATCCATAGCTAAAACCTATATCTAACAAAAAATACTTTAGAATAATGAAATAATTAATGACAACATAATCAATTTTAGAATAATGAAATAATTAATGTAGAGTAAAGTAAATATATGAGGGGTAGATAGAGGTACAATTATTTTAGAATAATAGGTCCACACCACCAAACACTTTGCACAATACAATTGACCAATAGACAAATACAAATCTAAATCTCATCATGCCTCAATCATTGTGGCTAGAAATACAGTACCAAAGTTCAATGAATAGGAATTGACACAATGAAAAGTAAAAATATAGCAGTATTGAAAATGAGCTCCAACATTTACAATTGGGATTTAAAAAAAAAAAAAGGCCAAGCCAATTTCACGAAATGTACCTCTACGTTCTAACATATTTGTGTATTCGTTCATCACTAATTTGGGCTACAAAATTACTCCCTTAGATGGGATTTACTATTTTTTACTTGGGCTTGAGTCCACTCATTAAAGACTAATCTATTCATCATTACAGAAAAAATACTTTGTCATATATCTTCAAACAAATTCAATGACTTGCAACTGGTGAGCTTGAGTTATTAATAACTCTATAATATATTACCCGAAATATAATTATTATTATTGTAGATTTCTTACACATATATATCAAATCATTGAATATTTTATCAACCAATTAGAATAAATTTTAATTGATATATCTCTTTAAGAGACAATGGATAGTAATTTTTTTTTAAGAAATCAACAAAAGACAACACCACCATGCCATGCCTTGTTTTCCAAAAGACTTGTCTTAATAATTTTGTGTAATTCCACAGAAATCGCCTTATGATCATGCATGTCTTTGTTTTGGTGTTCAAGCAACATTCTAAGAGTTGACTGAGACGTTCTCTCTGTCAAATATTTCTTGGAATTTTTTTTCCCTTTACATAATTTCATAAATTTCTCTGCGGTGGTTTTGTGCAAAAAAATAAATAAAGCTCATATAGGACATGACAGACAATAATGGACTTTGCTGCAGAGCGCAGAGAATCTTTTCTTCTCCAAGCATGCACCGAAGAGTGAAAAATGACACACACGAAAATATTTCATTATGCATACCTATTTAGATATGTTAAACTAGTAAAAAATAATTATATTTATAACATCAATGCAATTATTTAAAATACATTATGTCTATTTAATAATTTTTTTGTTTGAAGCTCATTATCTATATCTATATGCAACTACTGAAATGCGTGACCACAGATGTATAAATAACCTTATTTAATTACCAATTATATCAAAGAGTACAATTATAATTCACTATCTTATAAGGTTAGTTAGAATAAACATTGATACTCATTTCAACATAAAAAAACTTTGATTTGCAAATAGATAAGACAGTAGTTTGAGGAAATTAAAATAATATATATAATGCAGGGGTTGATATGCCAAACTTGTATACTTTACATGGAAAAGAAAAAGAGTACAAAAACCAACGGCATTAAAATACCATACCTAAAAGGCAGTGTAGAAATAAAAAAGTAATTTCATAGGAGGCAAGGAATACAATGCACCTCTCACGAATTGCATGTGGATATTCTTGGTGGTGTTATATGATAAGGTTTTTTTATTTCGATTTAATAAAAAAAAGTTAGTCTTTTACAACATGATTATATTAATGTTGCCTCTAGACTCTATTAGAGATACTTGTAGAATAAAGAGAAAAATTAGATTGCATACACTGACTACACCACACGACATTAGAACATGTCCTGTTTTTTTCCTTCATCATTCCCATTTTTTCTCATTTCACCCCCACATCTATCAAGCAGTAATTGCAGTAACATGTACATATATCATCAACCACAAACAACCCTTGTCTTCTTTCACAGTCCTCATCATAAAATATTTTACAATGATGACATCAGTTACAGAGCTCATACCCATACCCAAGAAAAACAAATTGGTCTTAACACTTAAATTAGCTCACATACACTAACATAAATTCCTGTAACTCTAGACTCTGCATCAATTCTTTATTCTACAAGTATCTCTAATAGAGATACCTTAATCATGATTATATTAATTTTGCCTCTAGACTCTACATCAACTCTTTAAAATTAGATTGCATAAATGTCAACACTATGTTGGAGCAGCAACCTGAAAATAAGAATAAACACCAAAAATAGGGAAATGTAAATTATTAGAGAAATCATAAAACGCGTGGTACCGGACTGAGGCACGGGTATCTCGTTATCTTTAAGGTAATTCACGCCTCCCACGGGTTGATTTTGCTATATCACCCGGTGCATGGGTACTCAGACGCGTTACCTCTAGGATACAACAGCCCAGTACTCGCCTGTATGTCTACAACCTCTGCACGTAGGAGGAAGACAGGACTCTGTCTCCCACACCTTTCTCTACCCAAATAACACACACAAGATATATTTCACACAAAATCTTCTTGTGTTTTCTTCCCATACCCGTAAGATTTTTCTCTTCTTTTCCACCCCACTTTGATCTCATATTTATAGATAAGAAACTATGAGATATATCCGTTGCCTCATCAATATGTAGCTAATAAAATATCATAAAATAATTGTAACGTATTGTTTAATAAAGATAGAAAACCACCATCCACATTGATGTTGCAACGTTCATGACTCATAAGCTTTTAATGTTTTGTAACTTATTGTTTTTATTGTTTAATTTAATTAATTTACAATAATATTCCAACACACTAGTATTGCACAATAAAGAGGAAAAACAGCAGTAAAAAACACGAACCCAAACCCCCCTCCCCCTTTTTTCTTCTAAAAGTCTGTTTAAAAAGAATTTTCCTCTAAAGATTATCAATATACACTCAATTTAGCAAATATACACTCAATTTAAGAATAGGAAGACCAAAATATACACTCAATTTGGAAAAGGTAACACTAAAAAATACACTCAATTTAAGTAACTAATCTTCTTACTGAATCATGCACTTCCCCTAATAAATCCACTAAGTCAAAAAATATGTTGACATACAAGTAGACAATATTAGTATACACCATATGGTACATAGCTGCTATGGAGGATAACTTGAAGAATTTTGCAAGAAGTAGTTCCAGCTTCCAGAAATGTTACCATGATAAGATCGTATTTATCTTCCTTTTAATGTTGTTAAAAAACTAGAGTGAAGAATAGTATACATCAAGAATCAAAACACCAAGTATTCAGTCTACAAACCAATGCAAACTGTAATATGAATAAGGAACCTCATCTTCATTAAGTATCAAATTAAAAATTCAAAGAGAAGTTTTCTTCACTATAAAGACCTTCTAGCATGCAAATAAGATGGATAAATAATTAATCCAGTGCAAGGAAAGTAAGTAGCAACAAGACCAAGCAAGAATTAAGCTTTCAACTAACTTCAAAGAGCTACCAATAATAAGACATAAAAGCGTATGTTAATAAGAAAAAAGATCCCTCGAAAGAGAGAAACATAACCTCAAGTATATACAATCATCAAGTACGAGGAAAAAAAAAGAAGAGGTTAAGTAAGAGTGAGTGAATAATTGCAGAGAAAGTGAAGCGTACCAGCAAAGCCTTAAAGCCGAAGCAAGATCTGAGGAGAAGGTGAGAATCAAAGGTTGGTAAGAGAGGGTGAAAGAACCAAGAAGGGGGATTGAATTGGTTAATGTACAAAAATATTAGCTTTTAAAAATTTAGGCTACTGAAACTTTGGTTAATGAAAAATATGCTCAATTTTTCAAATAAGGCTACTGTTATAAAAAGTTCAATTCTGGTTAATTTGAAAAATAGTTTAGGTTAATGTTAAAGGCAGTAAATAAATAAAGAACACAAGAAATTATTATAGTGAGAGGTTCGGATCAAATATCCTATGTCCTCTCACTCCCTCTTACTAAACAAGTAGGAGGAGTTACTTCACTAGCTTGGGAAATGGATTACAACCAGGCAACCTTCAAAACACCAAGGGATCAGCCACAATGGCTTTTACTACCTAACCCAGGTAACCCTTAAAGACAGGATCAGCCTCAAGGGCTTTTACCACCTAACCCAAGCAACCTCAGCCAAACGCTCAGTACAAGTGCTTTTACAACCAATCTGTGAATTACAACACTCCCAAAACTAAAGCCCGACCAATAGCCTACTGATCAATTAACCTCCCTGTCCTAGGTTCCTACCCGGACTCTAGACAGAAAGGGAAGAGATTAAGAAGTGAAATGAAAGGGATACAGACTCCAACTTCTCACTAAGAGACAAATAAATTCAGATGAATGCTTGAAGGCTGAATCACACTCTCTTGGAACACTAAGGCTTGTAGATCAATCTCTGAAGTGCAAATGTCCAAGTCTTGTGTTATATAGGCTTGAAGCTTTTAAACGTTTGAGAGCTCTTCAATGCAGCAAATCATCTTCATTTAAGTTGGTCTTTAATCCCTTCTTCAATGCTATCTTGATTGATAAAGATATCTTTCATTTTCGCTCAGGTCAATGCTTGACAGCCTACTGGTAGCTCCCAATATGAAAAGTAGGTTACTGTTGATTCAATCTGCTCAATATCATCTTTCCTAAAATCAAGCTAAATTCCTTTTTCGGATTTGTCAGCAATAAAAGCATTTAAAGACAATATATATTCAAATAAAACATTCCTTAATTCAACTTATATGCTTAGAAACCGAAATCAAATCTTCATTAAGCATGATATCATCTTGATTTCTTTTCTAAATTATTTAGTCAATGATTCACTGTTCAATCAGCTTTAAATTCAGCCTTATGACTAAATCTTTTCTTTTTCAATTCTCCCATTGATTTAAAAACTTGTGAGAATATATGAATGCTCAACCAGGAGCCTTAAATGCAGAATCACCCTTCTGGTCAATGATCGACCAAAGATCTCAGGAGCCTTTTATGGAAAGTTTTCTCAAAGTAGTAAATGCTATTTTATTAAGTCTCTTGATAGTCATTTGATCAATCATGGATATTCTAATATTAATGACAAATATATTTGATAAAAATATTCTAGTAAAACATTCCTTATTTGTCTTTGATATGATTCCATAATAATTCATTTAAGAGCATGATCAATATATGACTAAATCACAATCTTTCCTTAATTGGCCGAGATCTTTATTTGAATTAATTGATTGATATACAGAATATTCAAGTTACAACTTAATCAATCAAATCAAGACCTCTCAACATTAAAATCGTATTTTTGTAAAACATTATCAAAACCAATCAAATTAAAGTATGGACAATATATTGTCCCAACATTCTCCCCCTTTTTGACAATGACAAAAATGCGATTTTTCAAGTAAGCATAATGAGAAAGTAAAGCTCCCCCTCAATATATAAACTCCCTGCCAATTGATGCATTAAGGTGAAGTTAAGAAATACTTACAGCGCAACATTAAGCAACCTAATTAGGTAGCTTATAGAGCTTACTTAGCTTACTTATTTCTCCCCCTTTGGCATTAGCAAAAAGGGAACAAATTTGTTAATAGTAACAATTTATGGAAGATTATAGCAGTTATAGTATGCATTAACCAGACTGAGCAAGTAGTAGCCAAAATATGAATCATCAAGCAAACAACAGTAGTAACCGAGATGACTAAATCACAATCTTTCCTTAATTGGCCGAGATCTTTATTTGAATTAATTGATTGATATACAAATTATTCAAGTTACAACTTAATCAATCAAATCAAGGTCTCTCAACATTAAAATCGTATTTTTGTAAAACATTATCTAAACCTATCAAATTAAAGTACGGACAATATATTGTCCCAACAGAGGGAAACCCAAATAAGCAAATGACAAAGACGGATGGGGAAGACGGAACTCATAATACCATTTTCTCGGTCGATGACGTGCGTGTCTTCGTCCCTAGCGTTTCCTCACAGCAGCGTTTTGGAGGATGGGGAAGACGGATGGGTTTTGGCGCTCCAAAGAGGGAAAGACAGAGTGTTTTGGCGCTACAGTGAAAAAAGGAGTAGTGTTTTGGTGCACCAAGGGTTTATTGAAAACTTTAGAATTTTAGTGCCAATTTGTGACACTTCTTAGGCGCTGAAAACTGACCCAAAAAATATAAATTAATAATTTATTGAATTAAAGAAATTTTCTGGCACTTAAGAAGTGCTTGTAAATGACCAAATATTATAAATTACTTTTTTTTTTATAAATTAAGAATGCTTTGTGACACTTTGAAAGTGCCTGTAAGTTAAAAAAATTATAAATTATAAATTTATAAAATTAAGACTTCTTTTGGCATTTTATAAATGTAAGTAAATGATTCAAACAATTATAATTATTAAATTATAATTATAAATGTAAGTAAATGATTCAGGAAAAAAACAGTTATAATTTAAAATTTTATTAAATTAAGGTGATTTGTGGCACTTTATAGGTGCCAGAAAATTACTAAGAATAAAAAAAATTAAAAATTTATTGAAATAAGTACTCTTTGTGACGCTTTAGAGGTGCCGGTAAACGCAGAAAAACTAATAATTAATTAATTTTTAAGTTAAGGGCGCCTTAAGCGCCAATAATTAATAAGAGGCGCCACAAATTAGTGACACTTGTCTAAGCGCCGGTAATTGTGTTCATTAGTGACACTTTAACCAAGCGCCAGGAACTAAGCGCCAGAAAATAACAGTTTTCTTGTAGTGATTATTGTGCGATGATTGCATAGTAATCATGATTTTTACATTCATGTTTCCATTTGACATGGTATTTGCATAAGCATTTGCATGATCCACATATGCATAATCTTTTTATCACCTGCTAAACCCGAGCAAGATGGGAAAAGCAAGAAAAACATGTTTTGTATAATCTTCGGGACCTGCTAAACCCAAGTAAGTTGGAACAGTAGGAAATGCATGTTTTCCATAAATCCTTTTAGACCTATGATGTCCAGGCAAGCTGGGAAAATCTTTTTAGTCATTTAAACTTTATTTCATGTGGTGATGAGTTTTCGGTGGTCATAGAAAGCCATCGAAAATCTAGTACCCATAATTTTGGGACTTATGCTTGCCACGATTTCCTTGGTCGTCAAGCTATCGCCAATGAGTGTTTCGAAAACTTGACGTTCATAACTTTTCTCCTGGTCATCAAGTTTTCGCCAATGAGTGTTTCAAAAACTTGATCAAGTTTCGCCAATGAGTGTTTCGAAAACTTGATCAGTTTCCGCCGATGAGTGTTTCGAAAACTAGACATACATAACTTTAAGGACTCTTAAATATCTGGGAGAAAAGATTCTTCAGTACTCTTAGAAGGTAACTGAAAACCCGGTACTCATAATTTTTAAAGACTATCTGATCTTCGTGGTGATCAGTCTTTGGTGCTCATAGAAAGCCATCAAAAATCTGGTACCCATAACTCTTGGGACTCTTGCCTGCCAAGATCTCTTTTTAATCAGTTTTCGCCGATGAGTGTTTCGAAAACTTGATATTCACTCTCTTTTAATTAGTTTTCGCCAATGAGTGTTTCCAAAACTTGATATCAGTTTTTGCCAATGAGTGTTTCGAAAACTTGATATTCATTCTTTTAATCAGTTTTCGTCTTTTTCGCCGATCAGTGTTTCGAAAACTTGATATCAGTTTTTGCCGATGAGTGTTTCGAAAACTTGATATTCACTTTCTTTTAATCTTTTAATCACTTTCTTTTCTCTGATTGGCCCCGTGTAAAACCTCCCTACTAGTAAAATTGCTGAACTATGGTAAAGGTTTGGGTATTAGATTTGTTAATCTCTTTGACAACCTCACCCTTCAAAATGTCTTCGCGTACCTACATTATCTTGCAACTTGTTATATGTTAGTAAGCTCACATGAGATACCCATTGTGATGCTCACTTTACATCTCACGATTGCTTCTTTCAGGACCTGACATCAAGGAAGATGATTGGCAGTGCTGAGGAGTGTAATGGTCTCTACATTCTAGGAACTTCTATATTTCTATCTTTCAATAAGACTGTACTTAGTGTCACTTGCCCTCCGGATTTCTCTTGTGGCACTATAGACTAGGACATCCTAATTTTCATTACATGCAAAAGTTATATCCAAATTTATTCAATAATAAAAGTCCTATTTTGTTTCAATGTGACATTTGTCAGTTATCTAAACACACCAGATCTACCTACTCTCCACATCTATATAAACCCTTGTGGACACCCTATTTTACCGGGGCCTAAATTGTGCAAATAAAATTAAAAATAAAAAATTACAAAAATTATTATTTTTGTCAAAGAAAATAAGAAAAGATGAAAAGTGTTAAATGGCCTACTCTTAGCTCTAATGGGTCAAACCCAAAGGAAACCTAGCATATAAAATAGAGAAGCCTAGGTCAAGAAGAATGGGGAACAGAGGTGACTAGGTTAAAGAGAGAGAGGAGGCTAGGTCAAAGAGGGGTGGAGGAGCTCAAAGAGGCAAGAGGCAAGAGGAGGAGAAGGAGTCAAGAATGCATGGAGATGGGAAGGGAAACCTAGAATGAAAGGTGGAAGAACCAATTGAGGGAGTACTCTTCACTTTGACATTTCTATTTGGTTTAATGTGATTGTTTACTTTCTCCGTTTATTTTTGGTTGTTTCAACATTTATAATTGCTTTCTTGTATTTCTCTCTTGTTTACGCATACCTTTAGAGTATCTCTGAATTTTTTCATGAATTTCGAAACCTTTTAATGGAGTCAAACAATTTCTGTGAAAACCTCTGCCCGAACTGATTCTGAGTTCGGGCAGTGTGCCTTCAACGCAAGATTTTGATTTTATTTAAATCCAAATGAAGTGATCTATTTTTTCCTGAAACTAGACATCCATAGCTTTCTGACCATAGGTCTTTTGTCAAATTTCATTGGGTTTTGCTCCCAACATGTTATGGCATTTATTTATCCAGAATGATTTATGGCATATTTATTTATCCCAAAGTATCATTTCAAAAGCTTCTGGGTAAGTGTGCTTTCAAAGATCATATTACAAATTACTATTGATTTTGGGGCAAGGTCAGCGGGGCTGTGTAGGGGAGATATAGAGCTTTCTTACCCTAGGTTTTGATAATTTTCTATATTTCAGAAGTGGTCCAATTTGATTCTTTTATTTAATGTCTAGATTCAGAAAAATAAGCGTTGAAAAGTTTTTTGTTTTTCTTAAAGAGAAAATTCAAAAAATATCATAGACCCTTTGTTTGTGTTTTTAATCAACGTCTTATTTATTTGTTCAACTGGTGTCACAAGAAGCCTATGCTTCTATAGGAACACTGGTTTACACACCATCTGGGCACGCGCCTGATGAGCATCAACACCCCCTTGTTTGATTTGTTCTGTTAAATGCATGGTAGATAGGTGCCGAGGGGCTCTTGCCTCTTTAGGCACATTGCACTAGGAGGCCATCTGAGTCTTTGCTTGATGAGCCTCCCAACCCTCACACTTGCATGCCAAGGAACTACGTGGGCTTTGATCCCTCTTTGAGGGTACGTAGGCCCTAGGCTTTTATCCTAGGTCAAGCTCTCCCTCATTTTCTTCCTTGATTGTATATTTTTAAGGCCAAATAATTTTAATATTAATTTTTAGGGTAATCGTCTTCGGACAGGGGAAGAAGGGTACCTAACACCTTCCCTTCATCTCAATCAGATTCCCGAACCCAACATTTTGTGAAAATTAATTTTTACCCCACTTTTGAATTTATTTATTCTTTTTCTTTTTCTAAGTTTTGATTGAAAATTTGGTGGCGACTCCGTCGAAGGCTCGGTCTTCACAACCCTCTCAGCCCTTCTCTCTTATTCATAGTGAGGTTTGGGGACCTGGTACTATACCAAATATCACAGGCTCTAAGTGGTTTGTAACATTCGTTGATGATCACACCAGATTAACTTGGGTCTTCCTCATGAGAGAAAAGTCAGAAGTTCCCCATATTTTTAAAACCTTCCATAAGCTTATTCAAACACTGTTTCAAACTAAAATTCGAGTCTTACGATCTGACAATGGCAAGGAATATCTCAATTCTGACTTCAATGCCTACCTAGCCCGAGAGGGTATCCTACACCAACCATCTTGCATATATACCCCTCAACAGAACGGTATAGCCGAAAGAAAAAACCGTCACATACTTGAGATAGCTCGATCCCTATTATTTACCTACAACATCCATAAAAGTTATTGGGACGAAGCTGTCCTTTTGCCATTTACCTCATAAACCGAATGCCTTAAAAAATTCTAGGCTTCAAAACTCCTTATGATCATGTTCTCTCATACTATCCTACTACACAGGTCCTAAAATCTCTACCCCCAAAAGTCTTCGGCTATAGAGCCTTTGTCCATTCCTATAACCAAAACAAGTTAGATCCAAAGGTTGTGATGTGTCTCATTCTAGGTTATTCATCCACCCAAAAAGGGTATAAGTGTTAATCACCCTCTCTTAAAAAAATTCTTTGTTACCATGAACGTGAACCTTATTACCCCAAAACATCCATTCAGGGTGAGAGTATAGAGGAATGGAATTTTATAGACAGAATTCAAACCCAATCTAGTGAGTCAACTAGCTAAAATTTAACCCATGATGAGAGGTTTGGGAAGGTATACACCAGAAGACATGAGACCAATACAACTCCAATGAGGCAAACTAAGGTCGAGATTCCCAGGCCAAGTTCCACAAATTCTAAGGACTCTGATGACAATATGAATTTGCCTATTGCACTAAGGAAGGGGGGTAAGAACTTGTACTAAGCATCCTATTGCTAACTTCGTTTGCTATGATAAGTTGTCAAACAATTACAGAGCATTTATCACCAAAGTCTCCAATGAGAAAGTGCCTACTACCATTGAAGAAGCTCTTAAACATGAGAAGTGGAGTATAGTCGTGAAAGAAGAGATGGATGCACTAGTTAAGAACAACACATGGGAAATAACTACATTACCTAAGGGCAAAAATCCAGTACGTTGTCGGTGGATATTCACTATCAAGTATAACTCTGATGGAAGCATCAACAGGTATAAAGCTAGATTAGTAGCTAAGAGATACACTCAAACCCATGGAGTTGACTATCAGGAAACTTTTGCTCCTATAGCTAAGTTCAATTCCATCAAGGTTCTCCTCTCCCAAGCTGCTAATTTGGATTGGCCACTCCACCAGCTCGACATAAAAAATGCCTTTCTGAATGGAGACCTCAAGGAGGAAGTTACATGAATGTTCCACCTGGATTTGACAACATAATTATAATACGAAAGTTTTCGAAGCTAAAAAATTAAATAAAAAGAGAAAGAAATGAAGTAGGAAATTAAACTAAAAATATAATTTAGTTAGTAATTATTAGATATTATTTATCTTATTATTTATTTTATTTTTTTAAAGAAACCTCATCCCTTAATTTTTTTTATGGTACCGTGACCCCATCCTCAATTAAATTAACAGAAGAAAAAAAAAGAGAGAGAGAGTCCGTGAGCGAGAGAGAAACCGAGAGTGCAGACGCAGCGAGAAACCGAGAAAGAGAAGAGGAAGGTCGAGACGGAGAAAACGAAGGGGAAGGAGGACTCGCCGGAAAGGAAACCGGCCAGAGGGTTCGAGAAGAGGCCAAGAGATAGAGGACCCGAGACGGAGGGAGAGAACGAGCAAGACAGAAGCCGAGAAAGAGAGGAGAGGGTCGAGAAGGAAGAAGAGGGAAGGAGGAGGACGATTCGTCGGAAACTGGCCGAAGTAGAGCTAGTTGACGCCGGAAAGGTCACCTGAGCTCGACTACAACGTCTTCCACACCTCCCACCGATCGAATCAAGGTTGCTAACCCCAATTTCTTACTAAACCCTCAATTTCTCCATTTTTAGGGATTTCTTTGATTCATCTTCGTTTGAGTTGTTTCGAGGGTAGATTGAAACCTAGAAAGTGTTCTTGAACACTTAGTTGGGGTAGGAACCGTGGCTATAACGTCAGATTTGGCCGAATTCGAATTTTGAAAGGTTTGAGGTTGAAATTCTAATTATTCCTAATTTGGGGAAATTGTTGATAACATAGGAATTGAGCTTGGATTTGAGTAAGTAGGATTGAAATAATAGTGTTCAAATATAGGTGAATAAAACCCATGAAGAGCGAAAGCAAAACTGGAGTCGGAAGGTGGCTGGAAAATACCCAAAATCAGCCCACAGCACAGCAAAATTCCATTGTGCTGCGAGCTGATGTGAGCACACCAGCTCATGGGCTGGCCCGGGGCTGCTAAGGCAGAACCTTGTCATTAACATGCCCGGTCCCTACTCGGTTGGCCCAATTTATGCTTTAAGGGTGATGTTGAGAACTCCAAACCTCCTCTTTTCGGCCTTAAACACCTGAGAATAATTCTAAATATGCTATCAAGAATCAAGAATTATTTTAGGTACCTTTTTGTTTCTCAAGGATGGAAGCTTGCAGAACCATGAAGTCCAATTTCTAAAATGGCAACTTTATTCCTTCATAATTATTAGGAAAACTTAAGTAGGATAATTTAGAAGTATATTGAGGTTTAGTAACTCGAATCCAAGGCTCGAGAATCACTCAAGATAAGTGATAGTTATACGAAACCAAGTGCGAAGCATGTGAAACTCTGATGGAAGAGAGGGAAGACGGATAAGAGCAAGAACTCGGTTCTTGGCAACGTCTAGGTGCATTTTTAGGCACGAGCATGTCATATGCATATGAGTTGCATATAGTGTAAGATGTCAACCACATGAATGCGATTGTTAGGAAACCACGATTTGTCCGGAGCAGGAGTTACTCCAGGACAAGCATAAGGAAGCCGTTCAGGTGAGGGGTTTCCCATCCTTGCCCTATAGGGTTGATTGATGATGTGGATATGTGGTTTGCTTACTTGCCAATTTGTAAGAATAAGTTAGTGGTTAACATGCTATTGTTGTTCCTAAATTGTATTATATGAATGTACTTGTATATGTGTGATTGTTTACAGGCAAGGAAGTACTTGAGGGTATTCATGTGGTGGCATGAGATACACCGAACAGTACGAGGAAGGGGGTAGGTTATTGACTGAGTCCAAGGTTTGGTTTACACTATAAATTAGAAACTCATTTTGTTAATCATAAATAACTTGCTTATAAACGTCGACGTTATATGGTAACTGAATTTAGGAAAGAAATGTTAGAGTTAGGTTATGATCTAAACTTGGGTTTAGGTACTAATTAAGGACCAACAAGATCAGAATTGATTAGTGAGTCATAGGATGTTTCGCATTACATAGGTAAGGTCAATTTAGGATAGTAAGGGTAGATGGAGTCAGTGTCCCAACTGAAAACTCGGGAGAAGAAACAAGTCAGATAAAGTCGCCCGTGGAGGCCATTGCTCTAGCTTGTTCTAAGGCCATCTGATTTATTTGCCCATGGAGGCCATTGCCCTAACTCGATATTGGGGCCAGTTAAGAAATATGCCCTTTGAGGCCATTGTCCATTGTGAAACGCATGGACCAGTTGAGTGATTGTTTCCGAAGAGGCCATGTCCAGTGTGAAACACTCGGACTAGATTTATAGCTTTCAGATAATATGTTTAAAGTGATTGTTTGTTTTATGAGAAGCATGATAGAAGAGCATGATCCTTAGGTTTATCGATTATATGTTATATTAATATTGCCTGATCGTAATATAACATTTGATAAACTGGATCTTTATACGCATGTGATTGTGGGTGTTTCCCTTTCCCCAACCGTAGTGGTACCCACCGCTACGCTGAGGATGGGAAGCTCTTCACTGAGTCTGTTTGACTCACTCCTCCTACTTAAATGTTTCAGATACAGGTATCGGGCAGGCATCAACGTCTGGACAGTGATACGGACATCAGACCAACCTTTACGCACTCGTTCGCGTGGGTGGACAAATTTTTTGGTTATTTTGGATTTCTTTTTGTTGTACATATTCTAAAGTTGTCAGTGTTTTAAATATTTACAGCTTTTGATGTGTGCCTACTCTAGACTTGTCGACTTCACATGTATTTAAAGATAGGTTCCGGTTTTGGGGAAAACTAGGTTATGCGTATGAGTATTTAAATTACTACATGTGAATAGGATAGATCGTACGCATTGAGGTGTACGGTCAATATGATATGGATATATATAATTTACGTGTGTTTGAGATATATCTATACTGAGCTGAAGCGGTATTGAGCGAACCGTGGATTGCAGGTTATCTATGCCACTGTGAGGTGTGGCCACTATTATATTCTATGTATTGATTGTATAGCATGGTAGTTATATTTATGTTTTACAGGATAAGGCTTACGGGTTTGGAAGTAAAGCCCATTCCCGTGCCGGTCACGTACTTCCGAACTGGGGTCGTGACAATAATGGGAAGGTGTTAGTTACTTAGTCCCTTTATGGCCTTAAAAAATCTCCTAGAGCATGGTTTGAGAAATTCACCAATGCTGTTAAGAGAAATTGGTATATTCAAGGCCAAGCAGATCATACACTATTTTAAGAAATCTCACCAATTGGCAAAAGGACTATTTTAATTGTGTATGTAGATGACATAATTATCTCAGGGGACTTCATTGAGGAAATATCTTTGCTTAAGGCTGCTTTAACCAAGGAATTTGAGACAAAGGACCTTGGTGAACTCAAATACTTCTTGGGTATGGAAGTAGCAAGATCAAAAAGAGGAATAGTTGTGTCATAACATAAATATACTCTAGATTTACTCCAAGAAACCGGTATGCTTGGCTGCAAGCTAGCTGAAACCCCTATGGAGACTAATTACAAGACTAGATTCTCTCAGGAGAGTCCCTTAGTGGACACTCGAAGGTATCAACGATTGGTAGATAAACTAATTTACCTGACTCACACAAGACCTGATATTAGCTTCCCTGTAAGTGTAAAAGCCAATTTATGAATTGTCCTAATGAAGACCACCTCGAGGCAGCATATTGAACTCTGAGATATTTGAAGTAAGCATCTGGACAGGGTATTTTCTTTAAGAAGAATGACAATAGAGGAGTGCAAATTTACACTGATGCTGATTGGGCAGGATGTGCTATTGATAGAAGATCTACTTCAGGATATTGAATCTAGTGACATGGAGAAGCAAGAAACAGTCCATGGTTGCAAGAAGCAGTGCTGAAGCCGAATTTAGAGCACTATCTCAGGGTATATGTGAAGGTATTTGGCTAAATGACTGCTCAGTGAACTCAGAATTCAAGTTAACAGCCCTATGGAGGTCAAATGGGAGAATTTGGCAGCGATTAGCATTGCCAAACATCACGTGCATCATGATCGAACCAAACATGTTGAAATTGACCGCCACTTCATCAAGGAGAATCTAGATTCTGGAAATATAAACTTGAGTCATACGCCATCTCACCTTTAGGTAGCAGACATCCTAACAAAGAGCATGTGTGACACCAAGTTTGAAGAGCTAAGTGCCAAACTGGGAATGATCAACATCATGTCCGCAACTTGAGGGGGAGTGTCGTTATTATTTAATATTATTTACCTTTAGTAATTTATTATTGACTAATTATTTATCTTTAGTATTTTTAGTTCATTTAAGTTTTTAATTATTAGTTATCTAGTTTAATTTTTAAATTAGATATTAGATATATTTTGTTACCCAAATCTGATCTAATAATTTAAATTAGATTGGGTCTTAGTTTAAGTGGGATTCTAGTGGTTGACTTGTAACCATGGTCCCTATTTAACCTAATTTTAGCCTATTACGCATTAAGCTCATCATTAATAAAATAACGAGCAAGAGAGACTCATTTTTCATCAGAAACAATCCCAATATACTTTATTAGGTCAGCAGAATTACTTAGTTGCGTTTTGTAGAGCCATTTCTTGTCTTCATTTTCACTGAAAATAGTAAATAGTTGAAAAAACGTGTTTGGTTGAATTTTTCAAAAATAATTTTTAGAAAACATTTCCTACAATGGGATGACTTTTGAAAACACTAAAATGTTGTTTCCATTGTTTCCTATTCAAAATGAAAAAAATTGGAAATGGAAGTATGATAAGATGGTGGCAACTTTAGTAATTATGTTAAAATCTTTTGAAGCTTCTGTACACAGTTTCGAGACGCTCCCTTGTCCATATGGTATATTCAAGAATGGGAAAAATTATATTTGTGACCGTCTTGACTTTTTCCTTTTCAATTTAATCCCTACTTTTATTATTATTTTGTTTTCATTTTTATCCTCTCTTATTTTCTTTCTTTTTCTTTCCTCCTCCCTTTTCTGACTTTTTTATTATTATTTATTATTTATGACTTATTTTTATTTTCCTTTATTATTATTTTCATTTATATATTTATGTATTTTATTTATTTTTACTTTTATTTATTTATGTCTTATCATTTTATTGTTATTTTTATATTTTCATGCATGTACAAAATGTGGTGTTCACAATTAATTTAACATGCATAACAATAATCAAATTCAAAAAATAATAAATGATTCATGTTTTCATAATTTTTAGCTGTTCAAAATTTGCAAGCCATATGCATTTTCATAATTTTCATTTTCAAAAATATATTTTGACTTTACAAACCAAACACATTTTTAGAATTTTAAAATTAAAAAATGAAAACCATTTTCAAGAAATGAAAATAGGAAATGTTTTCAAATTAATGTTGAAAATCATGTATGGTTGCTTCTAATTATTAATTGATATATGATGAATGTTTTATTGCTGGGAGGATACTGCTGGAAGAATATTGTTATGAACCTTCCTGTTTACGTGAAGAATCACATCCTTTTTGATAATTTCAATTTTCAAGCAGTAAGTCATGCTAAATTGTTAGTCTCTCTCTTATGACTATGGATCCTGTGCTAGGTGCTATCCGTGCTTGGCGAAGAGAGAAAGGTATAGGGCTGGCCGGATGGGACTCATGTGTCTCTCTCTCCTCCAAGTACGGACAACCACTAGTAGAGGATTTGACTCCTCTCTTATTGGTGTCATAATTGTCGTTTATTAACGGTATATATTTCCTAGGCCTTAGTTGGCAATGGGATATCTTAGAAATTTCCCTTTAAATACCAAATATGGAAATGAATAACCAAATGGCAATTTTTCTTAGTGCAACTAAAGTTGTTTCCTTCACAATAACATAAGCATCTGTCATTACTATAATTACAAATACGGCATCTGTGTTTCTAAGCTGCATAATTTTACCATAAAGAAAAACAAAGTGAAAATAGTGCGAAGCATGTCTTTTTTTTTTTTGCCTGAGCAAAGCATGTTTTTGGGTGTATAACCCTTTTTCTTCTATGAGTGGAACTCAAATTATAACTTATTTTTATTTATAAATACACACATTTTTCTTTTGAAATTAAAATATCTTTTAAGATAATAAGAATATAATTTATTAAAAATATATATTAAAAGAGCTGATTTTAATGTTTTTTATATGCATTAGAAACCATAAATCTAATTTATTTTAAATTTAAAAAATTAATTATTTTGTATTAGTCAAATATATATATATATATTTATTTAATTAATTTATTTTTGTTAAAACCATTAAGATCCTAAGCTCACTAGGCTATGACTAATATTGCTTGAGCTAACTGAGATCTCATAACGATAACCTGATATGCTGTGGTCCAATCTGAAGAAAAACTTGGTCTTCCTCTCTATTACCCTGGTCGTGCAGCGGCTACAATGGGGAGGCTCACTGTGTTAGGGTTAGAGAGGGCACCTAGCCTGTATTTATAAGTGTGTCTTACTGGGCCCTCCCATTACGGGCTTCAGTAAAACCCTAAAGGCCTACACATAGCCGCCTATCAGACTTTATCATAATGTGTGCTATTAGCCCAACAATGATTACCTTATACTTTGGGCTTTCTTTCGAGTAAAATATTAAGTTGGTCCTTTTAGATAGCACATTTATCAATTTGGTCCTTATTAGATGCGCCTTCTCAATTTAGTCCTTTTTAAATCATTCCGTTATCAATTTGGTCCTTACCGTTAAAATTACTAACTGTGGGCTAACTTTGTAATTTTCAAACATTAATAGGGTCCTTTAATGAATATTTTGACTAATTTTATAATTTTTACAAATTAAAATAATAAACACGGTGCTCTATTTTAATCTTTTCAAGCTTCAAGCCATCTCTTCCTCTTTTCTTTGCTTGTTTATGTTCACATGCCGTGGGATTTTGGCTACTCTACTGAGCTTCCATAGGTGAGAAGAGCATCAATTGATTAATTTACAAATTGTGTTTAATTAATTTTGTTGAATACATATACATTTATATGAATGGACGGATGAATGTAGAAACAGGGGTTGTAGGATCTGGGGTGGATTTTTCGGTGGGGAACGTATCGTTCTTCCTGTTTTTTGGACACGTGGTGGGATAGGTGATAGCTGGACATGAGGAAGGGAGCTGGCGTGCACATTCGATGTTCTGAATGTGCTTCAGGCAGTGAGATTGTTGGGGACAAGAGAAGGCATTATACCATAGATTTGGCTGTGGGTGTGGCAGAGGCAGAGAGGGTTTAAGGCAACCCACAAGCTCATAGCTTTCGTTTCGTAGTGGGTAAGCACATTCTACGATGTGTTAGGCCATAAATGATCTAATCCTTCCAGCTTTTTCTTTCACGCTTTCTTCTTTTGGCTTTCCATTTCCACGAGAAACAAACAACACACACTCACACCTATAGAAACCCGTAGAAACTAGAAAGTTGGGGGAAATTCTCAACTAATAGTAATATACACTGACTTTCTTATTTTACCTTTCAATTCTCTTGATTACTTTTGATCCAGTCCAGTCCAGACCTCCGATTAGATTATCTTGTAAGGGATATAGTTTTCGACTAGGGTTTTCGATCGCTACGATTCCAATCAAATCCCTTTGCGCAATGAAGTTCGGGATATTCTTGTTCTTTTATCAGTGTGGGTGTTGGGGATGATGTTGTTCACCATCTTCTTGATTCCGAAGACGAAGGGATTCCCATAAGAGATGATGTTGTTCATCTTGTTCTTTTCACCGTGTTTGTTATTTTAATAAAAAACAAAATTAACCCAAATAATTACAATAAAGATAAAGTTTGAAAATTATAAAGTTAGCCCACAGTTAGTGATTTTAACGGTAAGGACCAAATTGATAATGGAATAATCTAAAGGACTAAATCGAGAAGGCGCATCTAATAAGGACCAAATTGAGAAATATGACGTCTAAAAAGGACCCACTTGATATTTTACTCCTTTCTTTATATTGGACCACATATTAACCCAATTTATTTAGAAAACTAAATAAAATATTTTAAACAATTAATGTTAGCCCAAATATAAAATATTTTTCTAACATTAGCTCAAACCCAAGATCTTGCTTAAGAGGTATATATTTAATTTAATACTTATAATTTTATTTAAAATAAATAAAATTATAATTTAAATTCTATTATGTATGTGATGCATTAAGCTCTTTCTCTTATCTCATAGTATCTAGCTATATGCTCCCATGATTGGCATTTAAGGGGAATAAATGAGCTTTTTTGGAGGCGAGGAACGATTACAAATCAATAAAAGCTATAGATTTCAATCATTTGAGGTTGCATCTTACCTTGGAAAACAAAAGCAAGCAAATGTAATAGCATTTTGGATAAGAAAAAGAAAATTTTGTAGCCTCAAATACTTCTGCTTGTACTAATTACAAAGTAAAATGGCAAGTAAAAAAGAAAGTGCATTCTTCTTGATCTGAGCACCTTGCAAAGTACAGAAAACATAACTCTAAAGCTCAAATGAAACTACCTATAATGTTATATTTATAACAAATTTGCAAATGCAACTTTCCAATTTGCTAGGGCTGACCAAGGAACATCACAGGTTGAATATATCTTTGAAACCTTGTGTTCCATTCTTCCAGGATGTAGTTGGAAATGGTGAGACGTTGAAACCTTGTGTTCCATACTTCCAATTCATGGATGAAATTCTGAAATTTGAAGTAATTTGTTGGGCACACCCCACTCTTTTATCACCTCCAAATGCTTCCATCACGACCTTCTTTTATGACCGAACTGAGGAACAATCTTCAGTTTAAATAAAATCTTTGACTTTGCTGCTCCACTTTCCTTAACTTCATGTTGAAGCTTGTAAGACAAGTCATCATCGTACCACAAAAAAACATGATTTGAAGTCAAGTTATCGACATTCTTCCGAAAATAGAAAGTTATGATCAAGTTTTTCGGATCTTTATCATCAGCAACAATGGCTTCAACTTCAGCTTCATCTACACTTTTATTAGTGATGATCTGCAAGTGACCATAGCATTGGATGTTATCCAACTCTTTCATTGGGGATGGAGAACAAATGAAACAGAAAAGCAAGCCCTAATCCATGTAAGTAGGAGCAGAAGAGAGATCAACAGTAATGAAAGCTTGTGTACTCCTATACTTGAACCACTCAGGAACTTTGCTTCCTGGGTATTTTACTTGAACCATATAATCATGATTTAGAAAATACCAACTGTATCTTTCTAATAGTAATTTATTCAAAAGCAGCAGAAAATTTACTAGAATGAATTTGACTGAATGTTCATCCAATTCCATTCAGTTCAGAAAGCTAGTTAAACTATTTCTCTTGTATCTAAATGGCCTAACATCTGTTGAAGTGTACCATACTGTCTTAAGGCTGAGCAGCCAATAGCATCTAATGTTATGAGGGATTGAGGAAGCTGTGGTAGAGACTGAAGCCTTGTGCATTTATTCAACTTCAGATATTGTAAATTTGAAAATTGCTTAATGCTTGATGGCAAGCTTTCCACTGTAATTCCCTCAATTGATAAGCTATTTAATGATGAAAGTGTGATGCTGATATGGTCAATCACTTCAAATATGTTGCAACAATCATTCAGCTGAAGCTCTTTTAAAGATTGTAAGCCATTAAATAAGTTGCTTTGGACATTCTTGAGGCTTCTACAATCATTCAGATATAACTCTTCAAGTTTGAACTGTTGGCCCATGGATGAAGCAACTCATTAGCTGTACCTTCTAGTTTCAGAACCTTCATATTCTCAGAACTCACTGAGAATTCCTTCAGATTTGGGCAGTGATCAAGAGATAGATGAGCAAGGGTTTTCAAATGAAGATCACTTTTAAGACTTGTGAGGGAAACACAGTGACCTAGGTCTAAGCTCTTGAGCTTCTCCAATGTTAAAATAGATGGATGAACTTTGCTCAAGCTTGCACACCTGGAGAGATTTACATTTTCAAGACTTTGGCTTTTGAAAGCTTTGGGAGCTCTATTAAGTGTATGGAATCACGGAGGTTGATAACCCTTAAATTAATCACATCCTGAAATAAGAGACATCACATAAAATGGTGTGAGCTAATTGATTAATACTCTAATCCACAACAAAAAATATAACTTTAGCGTCAGTTATAAACTATAACTTCAGTTATGACTGACGCTAAACCCTTTTAGGGTCAGTTCCACAACTAACGCTAGAGATTGTATAAAGAAAATTGCTAGTTATAACACGCCCCTGAAAAGCATGTCTAAACTGATGCCTTCAATGCTTTCACTCCCCTGAAAAGCAAAAGTAGTACATGTTATGACTCAACAAATTAACTTAAAATCCATAGCATCATGCAAATTGATTTGATTCTTACCTTGTTATAATTCAACACTTGATAAATGTCTATGGAATCCCATAACCGGCTTCATTTTCCTGGATCTTTCTTCGATTCTTCACGAACAATCTCTAATCCCATTTCTTGTATCAAATCATGCATAGATACCTCTCCACAAGAAATAGCTACAAGAGCTTTATCTTGAAGACTTTTAAATCCAATGGCCGTTGAATAACCACAAGCATCTAATAAACTTCTCACACTCCCAACTTGTCTCCCCTTGAAAAAACATGCAACATCTAGAGAGATGTTTTTCTCTTCATAATCAAGCCCTTCATAACTCAATTTAAGTATCTTGTGAATTTTTGGATAAGGCATATCTTTAAGGTTCTTCAATTGGCTCTTCCATTCTTCTTTATGGTGCCATAGAGGAAGGAACTCAAAACTATTAGTGCTAATGGAATGCATTGAGCATAATCAACAACCTTATGTGAGCTCCTTAAACTACTCTTCAAGACACTTATTTTTGAAAGCATTCAAATTGAAAAGATGAAGTGCTTCACCAAACTCTAATGCTTCAACCTCATATATGTCATCTACATTTTTACCAAACACTTGTTCATCTCTAGTTGTTATAATTACTCTACTACCATATCCAAACCAATTATTTGATCCAACTAAATTCATCATTTGCTCTAAATCATTAACATCATCAAGAACAATAAGCACTTTTTTTTCTACTAAGTCTCCTCTGAGCATAAGTAGATGCTCCATCAGGCATGCCCTTGTAAGAAGATTCTTCACCATTCAGTAATGAGAAAAGGAGTTTGTTCTTTAAATGTACTATTCCATTTTTTTGTCTCTTCTCTTACATCAGCCAAGAAGCAAGAACTTTGGAAAGAAAAGCACAATTTATTAAACAATGCTTTTGCAATAGTTGTCTTGCCAATACCGCCCATGCCCCAAATTCCAATAAATCGAACATCTTGGGACTCATTGCACATCAATGATTCTATGTGTGCAATCTTTTCATGAATTCCAATGAGACCATCTGAATGAACACTTTGGTCCATAAGGTCTAACTTTGTCAACACACCTTTGATAATTTCCCCAATAAACTCTGCCTCAGTCCTGAGGAGAAAGAGAAAACATATGGCATTTAATGTAGTAGCTTACAATTTTAAAATCACTTGATATAATAGGAGATTAAAAGTGGAAGGAAAAAAAAAGAACGAGGCTTTCAAATATGAGTAAACCTACTTTTTTGTTCCTAAAAGATCAAGACAGTCAACTTGTTAGTTCTTGGGCCATTTACTTTTGATGGAGCAAGTGATGTGACTCTCTAAATGAAGATGCAATTCCATTAAGTTCTTGTTAGACAACAAATAAGCTTGCCTATATGGAAAAAATGTCATCTCAGTACGTCGTCACCTCATAAACCTATCTCCACATCACATTAAATGTCTGATTGGATGCCAAATTTGAGATGAATTTATGAGGTGGCACATTGAGATAGGCAAGTTTATTTGATGTCCAATAATGCACTTACCGACGCACATCATCATTTAACGAGCCACGTCACTTGCTCCTTGGGGACTAAAAAGTTAACTTTCGTGATTTTTGAGGGACCAAGAAGTATATTATGATCTTTGTAATATCCGAGATATTTTTTTAATTAATTATTATTATTATCAATTTATTTTTCTTTGAAAGAAAAATAAATTAGATCAAAGGTTGGAATAAAATGAAGAAGGAGATAAGAAATTTTATTTTTTAGTAGGAATGGGACCTAAATGAAAAAGGGACTTAAAAGTTGGGTGAAAGGGGATAAAATACTAAGTAATATTTTTCCAGCCATATATATATTTTTTTTGGGAGGGGCTGAACCGTGTTTCTATTTTATTAAAACAAAAGAAAGAAAGAAAAAAGAAACAGAAGCGAGAGAGGGAGGAGGCGGACCCAAGAGAGCAGCGTGTGGGAGAGGAAGGAGGAAGACGGAGGAGACGGCCGGTTTTCTCGCCGGAGAGGCTACGCCGACACCGGAGAAGGTTGCCGAGACTCTTCTAAGGCACCTATCAACCATTCCATCCGATTGAAACAAGGTAAAAAGCCCCAACTCTCAAAACCCCAATTTCTTCAACTTTTAGGGATTTTTAGGAAATCTTCATTCACCTCCATTTGGGGTATTCCGGGATAAATTCGAGCTTAGTGAGTGTTCTAGAATGCATAGGGAGGTTGAGAATCAAGGCCAAATCGTAGAATTTGGCCGGTTGTGGAAATTATGGGAATTGGGTTAGAAATTACTCTAAATTTCAAATTTGCTGGTTTGATGCATGAATAAGCTTGGATTGGAGTAGTATAGATATTATAATTGCTGGAAATATACAAGGGAATAAAACCTGAGTAATTACCGTCGCAACCGAACCAAATCCGGTGAAAAAGAGGAAATATACCACCACAATTGTCACGACCCCGTTTCGGAAGTCCGTGACCGGCACGGGAGGTAGGATTTCTCCTGTCCCGTAAGCTTCTAATCCCTGATTAACATTTATACCTGTTCATAACTACCCTTTTCTAATACAATCAATATAATATTTATGGCCATCCATTTCCGGTGACCTAAGTAGCTCGCAATCCATGGTTCGCTCAGTGCCGCTTCAGTCTATAGATATACATATATCCAATCACACATACGTATAGTTTACATATTGATCTCACGCCTCAGTGCGTGCGATCTATCCTAATCACATGCAGAAGTCCTGTATCCATCCATACATATATTCAACCACACACATACATATAGTTTACATATTGATCACACGCCTCAATGCGTGCGATCTATCCTAGTCACATGCAGAAGTCATATATATATGATATATAATATCATAGCCTAATTCCCAAACACCAAGACCTATCTTTAACCTGTATGAAGCCGACAATGCTAGAGTTCGAGTATAACATATATATATACACAGCAGTTGTATATGTACAAAAGCTACGCCCAAAAATGATACATCACGACATGATTACATAACCAAAATAGCTACCCACGCGGACTAAGCGTGCGGTCTTCATATGTGTCCGCCTCCTTGAGAAGAAGTAGATGTGTTCCTGACACCTGAACCACTTGTATCTGAAACATTTAAACATGGGGGGTGAGTCAAACAGACTCGGTGAGGAGCTCCCCCATCCCTGGCGTAGCAGCGGGTACCACTACAGCTGGGGAAAGGGAGCAACCACAACCACATGCGCATGAAACGGATCATATTGCGACCTTAAATATGATCAGTCAGTCAATATATCATATTCACAATGATTACCCTAATTCATGGTTCTAACATAATTATTACTCCGTACATAAATTTCACAAATATATATCATATGTTTCCATAACACATACTTATACTCGTAGGCATTCAATTTTTGTCTCCCGCATTATGCTAAGAGAAGTACTGGCCCGAAGGCAATTTCATATTTGTACCTAGTTGATCACACTAGGGACTTTCTGAGTCCAAGGCACACTTAGAGTAATAGCCGGCGACTTATCTGACCTCAGTTAAACCAAGGTAATGGCCACTATGTGGCATACCTACTGACCACATAATCCCATCTGTCCGACCAGGATGTCTGACTCGATCTACCCGGACTAACCTAAATAAACACAACTAACATGTTATCTTGAAGAATACATTATGAACAACTACTTAACTAATATACTTGTTTCTTAGTTAGGCCTAGTTTCCCCCTTTTTGATTATGCAACACTCTCATTCATACTTGACAACCTACGTTCAGTTTCCTCGACATACCATACGGACAAGATCTTTATAGCGATGATCAATTTAATTGGTTTCTAATATTAATGAACCCTCACATATGAAATTCCATCTCAGTCTTACCCACGGTAACATATAAGGCTCAATGAACCACATTAACACATATACACTTGAGCCTAAACAGATAAGAACATATATAGTTTGCATGTTCACTACTTAATTGCTAACCATACACACGTAACGCGAATTCATTTGAATAACTATATTTTATATAATAGCTGCATAAAATAGAGCAAACCACATTTTCACGTAGTCATCCAACCCTGTGGGGCAGGGATGGGAGAGCCCCTCACCTCGTTGGCCCTCTTGATCAGTCCTCGGAGTACTTGAAGCTCCAATTACCCTGTGGTGCCCTATACACATATATTTTAAGCAATTTACGCAACGTGTAACTAAGCAACTATCATGCACGTGTCATGCTAATGCTCATGTATCCTATAGTATTTTCAAGAACTAGATACTTAGTTGTTACGTTGTCTTATTTGCCCTTCCTAAAAGTCCATAATGTTTCTGTACTTGACTTTCACCCGTTGAGCCATTTAGAACCTCTGAAAGCTTGGATTAGAGATTCTAATTTAGCTAGATTCCATTTCAGGACTTCGTAAGAACTTTTAAACTAATAAAAGAATAGCTTTATGGCTCAAATGAGTCATTAGCTCACTCATTCAACAATTTCCCTATTTGCCGAGTAAAGTTATTTCACTACCTCTTTAATTATAAAAATACGTAATCGGGCGTAAGAGGAGTTTGGAACCAATTTAGTTGATCCTAGGTGTTCAGCACGGGCTATACCGAGGTGTTCAGCCCACATCACAACTTCTTGTTGAGCTGGGGCTTGGTAAAATTCCTCTTTTTCACCGGATTTGGTTCCGGTGTGCTAAGGTAATTACTCGGGCTTATTCCCTTGTCTATTTCCAGCAATTATAACATTTATACTACTCCAATCCAAGCTTATTCATGCATCAAACCAGCAAATTCGAAATTTAGTAAAATTTCTAACCCAATTTCCATAATTTCCACCACCGGCCAAATTCTACGATTTGGCCTTGATTCTAAACCTCACTAAGCATTCAACAACACCTACTAAGCTCTAATTTATCCCCGGAATGTCCCAAATAGAAGTAATTGCAAGATTTCCTAAAATCCCTAAAATTGGAGAAATTGGGGTTGTGAGAGTTTGAAGCTCCTACCCTTGTTTCAATCGGATGGAAGGCTTGATAGATTTGTAGAAGGGTCCCGGTCACCATCTCCAGCGTCGGCGCTCCTTCACTGCGAGAATCTGGCCACACACCTCCGTCTCCTTGCTTCTTCTCCCTCTCGGCTCTCACTCGCCTATCCGTCTTTCTCTCTCGTCTCACTTCCTTTTTTTCTGTTTGTTTTAGCTGGGAAGAGTCACGGTTTGGCCCCAATTAAATATTAGTAGAAAAAATATTTATTTGTAGTAAATCCCTAATTCTTCCCCATCCTTTTAATCCTCCTTTTCTTTTTGGTCCTCTTTTTTTTAAAAAAAAAAACATAATTTCCTATTTTTCTCTTCTTCATCTTATTTCAACCTTTAATTTAATTTATTTTTCTTTTTGAAAGAAAAATAAATTAAATAAAAATTATAATAATTAAAATTAATATCTCGGATATTACAATCTTCCCCCCTTAAGAAATTCGGTCCCTGAATTTCAAACAACATACTAACCTTAGTCTTGAAACATATGAGGATATGTCCTGCGTATTTCACCCTCGGCCACCCATGTAGCTTCTTCGGTCGAGTGATTTCTCCATAGTACTTTAACCAATGGAATTCTCTTTGTTCTGAGTTTCTTCAACTTGCCGATCTATGATTTCCACTGGCTCCTCTTCGTATGTTAGATTTTCGGTTAGTTGCACGTCTTGCGATTGGATTACGTGCGAGGGGTCTGGAAGATATTTCCGAAGCATCGATACATGAAGAACAGGATGTACTCCCTCCAATTCCTTCGTTTTGCCTCGCTGTTTTTTGCTTTTTCCTTGCTTGTGACTTGTTTGTTTTCTGCAGGATGAAGCCCGTCTCGACAGGGACCAACTTCTTGGAATACTGACCACTAAGAGTTCAGCTCTGGAAGCCACTAAGAAAAATTTCGAGGATATGCGCGGGCAACTGTCCGCGAAGGAGTTGGAGTGCGAGGACCAAGGTCATGATATAAGGTCCTTGACTCATGAGGTTGCCCGTCTCAGGGCCGAGGGTGCTTAGCCTTATGAGATTAAGCTTCTGCGGTCTGAGCTGGAGACGACCCGCAAAGAGCTAATCATCCGTCTGGAGGACGCTGAGAAGCACCGACATGAGCTGCACTCTCTTCGTGATGCTTTGAAGGGTGCTGAAGCTTGCACCAGAGAGAATCTTACTGGCTGGCTGGAGGCCAAGAGAAAAGTTGTCGATGTTGCTGATCTCCAGGTAGAGTTGCAGGCGTAGAGGATGTATGGCATGCTTCTGGCAGTCGAGCAACTTGAGCATTTTCGTGGAGAGAGGTTTTCAGCTGAATGGGTAACTTCCCTTCATCCTTCTCTGGGACTATTTGATGGTGAGCTCAGAGGTCGGATGGAGGTTGATTCCCCATTGAACCTCGCTTATCTCCGCCAGTTGGCCGACCATCGGATGAATCACCAGGTGCTTTCTAATATCGGCGGGCGTGCTCCCAGGATTGGGGCTACTTCTCAGCAACTGGCTGAGGCGGTTCAGCCGAAGCCATTGGGGGATGTTGGCAACGTCGCGCCTGCAGGGGCCAAGGCCATCATAGATCTAAGGGATGCCCAAAAGTAGGTTTATGTAAGGTTTTTAGGTTTTGCACCTTGTAATAGGCGAACGCCTTTCCCATTTTTGATATTAATGAGAATTTATGTTAAGTTTCACTGTCTCTCTTTTTACTTCCGGGCAAAAAGGTTTTGTGTGAGTACAGTTTCTCTTTTTCTACTATCTCTTTACTTCTAGGTAAAAAGATTTTTTTGCATGAGTACCATGTGATCAGGACGGTCACATACTGTTGCTACCATGTTTTGTGTGAACGTTCATTTTGCGTTTTCACACCTAAGGGCTTTTTAACCGCGTTTTTCTGTTAGTTTAGCCTTAGAGGCTTGCTTTATAGCGTTTCTTTGGGCGGTCGGCCCACTGCCCTTCCTTGGGACTTATGTGAGTACTTTGCAGATTTAGGCCGTGTCTCTTTTTCAAAAAGGAATGCTTCGATTAATGATAAACAAAATGGTTACATTCGAGTAGCCTTGGTCAAGCTAGCCTTAGTCAGGTTGAAAGTAAACAAAATGATTACATTCAAATAACCTTAGTCAGGTAGGCCTTAGTCAGACTGAAAGTGATAATCCTAAATTTGAAGTAAATGGAGACGTGTGTAATTTGATCGAGAGGTGTTATGAGCGTGCAAAGTGTGTTTAGATGTTAGGTGGAGGTTTGGTCCGAGCGGGCGACTCTAGCTTCTTTCCTTCTGACTCTTTACCTGGCAGGTTCCTCGTGTGATTCTCAAGGGACCAAAGCGACCTTGACGGTCTTATTTAGGCTTGCCTGCGTAGCATGTTCGCGCTAGTTTTTTATCCGCAATGATTCTCCAACCCCGTGGGGCGCTGGGAACTTCATAATGAGTTGTGTGGTGGACACTACAGCTCTGAGTTTGTTCAGGGACGGTTGTCCCAAAATGGCGTTGTACGCTGAAGGTGCTGAGACTTTGATGAAATCTACGTCAAGGCTTGCAACATTTGGTAAGGTGCCCATAGTCGTCCGGGCTGTTATGATTCCTTTTGCCGGAACTTTGGCTCCGGAGAACCCTATAAGTGTGCCGGGGAAGGGCCTTATGCTGGCCTTGTCCAACCCGAGCTTCTTAATGGTGTCAAAGTAGAGGACGTCCGTCGAGGATCCTTGGTCTATCAGGACTCGTTTGACCTCGTAGTTAGCAATGACTGCGGTTACTACCATGGGGTCGTCGTGGATCGGTCCTTCCAGATTTGTGAGGACGAATGTGATGGGGTCTCCTTTGGGCTCTTAGCTTCTCCTTTTATGCTTTGGGACATAGTTAAGGGCGAGTATGGAGCGTTCCACCCATTTCTTGTTTTGCGATTGCGAGGTAGTTCCTTTTTGCAGTCTGCCTGCTATGACGTTGATGACCCCGCGAGTAGGTGCTTGGTCGCCAGCCTCTCTCGAATGCTCTAGATTAGCTCTGCTCTCCTCTTTGACGTATCTGCCGAACTGTCCTTTACGGATTAGATCCTCGATCTGATCTTTCAAGTGAATGCAGTCGTTGGTCTCGTGTCCGTAATCTTTGTGGATCTGGCAGTACTTGGACTTGTCCACCGATTTTCCAGTTTTCTGCCTCTTAATCTGTGGAGGGAAACTGAGCATGTCGGAGTGATAAATTTCCTTGAGGACCCCGACGTGGCACTTGTTGAGGGGAGTGTAGCTGGTGAACCATCCTCTGGGAGGCGTTGAAGGTCGCGGTGGTGAGCGTTTTCTGTTATTTTCCTCCTTGGAGTTTTGGTTATCTGCTGCCATCTTCTCCTTCTTCTTCTCAGATCGCTCCATGTCGGATCTACTTATCAGGAACTTTCTCATTTTGTCCTTGGCGATTTGCACATTTTCTTCCTGGATGAACCATTCCGTGTGGTTTATCAATTCCTGCAACGTAGAAACGGGACATTTGTTGAGTTCCCCGTAAAACTGTGAACATCGGAGACCTTGCTTGATGATGAAGATTGCAACGACATCTTGGAGCGAGAGTTTGGTGAAGAGAGCCAAGAAGGCTTGTAGGATTTCTCCTTCCTCTTGGTGAAAACCGATAAAGGAATCCTCGTTCTTTTGATATTCCTTACTGTTGGCGAACTAGGTGAGGAACTTCTGCGCCAGTTGCTCGAAATTGTGGATCGAGTTTGTGGGCAGTAGTAAGAACCACCTTAGAGCTACCTCCTTTAAGGTCAAGGAGAAGACTCGGCATTGCTGGTCGTCCGTCATGCCCAGTAATGACATAGACGAGTTAAAGGTATTGATGTGATCTCGTGGATCAGTCTCTCCGCCATAGGGTTTTATATGAAAAGGCATCTTGAAACCCATGGGTACATGTTCGTTCATGACTTGCTGGGTGAAGGGGTGTCTCCGTTTCCCTTGGAAGTTGAAGCCGGGCCACTGATATTGTCTTGAGTGAGTGGACATGCCGTAAGGGCGTACCGGTTATAGGCTCCTGCCCAAGGCATATGCAGATAAGATCCCGGTGGGAGTTTGGGATTGGTGGTCGCGGGTAATCCGAGGGCGGGCGCACTGCTTTCCCAGCGACCATTGTCGGCCCTGATGGGATCGATGGCGGGGGAGTTGGTGTTGTCAGTGACAGTCGTGCGAATTCCATGGGTAGAGTCCCGAATTGTATTGCAGGCAAATCGATGGGGTCATTGGAAGGTCCTGTGGGTGTGCTATGCGGTGCCGCCGGTAACTGGACGCCTACGCTTGCTTGGGGGCGGTTCTTGTACTCTTCCCATTGTTGTTGACGTATAGCCGTTATTTCTGCCTCGATTCGGGCCAGCTCCATTTCTCGCGGGGTCCTTGCTAGGTCTACAATTTCTAGGTTGCCGGTTGAAGGGCAAGGGTTGTGCGGCATGCAGTAGGAATGCTGAGGGCATGCTTTTTCCCTGGCTGCTGGTGTCTAGACCATAGTTTCCGCAACAGCCACCTGCGTTGTCGAGGTATTCTGTGGCTGAGATGTACTCGAGCCACCTACTTCGGTTGTGACCATTTCGGTTGTTCCCTGTTTATTCTTTGTGCTACGTCTTGACACATTTGCGTCGGTCGTGGCCATAGGATTGTTTGAGTCAGCCATTTGTTGGATTCTTCGTGTATTGGAAAATTAAAAAATGCGGGTTTCTGAGTGTTAGTTGGATACTCCTACTCCCCGAAAAAGAAGTGTCATTTAGCGGCAGAGTGCACAAGGCATTGTAGTTTGAGGAAGACCGCGGTGGGCGCCAATGTAACTGTCGTTTTTGGTTCAAACAATTTTAATTTGTAAATAAGGACCGCATGGGTCGTAACCTTGGGGGACTTGTCCTTAGGTGAGGACCTAGGTGCCTACGTACCCTTATGAAGGGATCAAAGTCCACGTAGTTCGTCATGGTGACGTCTATAGGAGCGGTTAGGCAAGGCAGTTACCTATATTGGGCCGTGTGCGGCTAAGACGTGCGTAAGGTACTCCGGGCGGGCGAGCCACTCGTAGGAGGTTGTCTTAGGTTGTGAGAGAGCAGGGGTCTCTTAGAGCGGTCGGGTGCTCTGTTTGTAGGGATCTCCGGGACGGAGATATGCCGAGTGTTAACCGGAGGGTAACCGGAACTTGGTGGTGTCGTGGGCTAAGCACCAGAGTCGATAGATAGATATATGTAGTAAAGCAGGCTGAGAGTAGCTTCTGTATGTTCAGAGTACGTGCTACTTGCCACTTTTTCTTATGTGTTGTGATTTCCCGATGTTCGGATGTCTCTCCAAGTCCCCCAGGAGAGGACTTTTTTTATACTGTGTGTGGGGAGGACGTGCTCTATCCATGTTCTCGTGGGACGTGGATCGTCCCACGATGCTTGGGAGGCTTCCCACGTCTCTTGCACGGGAGCCCGAGAGGAGAGACGTGGGTACCGGCCACATAAGAGGCAAATGAGTGGTGCCACGTGTCATTGGTGCAAGCTGCCGTGGAGCTTTTGGAAGCTTTAGTGCCAAGTGTCCCTAGGCGGAATATTTCGTAGTTACACTTTCATTTACAGTGAAGTCAAAAAATACATATGTAAAAATTTTTGCTGGGAGAATTCTATCGCCATTATGAGACCAAAGCTGGCTCGAACAGGATTACCTCCAATAAGAGAATACTTGTAAAAAAAAATACATCTTCTTTGTTTTGTCTTCTTTATAAAGAGACGTTTGATTTTGATTGAAAAAAACAGAGGTTTGGCATGGTAGAATTGTTTAATTTTTCAGAAGTACTTATTTTAAAATTTTGATTGTGTGTGACTCTTAAAAATATTATTGGATTGTAGCAGAATTTTTTTTTGAAGATATAGCTAAATTTTAAATATTTTAAGATAAAATTATTCTTATTAAAATTTTGTATTTACCAAAATTTTTATTTATTTTACCGAAACTTTTATATATTCCTCTATTAAAATAACACTAATAAATATTTAATTGATAATAATAAAATTTTATTAATTTAAACATAATATTTTATGTAACTAACATTTTATTAAATTAACAAATTAATTAACATTTTTTTATGGGAATTAATATTTTATATTTTTTTTAATAAATATTTGTATTCATTCATCTATTTAACACTGTAAATTTATATGGACTTTTCTATTATGCAAACCGGTGGTCTGTGCAAACTTGTGCAAGCAGACGTTGGATTTTGGCTAAAAAAACAGAGGTTTGGCTTTGGTAGAAGTGCTTATTTTTTCAAAAGCACTTAGGGCCGTTTGGCCAAGCTTCACAAAACTACTTATTTTTAAATGACTTCTTCTCAAATGGAGTTTTAAAAAAAGTGTTGTGAGAGAGAAACAGTTTGTGTTTGACAAATTGAGTTCAATAAGGGCATATAGAGATACTAGAAGCTTCACATGCACGTACCTGCATGTCAATTTTTTTTAATTTATAAAATACAATATAAATTATTATTATTAATTTTAAAATAATAAATTAAAATTTAGGAAGTTATTTTTTTATAACTACCACTACTATCCTTTTTTATGGAAAAGAAACTACCACTATCACTATTTTTATTTTCTCTCTCCCATTATCTTCTTACATAATAATTTTATTTTTTTAATTAGTTAAATGGTTATTCTCATTCACTTTAATTTATATTTTTTAAATGTAAAATAAGGCAAGCTATTTTGGGAGACCATTAGCGAAAAGGGTCCAGAGCTATATAAATATTATTAAATAAATACATGGTATAACAATTTATTATTTTTAAGTTTTATTAAATAAATAAAAATAAAATTTTAATTAGTTGATTAACTTAATTAAAATGTTAATAAAACAAATTATTAATTTTAATTAATATGATTTTGTTATTTATGATTAGTATTTTTATTAATTAATATTTTTTTTATTTGAATAAAAAATTAATTATAAATATTTATTATTACTATTATTATGATAAAGTTTTATTATTATCGTATTATTCATTAAATAAATACGATAATAATAATGGTAATTTTCTTATAAAAAAATGAGGGTAATTTTATAAGAAGAATAATTAGGTTTTAAGACAAAGATAAAATGGAAAATTTGAAATTTTAGTAAGGGTGATTTTGTCCTAAAAATTTTAAATTTTAGCTTCTACTTTTGGCTAGAAGCAAAAGCTCCAATTTTTAGCTTCTATTTTAAAGCCAAAAAATTGCTTCTGCTACAATTCAAAAGCACTCTTAAAAAATTTTCCAAACATCTCAAAATAAGAAAATAAGAGCTTTTGAAAAAAAATAAGCACTTTTAGAGTCTCCAAAAGCTTGGCGAAACAGGCTCTTATTTTAAATTTTTGAGTGCTTGTGACTCTTAAAAGTATTATTGGATTGTAGTATAAGCAATTTTTTGACTTTAAAGTTACAGCTAAATTTTAATTATTTTAACACAAAATTACTCTTATTAAAATTTTGTCTTAATAAAAAAAATAATAAATAATAAAATTTTATTTATTTAAACATAATATTTTATGTAACTAACATTTTATTAAATTAACAAATTAATTAACATTTTATATTTGTTTATTTAATAAATATTTATTGTAACTGTCATTTTTGGCTCAGACAATTGTAATATGAATTTAGGACCGCAAGGGGTCTTAACCTTGGGTTTGTGTCTAACAAGCTACTTTAATTTACTCACTCTCAACTTTTCCCATTTCGTCATAAGAACACATACATAGAAATCCCACTCCATACTTCTCTTTTTCTCTCCTATTCCTCTTCTAGATCATAGCAAAACCTATTTATTAATTATGGCTTCTTGCTCTTCCTCTTGTGCATCTTCCCAATCTCCCAAAAGATACGATGTTTTCATCAGCTTCAGAGGAGAAGATACTCGTGCCAATTTCACAAGTCATCTTCATTCCGTTCACTGTAGAAACAAAATCGAGACATATTGATTGTAGACTCGAGAAAGGCGAAGAAGTATGGCCATCGCTTGTGAAAGCCATTGAAGATTCTACTCTATTCCTTGCCATCTTCTCTCAAAACTATGCTTCTTCCACTTGGTGCTTGAATGAGCTTGCCAAAATACTCCAGTGTACCAAAGATGAGAGACGCTTCGTTATTCTAGTGTTTTCTAAGATTGATCCTTCACACGTACGGAAGCAAACAGGGAGTTACAGTATAGCATTTGCAAAATACGAGCAAAGCGGTCACAAATAGCTGGTGTACGAGTGGAGGGAAGCTCTTACTGAAGCTGCTAATATAGCTGGCTGGGATTGTAGTGCCTACAGGTATAACTATTCTTATCCTTTTCTTATTTTGGGTCATTTGGCAAAATCTATAATCCTTCAAAGCTACTTTTGTCATTAATTTCGTGTATAACTGTCAAGATATAAGTTAATTGCGAGGTTGGAGACATAATCTAGAATAGAAGTGTTGATAAATAGAAGAAGCCATTTGTTCTATGGGTGAAATATAGTTTGGTACACTATGAATTTAGTTTTACTCTAATGACTTATGGTATCAATGTTGGTGTGGGTAAAATAAGCACTTTCGATTGAAGGAAAATTTTATGGAAGATAATTTGTGGTGTGTGTTGACTTTGGTATTTTGATTAGCCGAGAAAGGAATTTTGATTTTCGTTATATAGGGTTAGGGATTTAGTATTAGAATAATAGGAATTTTCGGTAAAATTAGAGACAAAATTTACTGATTATGTTTTTTGGGACAAATTTTGGAGGAGATATTTTATTGAGCCTGTCGAAATTGAGATTTCAATTGGTCAGAGGAAGAATTTGGTTATCAATGGATACGAGATTAGGGATTTTGTTGGGAAATTTGAATTTAGGAAAAATTGGGAATAAATTTTAAGGATTTTCTTTAAGGGAAAAATTTAGGGGAATTTATATTATGTGTGTGAAATTTGGGATTCTAGTAAACCGAGGAAGGAATTTTAATCCTAAAAGAATAATTAAGAATTTCTTAAGGAAATTACAATTTCAGAGTGAATTTGAACTTATTTTATAAAAAGTAAATGCAACAATATCACATGGTAATAATGTACTATTGATTTAAATCACAAAATGCACGAATGTCAACTTTAAAACCACAAGGTATCAAAGTGAAAACAAGCCAAACTACAAGGTACCTATTTTACCCTTTAAAAAAAAAGTTCTATGGATAAAAAGTTTTAGTTTGTAGTTCCATCAAGGAATTTAAAATATATTATACTATTTCAAATATATGTTTTCTCTTTCTTTCTAGGAATGAATCCAATCTTGTCAGAGAAATTGTCAAAGATTTGTTGATAAAGTTGGACTCTATGGACCAATGTGTTTATTTAGATGACTTCATCGGAATTCATGATCAAATGGCACAAGTTGAATCATTAATGAGCAATGAGTCACAAGGTGTTCGATTTATAGGTATTTGGGGCATGGGTGGTATTGGTAAAACAACTATTGCAAAGGCACTATTTGATAAATTGTGCTTGGCATTTGAAAGCTTTTGCCTCTTAGACAATGTAGGAGAAGAATCAGAGAAATATGGAATAGTACATTTAAAGAATAAACTTCTTTCCTCTTTACTAGAAGATAAAGAATCCTACATTGGCATGCCTGATGGAGGATCTAATTATGCTCGAAGGAGAATTGGCCGAAAAAAGGTGCTTGTTGTTCTTGATGATGTTAGTGATTCAGAACAGCTAAAAAATTTAGCTAGAGCTCATCATTGGTTTGGACAAGGCAGTAGAGTAATTATAACAACAAGAGATAAGCAAGTGCTTGGTAAAAATGTAGATGATACATACAAGGTTAAGGCTTTAGAGTTTGGTGAAGCTTTTCAACTTTTTAATTTGAATGCCTTCAAAAACAATTGCCTTGATGAGGAGTTTGAACAGTTATCACGAAATGTTGTTGACTATGCCCAAGGCATTCCATTAGCTTTAATAGTTTTGGGTTCCCTCCTTTATTGAAAAAGTAAAGAAGAATGGAAAAGCCAATTGGATAAGCTTAAAAAGATGCCTAATATGAAAGTTCAACAAATATTGAGATTGAGTTATGCTGTACTAGATCATGAAGAAAAAAATATCTTTCTACATGTTGCATGTTTTTTCAAAGGGAGAAGAGCTGAGCATATAACAACTTTATTAGATCCTTGTGGTTATTCAACGACTATTGGGTTAAAAGTCCTTCAAGATAAAGCTCTTCTGTCTATTTTTAATGGGGATGTATCAATGCATGACTTGATACAAGAAATGGGATGGGAGATTGTACGCCAAGAATCATTAGAAGACCCTGGAAAAAGAAGTCGATTATGGGATGCAAAAGATATTTATCAAGTATTGAAAGACAACAAGGTAAAGATAAAATCTATTTAATATTTATAAGTTATAGCTTTAAATAATGTGTTAAATTATATTATAATATATACTACTTTTTCTTGTCAGGGGAGTGAAGCCATCAAAAGCATAAGTCTAGACATGTCAAAAATGGAAGAGCTGAACTTAAGTTCTCAAGTGTTTTTTAAGATGCCCAACCTAGTTTTTCTTGAGATTTATAACTTTAATTCTGAAAGGAACAGTTTCTATCTTCCTCAAGGTCTTGGATCTTTGTCTAATAAATTAAGATATCTCTTAGTCATTTAATTCTTGAAGGGTGCTCAAATTTGAAGGAATTTTCAGTAATTTCATATAATAAGAAGGCTTTGTATCTGGAAAGGACAAGTATCAATGAGTTGCCTCCAGTCACAGGGTGTATGCTCAAGCTTGAAAGGTTGCATCTAAATGATTGTAGAAGTCTCAATATTATTCAGAGCAACTTATTTGATTGTTTATCATCTTTGCAAGAGCTAGAGCTGAATGGTTGTTGTAACATATTTGAAGTCATCAATCATATCAACATGTTGTCATCATTAACATTGTTGTCTATTAAAGACAGTGAAGTGGAGTGCTTGCCTGGAAGCATTAAGCATCTTTCAAGCCTAAAATATTTGTGGTTAAATAAATGCACAAAGCTTCGGTCTCTACTACAGCTCCCACCATCCATCATAGATATAGATGCTATCGACTGTTCATCTCTGGAGACAGTGCAATTCACTTCTGAAGTTGCTGAACCTTTCAAAGAAGACAAGGATTACAGTATCTCTACTAGCTTTGTAAATTGTGTGAAATTGGATCAAAATTCAGTCAAAGCTATTCTAGAAAATACTTGGGTCAGGTTGAACAAGTTTTTATCTGAAAAAGACAATTTGGATGTTGGTTGTCAGTATTATCTGGCCGAAGCAATATACCCAAGAAACAGAATTCCAAAGTGGTTCAAGTATAGGACAACCAGTGCTTCCATTACTATTGATATCTCTTCTGCTCCTCTTTCAACGGATTGGGTTTTGATTTTCTATGTCGTCATTCCTCCCTTCGAAATGTTTAACCACAAATTCCTCAAAGGCAAAGGGTCCTTGCAAATCATCGATGGGCATAGGGAAAAGCAAGGCAATGATATTGCTAATGACCATGATGGAAAGAATGTTTTCCATTGTAGTGATACGAAGCCTGTGTATGTTAGAAACTACACTTTTGATCATGTTTGTTTATGGTGCCATGAAACCTTTAGTTCCAAAATACGTGAAAGAATCAAGGAAAGCAGGGCTTCTTCTAATTTAACTATCTTACTAAAATTGGACTTCGATTGTGATCCTCTGGAGATAAAAGAGTATGGGGTCTGTCCAACATATGCCTGCGAATATCAGAATTTCATCAAAGAAACACTGCCACCAAAGCAGGAATCCAAGAATTTAATCTTTCCAGCTCTTCCAATTGCAACCTGGAAAACAAAAACTCTAGGCTTGAAAGATATCATCTATCCATGATATTGCTTAATGAGCACTAGGAAGCTGGAACTCAGTGGTTTTGGATATGTTGCAAAGTAATTTTACTCAATTTTCTGTACTTTGCAATGGACTCAAACAAAGAGGAATCCCTTTTCTGATGTTTGCTTCATTTCTCTCTTGCTAGAAGCAGACTGCATTTATTTAATATAAAGCCATGTTAGCTTAACCTTCATTAGCTATTTGATTGTTCATCGTTTTTAACTTTCTCTATGGTCCTCACAAATGGAGATGACAATCTTGGTGGTTTTCCTTGTTAATTCAGATAAAGTCTTTCAACCCACAAATCCCTATGCTAGCCCATCTTCATGCTATAATGGCTTACAATCAATTGTAGATTCTGGTGAAGAGGCATTTATCTCCTCTAAATACTGATGATTAGGACAAAGATAAAATGGAGATTCTTGCTGGACACTTTGTTGTCTCATGACTTGGGTTCTGTAACAAATTATTTTCTTGCTGAACTCTTGATTGCCTTCTTTTGATGGTTGTGCAGAATTCATATTGTTTGGTCAACTTCTTGCAAATGAAGCAGCCACTGTACTTTATCAGGTTATTGTTTAGACTAGGAAATCCAATTTATAAACTCTCTCTGGCTCTAAAATTATTTCAACTTGTTTTTTAGAAGAATCAAAATCTAGTTGTCCATTAATTGCAATTCCTCCAATTTCAAATTCTGGTGAAAACATGACGCTATTTGACCACTATTTCTCCTCTTAATCAATTATTATTCATAATCAAACGATCAACTGGCCTGTCTAGAAAAGGTAGTTGCTTTCCTACTTTTTCTCCTTTTAATCAAAACCAATGTTTTATATATATTGGCTGAATCATTGGATTATATGCGATCTAACTACCTTTAGTCTTGAAACAATAGGTAGATATTACAGGGAAACTTCCATTTTTTGGACTTAAAAAATGGAATGCGTTGTGGGATGACTTCACCAGCATCATCATTTTATATCTCTGTTCAGAAATCTGGAATGGTTGACTCAGTCTTGACAATTAAATTATATATCTTATATTGCTATAGATCATTGTAGAGATGTAGAGGTAGCATAGCACACAAGTCAGTTTGGTAGTTAATTAGATTTCAGCTTTGTGTAAATGACTTTTCTGTCCTTAGGTAGGTAGGAGTTGTTTTTTACTTTTTTTCCCATTAGTGAGTGTATTTAAACTGATTTTGGTGATTAATAAAATTATTCTCATTTTTCCATTTTTCGAATCGTCTTCTTCATCGAACTTGAGCTGTGCTTTCTCTGATTTCCACATGGTATCAGAGCATTAGGTCCAATTACTGTGATTCTTAATCTTCTTCTTCTTCTACATTCTTTGTTCACGCGAGCTTGCTTTGTGTTTTCTTTCAAAATGGAAGATCAATGTTCAAACTCGAATATTCCTAAAAGTTCTAATAATTCTGGCTCTCAATTGACGGCGATGGATGCTAATCAGAGGAGAGATCCGACATATATTCATCCTTCAGATAATCCTGGAGCTCAGATCGTGAATCGATTGCTGACTCTGAATAATTACTTAGTCTGGAAAAGAGCAATTCGCATTGCTCTTAAGGCTAAGAATAAATTAGGATTCATTGATGGATCATGTTTGCCACCAACAGATGCTTCATCGGAGAAGTACTTCAAGTGGAGCGATGCTGATTCTATGGTCGTCTCGTGGCTTCATCACTCGATGACCAAAGATTTGATGGAAGCATACATGTTTACTACTTCAGCAAGGGAGTTATGGCTTGAACTTGAAGAAAAGTTCGGTGCAACTGACAAATCTCATATCTATGACCTGAGGAAGCAATTAATACAAATGATGCAAGGTACTGATTCTTTAGCCTTGTACTCTAATAAACAGAAGAAGTTAATTGATGAACTCAATTGTTTAGATCCTAAAGATCCTTGTATTTGCAATGGATGTTCTTGTGGAGGATATAAGAAGCTAGTTAACAGTGTTGCTTCGAATGATACTTACAGTTTTCTGAGAGGCTTAAATGAAACTTATAGTAACACTGTGAGTACCATACTACTAATGGAACCTTTGCCATCCTATAACAAAGTGTATTCATTAGTTTCAAGAATTGAAGCTCAGAGAACTGTAGGAGTTTCTAATAATGCTGTGATCGAAGCTAGTGCATTAGCTGCTAAGGCAATTGAACAAGTTAAAAATACTTATAATTCTTCTAGTAAGAAGAAAGATTATGGTAAGAAGGGAGATCGATTTTGTGTGCATTGCAATAAGCCTGGCCATCTTGAGGAAGCATGTTTCAAGAAGCATGGTTATCCTGAGTGGTTTAAGGAATACAAGAATAAGAAAACACAGCAGAATACTACATTGGCAGCCACTAACACTACAAATGCAACTGAGATGCAACAGAAGAGTAGTGAGAGCAATCTTAATTCTGCCTTGATAACTCAGATGGTGCAAATGGAGGTTCAGAAACTTATGAAGATCAAAAATACAGTGCAAGAAAGTCCTGTTAGTACCAGCTATTTTGCTGATTTTGCAGGTAATCTTTCTAATTCTGCTCTTAAATACAGTGATAATTGGGTTGTAGATTCGGGTGCCTCAAGCCACATAACTGGTAATAAAGATTTGTTGAAGGATTTAAGGCCTGTGAATGGGAAAAACACTGTTACTTTACCTGATGGAAGTGTGAAATATTTTAAATTCATAGGTTGTGCATAGATTAATGACTGTTTGAAGTTAGAAAATGTTCTTAATGTACCTGAATTTAGGTACAACCTGATTTCTCTTAGCAAGTTGGTTTGTGGTTCCTCTATTCAAGATAGATTTTACTCATCTGGATGTATTATGCAGGACCAATTGAGTAATCAAATTGTGGCGGAAGGAACACTGGAGAAGAACTTATTTGTTCTTTGTAAGAATAAGTCACATAGTAACTACATTTTAAATGTTAAGTCTTTGCATAGCGTAAACAAGAATTCTGTTAATGTTGAGAATTCTAATTCTTTTGTGTGGCATAATAGGATGGGACATCCATCTAGTAAAGTATTGTTATGTTTACCTTTAATGGACAAATGTATGAAACATAAAGTTTGTGATAGCTGTCATTTGGCTAAACAAACTAGATTACCTTTTAAGGTCAGCACTATTAGTACTAAGTGTTGTTTTGAGTTGTTGCACATTGATGTATGGGGCCCATATAAAACTTCATCGATTTCTGGTGCTCACTATATGTTGACACTTGTGGATGATTTTTCTAGAGCTGTTTAGGTGTACTTAATGCATAATAAGACACAAGTTGTTGATATGTTGAAGAATTTTCTGAAAATTGTTAAAACACAGTATGATGCTACTATTAAGAGGGTTCAAACAGACAATGGGACAGAATTTTTACGTCACATTTGTCAAAAATTATTTGAAGAAAATGGCATTGTTCATTAGAAAACTTGTGTCTACACCCTTCAACAGAATGGAGTGGTGGAAAGAAAGCATAGGCATTTGGCCCAAGTTGCTAGGGCTATTTTGTTTCATGCTGGCTTAACTAGTAGATTTTGGGGTGAAGCAATGCTTACTGCCACACACATAATAAATAAACTACCCACGCGAGTACTCAATTGGAAGAGTCCTTTTGCGATTCTTATGGGACAACAACCATCTTATTCTTCCATGAAAATATTTGGGTGTTTTAGCTTATGATACTAATACTAGTCCACAAAAGACTAAGTTTGATCCAAGGTCAAAGAAGTGTATGTTTGTGGGCTATGCTAATGGTTATAAAGGGTATAAACTGTTTGATTTGGAAGAAGAAACCATTTTTATTTCTAGGGATGTGGTCTTCTATGAGGATGTCTTTCCCTTACAAGGGAAATGTGAAGGTGACGGTTCTAATATATATGTGCCTAATTTTTACTATGATGAAGAAGAAGAGGTTATACCTGTGCAAAATACAGAAGTTGTTTCTTCATAACCTATTATTGAATCGGTGGAGCCTCTTAACAATTCTACTAGCACAGATTGTTTGCATTCTCCTAGTACATGCTCCAGTTCTTCTACTTCAAATACAGACACAGTTTGTAATGAGTCTGTAATTGTACCTAGAGTTCAGAATGAGCCAGATTTGAACAGGAGAAGGAGTGATAGGGAAAGGAAGCCACCAACCTGGATGAAAAATTATGTGCAATGTGCAGTGCCTACTTATTAACCTAGCTGCCACTAACCCTTAGCGTCACATATATTTGAATTTATCAAATATTTATCTTATCAGTAAGATCATAGGAGTTAGCTATATTTATTATAAATATTGTACACTTTTCCTTTATTTTAGGAACAGTTTTAGGAGTCGTTTCCTTATTTTCTTTTATTTAAATATTATTCACTTACTGTATATATATACACATGTAAATTCATTAATAGAGATCATCTTTTTTCACAAATATTATTCCCTCTTTATGGTATCAAAGCTGCGCTGCCCCACGGCCTGATTTTTTTTCTCTCCACCTTGAAACATCTCAACCCTAAAATTCCTTCCATGGCTGTCGTTGAAACTTCCACTGTTGTCGTCAATGCTGACACAATAGTATCCACTGTTGTCCAGTTTAACCCTGCAACTCAATTACCCATCAAACTCACAGGCCCACAAACCTTTCCGCTATGGAAAGCTCAAGTGTCCATGCTCATGCGTGGACACAATCACTTTGGACACCTTGACGGCACCAAACCACCCCCATCTGTTGACAACACAAATTGTACAGCTTGGTTTCAACAAGACCAGCTCATTCAAAATGCTTTACTAGTTTCCGTAGACACCACAATTGCCTCAACAGTTGTCGCTGCCACCAATGCACACACTGCTTGGACAGCCCTTCACACTTCTTATGCCAACAAGTCCCAAACTCGAATTCTCAGCCTCCGAGATCATCTTGCTGCATCAAGAAAAGAAGCAAAATCTATAGCTGAATACCTTCATCACATTCAGTCTCTTTTTGATGAACTTGTAATTGCCGGTGTACCTATCACTAACTCTGAACTTGTTGTGACAATCCTTAGAGGGCTTGGTTCTGAATTTCGTGAGATTTCTGCTGCCATTAGAGCCAGAGAATCAACAATCACGTTTGAAGAATTATATGAGAAGCTTTTACACCATGAGCTTCTCCTAAAACATGAAGAAACCAAAAAGCCCCTCACCACTCCCATTACAGCTCAAATTGCTCAAACACCTCTGTCCACCCCTTTCCAAAACTCTAACAGAAGCCATAATCCCAGAAAAACCAACCAAACTTCATACTCAAACAACTGTTCTCAATGGATACCTAGACCCAACTGCCCACAACCAAATAAACCCACCCTTTACTGTCAATTATGTGACAAACCTGGTCATATAGCCAAAGTGTGTAGGTCTGCCTCACACAACCACTTACAAGCCCATGCCAACTTTGTAGCAAGACAACAATAGCCCTAACAATCCCCTTGGATTGTTGAAACTGGTGCTACACATCACATAACATCCGATGTTCACACATTGGACAATGCAGTTGATTACACATGACATGAGGGTATTGTTATGGGTAATGGTACAAACATTCCAATTTCTCAAACTGGTAATGTAACTTTTCACACTCCCAAATCTAAGTTTCCCCTCTCTCAAACTCTTTGCCCCTCTCACATTAACAATAACCTTAAATCTGTTTCTCGTTTCTGCCATGACAACAAAACCTTTATTGAATTTTTTCCCTTTTCTTTTGTTGTAAAGGATCTGACTACGGGGGCGCCACTTCTACATGGACGGAGTAAAGATGGACTCTATGAGTGGCCACTACGAAACTCAATTTCAGCACCTAAATGCCACCTAACAATCTCTCCACAATTGTGGCATCGTAGATTAGGTCACCCTAGTAAAAATGTACTTCATAATGTTCTTCAACAATATTCCCTTCATAGTACTAGAGCTACATTTATTTGCGATTCATGTTGTTCCAATAAAAGCCATCGGCTGCCTTTTGTCAAAAATTCATTACATAGCAATAAAACTTTAGAATTGTTTTATTGTGATCTATTGGGCTCTTCTCCCGTATCTTCTATTGATAAAAAAAGATATTATATCCTATTTGTAGTTGAATTTACTAAATACATGTGGCTTTACACCCTCCAATCCAAAACTGACGTACCCAATATCTTTAAGACCCTTTATCCCTTGCTAGAAAGACAACTAGAACCCAAGCTGCAATCCTTTTACACCTAAGGCCTATCCTTTTACTACTCCTACTTGTTTTTCTAATGAGTACATGACTTTTATGGCTAATATTTCTCAAGTTCAAGAGCCTACAACTTATGAACAAGCAAAAGGATTAATTGAGTGGGAAGAAGCTATGTAGAAGGAAATTGAAGCTTTGGAGAAAAATAACACTTGGGAGGTAATGCCTTTACCTAAGGGTAAAAAAGCCATTGGATGTAAGTGGGTTTTTAAAACCAAACTTAATCCAGATGGTACTATTGAAAGAAATAAGGCCAGGCTTGTTGCAAAAGTGTTCAATCAAGTAGAAGGTGTGGATTATGTTGATAGCTTCAGTCCTGTGGCTAAAAGTGTTACTGTCAGACTCTTTTTAGCTGTAGCTTCAATAAGGGGTTAGCCTTTACATCAACTGGATGTCAATAATGTTTTTTTACACGGGTATTTGCAAGAGGATGTGTATATGAACCCCCTCCAAGATATAAGGTGAAGGATGGTGAAATTCTAAGCTTACTAGGAGCTTGTATGGCCTAAAACAAGCATCTAGACAGTGGAATATTGAGCTAACAAGGCAACTTCAACTTATTGGCTTCCATCAATCTGAAAATGATCATTGTCTCTTTATTAAAAGTGACAAATATGACTTTGTGGCACTGTTAGTATACGTTGATGATATCTTACTAACTAGTAATTCTGTTTCTTTGATCAATCAGGTGAACAAGGTGCTTCATGATTGTTTCACTATAAAGGATATTGGGGCGGCTAGATATTTTTTGGGTCTAGAAATTGCTCGATCTCCGAGTGGTACTTATATCAACCAGAGGAAATATACTTTGGATTTAATTCAGGAAGTTGGACTTTTAGGTGCTAAACCTGTTGAAGTACCTATAGTTAAAACTCACAAGTTGATAGTTGATGGAGGTAAGAAGTTCCATGACCCCGAGAGATATAGAAGACTCATTGGAAGGCTACTTTACTTGGGATTTACTCGGTCTGATATCACATTTGCCACACAACAGCTAAGCCAATTTGTTCATGAGCCTTATGAACAACATTGGGAAGCAGCCACCTTACATGTTTTGAAGTATCTCAATAATAATCACGCGAGTGGTCTTTTTTATCCTACTGGAGGAGATTTACAACTTGAATCTTATTGTGATGCTGACTGGGCATCTTGTGTAGAAACTAGAAGATCTATAACTGGGTTCTGTGTATTTTTGGTGGATGTTTAGTTTCATGGAAGAAGAAAAAACAGTCTACTATCTCTAGAAGTTCAGCAGAAGCTGTATATCGAAGTCTTGCTGCCACTGTTTGTGAGCTTAAGTGGATGGCTTATGTGTTGACAGATTTCAAGATTGAAGTTCCCAAACCCATCTCTCTCTGTTGTGACAACCAGGCAGCAATACATATTGTTCATAATCCAGTTTTTCATGAGAGAACGAAACATATTGAGCTTGACTGCCATTTGGTAAGGAATAATTACAAGGAGGGGTTTGTTCTTCCTAAATATCTTGCATCGAAGCTCCAGCTTGCAGATATGTTTACCAAGCCCCTTGCAGTTGCTCGTTTTGTAGATTTGGTGTCCAAGTTGGGACTGATTAATCTTCACCAGCCTCCAACTTGAACGGGGGGTGTAGAGATGTAGAGGTAGCATAGCACACAAGTCAGTTTGGTAGTTAGTTAGATTTTAGCTTTGTGTAAATGACTTTTCTGTCCTTAGGTAGGTAGGAGTTGTTTTTTCCTTTTTTTCCCATTAGTGAGTGTATTTAAACTGATTTTGGTGATTAATAAAATTATTCTCATTTTTCCATTTTTCTAATCGTCTTCTTCATCGAACTTGAGTTGTGCTTTCTCTGATTTCCACAATCATGTACATCTTCATCAGAAGTACTTCCTTTTTTTTAAAATTAAAGCTCTAAATCATGTATGGTTGCTTCCTATTCATTGAGATCTAAATATCTGATGCATGTTTTTTGGTATCCCTTGTTGCTCTCTGTTCTGCAGGATGACCAAAGCTGGAAGGAATGCTAGCCCTAAGCTATCACAATGCTTACGTTCTCTTAAACCCTTAAAACTTGTTAGGTGTCAAATTGTCAATTGTTTACTAAACTATGCTTAGACCAATCTTGCTAAATCAGTAATTACCAGAACTAAGCAATCAGCAGCAGCTAACATAATGGTTTCATTATTGTTGAATTTTCATTTTCCATTGCGTTGAGTGTCATTAATGACTATGAATAAACTTGTATAAAGAATGGAAAATATCCTTGTGAAACAACAGGTGTGGTGCAACATGAATGTACACAAATTCACATCAACAAAACATGAGCCAGTATGATGTTAGACATGTCATTTTTTTCTTTAAATTTTGAAATATAATATAAAATAATACTTATTAGATTTTAAATTAACTACTGAAAAGTTATTTAACTATCCACTATTGCATCTCGATATCCTTACTTATTGTCTCTCATCCTTTTCTTACACTCATATTTTATTTTTTATATATATTATATAATTTGTGAGAGTAAAAGTCATCATAATATAGATAGAAGTAGGCATGCCTTCAACTCTAATCTTGTGTTTAAAAACTGTGTACTGTGGACAATATATCAAGTGGGCTGGGTTCTTACAACCCACTTTATAATCCATTTTCATTACTAATAATTTTCAAGTAGAATTAGGGTATGTTTGGTAAGAAAAAAAGAGGAAGAAATGAAAATGTCATGTCAATATGATGTGATGTGAATGGAATAAAAGTGGATATAATGACCATTTTGCCCTTACATTAAAAGTGGGTAAAAAAGTAAGGACAAAAATATAATTTCATTACATTGCAAAAAATGAGATTTATTTGGTAGGAAGAAAAAGAGGAGGGAGAAATGGAATAAAAGTGAATAAAATGACCATTTCAACCTTACATTAAAAGTGAGAAATGGAATAAAAGTGGGTAAAAAAGTAAGGACAAAAACATAATTTCATTACATTGCAAAAAATGAGGTTTATTTGGTAGGAAAAAAATAGGAGGAAGAAGGCTTCTCTCTTTTTTTATCATCATTTCTTATTTCCAAACCATTAGAGACATTGTTCCTTTGCCCTTCAGACAAGAATACTCACTCCTATAGCTAATTTTTAAGAAAGGAAACAATCATTTTCCATTTATCTCTCTTCATATATACTTTACTGGTTTTGTACGTAGAAAATCATATGCAATTTTTTTACTTAATTTAATTTTGAAATACAATATAAAATAATATTTATTATATTTTAACATAATGAATTAAATATGAGATATTATTTAACTCTACAGTCTACAAGCATATGTTGTAACGTTCAACTACTTTTATTAGCCAAAAAAAAAACTTTCACTATATATATTTTTTCTTCCTTCTCTTCAATTATGTATTTTAGAGGCAAAATACTATTTAGTCCTTGAATTGTGGGTTAAAGTATTATGTAATCCTCAAATTTGGCAAAAATACTACTTAGTTCTTGAATTTGTAACTCTGTCAACTATTTAATCCCTAAATTTGACAAAAATACTACTTAATCTCTGAGTTGCAATTATGTCAATTATTTAGAGACTAAATAATTTTATTTAAAATTACGAGGAAGACCCATAATATTATAATATGATATAAGGAAGGTGTTACCTTCAACTTGGGTTGTAACCCATAAAAAGAGTGTAAAACTTACCATTCATATTATATTATTAATAACGCATCATAAAAGATTAGTCAAAGGTTCATTTTAGTCCTCTATGTTTCACTCAAATTTCAAATTAGTCCTTTATGTTTCAAAAGTTTTACATTAGTCATTTATCTTTTCTAGAAGTTCTAAATTGGTCCTTCCGTCCAACTCTGTCAATTTCTTAAGTTAATTGCTGATGTGGCGTGCCGAGGTGGACACATAATCTATCTCTCCTACGTGTATTAAATAGTTAACATGGCCTTAGACATACCAAAAACACCCAAACGACGTCGTTTAAACCAAAAATAAAACCATGCAGAGAGGATCAATATGAAACTCAATGAAACATAAAGGACTAATATAAAACTTTAATGAAACATAAAGGACCAATATAGAACTTGAATGAAACATAAAGGACCAATATAGAATTTCAATAAAACATGAAGGACAAATATAAAACTTTTGGGAAACATAAAGGACCAATATAGAACTTTTGAAAGATAAAGGACCAATTTAAAACTTGAATGAAATATAGAGACCAAAATGACCATTTGACCTAAAAGATTGCTTAGATGAGTTTCATAATTTAATAATCATGGCCTTCCAGTTGATTTATGGGTTGAGTTGGTCTTGGTTCACCTAACACCAAGACTTCCTTCTCTTTAGTCTTATTTAATTTTTATTACTAATTATGCTTAGATTAATCATTTAAGATAATGGATTTAAGAAGCCTTAAACGCGGTGGTGTGTAGTGTCAACAACTTAACTGGCAATTAATTTACAATAAAACCCTATTGTTCTGCACTCTGAATCTGATCGCAGCTATGGTTTCATCTTCTTCCTGTGCTGCATCTTTTCAATCGCCCCACAAATACGAGGTTTTCATTAGCTTTGCAGGTCTGGACACCCGTCTCAATTTCACAAGCCATCTTCATGATGCTCTCTGCAGAAGCACTGTCGTTTCATACATCGATTACAGAATTGACAAAGGAGACGATCTCTGGTCTGCACTTGAGGAGGCCATTGAGAACTCTACTCTCTTCCTCGTCATCTTCTCTGAGCACTACGCGTCTTCCTCTTGGTGCTTGAAAGAGCTTGAAAAAATACTTGAATGCACCTAAGATCAGAAAGACAACAGAGTTATTCCAATTTTTCATAAGATTGAACCAACATATGTATGGAAGCAGAGTGGGGTGCTCAAGCAGACCGAAGCTCTCACTACGGCAGCTAATTTAAAGGCTGGCACTACAAAGCTGATACGTACGTAACTATCCCTAGTTTCCTATCCTTCTCTTATTTCAAGTCATGGGGCTAAATATTAAATTATGTATATGAAAAGCTAGATTTCAATTCCTTTAATGGTTAAAGATTTTGAACATCATGTCTTGATAATTCATGCAAATTATGGAAGAAATTATTGTAAGCAAGAACATTTATCTGCAAAACAGAAATTTGCCTGCAAAGATGATTTGTAAAGTCAGGTCATTATTTTTTTCTAAGCATGAAGAAATTAGTTCACTTTATTTATGCATAGGATTTTTATTATATATGATAGCAGTACCATAATAAAATCTTTCTATCTTCTTCTTTCTCCATCAGGAATGAAGTTGATCTTCTTTCTATTTTTATTATATATGTGCTATCACAATTTTTAAAAAATTAAATTCCTTCTCAGTTAATTAAATAAAATATTAACAAGTATTATAAAATATTTTTAGACATTTTTTCTTATATCTCATTAACTTTTAGTCTCTTTCTTCTTCTTTTCGTTTATCAAAACTCTTTCTCCCTCTCCACATCTTTTGAATTGTTCAATCACTCGTAAGTTAAATGTCACGACCCCCTATCGGACATCCGTGACCGGCACGGGAGGTAGGATTTCTCCTGTCCCGTAAGCCTCTAATTCCTGATTGACATTCTTATATGTGCATAACTACCCATTTCTATTACAAACAATATATAGTATATATGGTCACCCCTATCCGATGACCTAAGTAGCACGCAATCCACGGTTCGCTCAACGCCGCTTCAGTCTATACATATACACCTAATCAATCACACGTACATATAGTATACATATTGATCACACGCTTAAGGGCGGGTGATCTATCCTATGGACCCTGAGTATCCTGCACTTCCACCCGTTGTCTTCCTTTTCTTACTTCCACCTCCATGGTTGTCACTACCTGTAATTAACTTGACTTTAGGATCAACAGACGTCCCATACCTCTTCTTGGTTTCAATCATTCTAGCACAGTCTGCTACTTGGGCTAAAGTCTCAGACTGTCTCCTCTGAGGTAGCAAAGCAGTAAACAAAGGCTCCGTGAGTCGGTGTATGAATCTCTTGATCCTCGCCTCTCCATCAGGAACTAACTCAGGTGAGAATTGAGCCAGTTCAGTAAAAAGTAACTCATACTCCGTCACGGTCATGTTAGGCGTCATCCACGACTCCTCAAATTGCTGACGCTTCGCATCTTTGGTGCCTTCAGGTAAAAATCGGCCCAGGAATTCCCTCTGAAAATCTTCCCAAGTCATCGGTGCCACTCTACGTGAATACCTCGTCTGTACGGACTCTATCCATACTCTAGCCGTTCCCCTCAGCTGGAATGAAGCTAATTCCACTAATTCATGGCCTGAGCACCTCAGCATGCGCCCAATTCTGACCACATCTCTGATAAAGTACTGCGGGTCCTCTTTCTCACTAGTCCCGCAGAAAGTGGGTGGATGAAGCTTCAGAAATTTTGAAATTGGTAGCTCTCGGGGTGCTGCCCGTGGTTCACGAGGCATTTCCTGTGGTTGTTGCCATTCCCTATCCTCTTCCTCAACAACCTCTATCTCTTGATTGCTAGGAACCCTCTCTTGTTCTTCCTCGCCGACTACTAACCGGCGTACCTCCCTCTGTATTTGCCTCGTCATTTCCTCTCTTAGTTCTTGAAATCCTGCCGTGAGCATTTCCGCCACAGAAGGTGCACCTGTCCCTACTTGGGGTTGAGGTTCCGATGACGGTCTCCTCTCTTCCCCTCTTACTTGTGCTCTACCTCGACCACGAGCACGACCTCTATCTCGGCCTCGGGTACGGCCTCTACCTCGGCCTCGGGTGGGCATTATCTCCTCCCAAATTGACTCTTGTTCAATTTCAGCAGGAGCTCTTCCTCCACCCCTAGTCCGTCTCGTAATAGGTGACATCCCTATACTGCACAAGGATCACACCTAATAAGTACACGTATATTAATGAAATTTCGTATTAAAGAGAGTAGAAAGAAAGGCTAACACAATTTCCTGGGTACTTCCACAAGTGCCTTTTTACTCCCACGTTGTGCCCGGGAACACAAAGAGGGGTAAACCGACACCCGGTTATACCAATGGCTTCATACAGTTTAAATTAACCAGGCTCTGATACCAAGTTTGTCACGACCCCCTATCGGACGTCCGTGACCGGCACGGGAGGTAGGATTTCTCCTGTTCCGTAAGCCTCTAATTCCTGATTGACATTCTTATATGTGCATAACTACCCATTTCTATTACAAACAATATATAGTATATATGGTCATCCCTATCCGGTGACCTAAGTAGCAGGCAATCCACGGGTCGCTCAACGCCGCTTCAGTCTATACATATACACATAATCAATCACACGTACATATAGTATACATATTGATCACGCGCTTAAGGGCGGGTGATCTATCCTATTCACATGCAGAATCCCTGTGTACAGTCAAACATATATATTCAATCACACACCTGCATAGAATATACATATTGATCACACGCCTCAATGCGTGTGACCTATCCTATTCACATGCGGAAGCTGTATTTTCACACAATCAAGTATTCAGTCACACACATATATAAATTTACGTATTGACCACACGCTCAGTGCGTGTGATCTATCCTATTCACACGCGGAAGTCACATCCATATATATATATATACACATGATATTCAACATATCATAACCTATGTTCCCATCAACAAGACCAATCTTTAATCTGTATGAAGCCGACAATTCTAGAGTGTGACATATACATATATGCATATAGCAGCTGTACAAAACAATGCTATACCAAAAGAATCATATACATATACATCCTGTCAAAAATACATATAACAGTACTACCCACGCGGACAATGCGTTCGGTCTCTATGTCTGTCCGCCTCCCTGAGATGAAGTGGAAGCGCTCCCGATGCCTAGACCACCTGTGTCTATAACATTTAACATTGGGGTGAGTCAAACAGACTCAGTGAAAGGCTTTCCCATCCCTGGTGTAGTAGCGGGTACCACTACAACTGGGGAAGAGGATCCAATCACAAACACATACGAATATAACGGATTAAATTTCCATATATTAAGTGGTCAGGCAATTAGCTGATATCATATTCACAATAAAGAATTTAAAACATGGATTTACATACATTTGAGTTCACAAATACATGATATCATGATTTAACATATATTTCCATGTGGTCCTCTATATTCAAATAATCATAATCATAAACTGGCCCGAAGGCAATATCTCCGTTAGGAGAGAATCTGGCCCGAAGGCAATATCTCACGTGAGCAATATGGGAACCTAGTTGATCATTCTAGGAACCCCTGGTCCCAAGACTTTACTTGGAACAATAGTCTGACCCCAAGACTTCACTTGGAGCATAGCCGGCAACTCATCTGACCTCGGTTTACCCAAGGCAATAGCCACAATGTGGTGAACTCATATACTCTGTATTTCTGTGGTTTGACTCAAGACAAGAGACTCAATCTACCCGGACCACCCGTGATAGACTCGGTTCCCGCGTTGTACAATAAATGACCCCTATGGACTACTACTTGTTCATTTTACTTCTTCTTAGGCAAATTTAGATTTCCAAGTGGTTTCTAATTTGGACTCTTGGTTCAGAACAAAGTTACCTAGGTTTATTCTCTTTAAGGACTTACTTACAAAACCACACCCTTCAGAAAATATTTACTCGATCCTACCCCCGATGTCGTATAGGTCCCGAGGACCTTCTGTTCATATAGAGCTCCTTGAGCCACCGTTGCTTTTACAATTCACATACACACATATAGCACATTTTCACATATACTGTAATTTAGGAACAACAATAGCATGTTATCTAACATGTAATTCCTACAAATAGGCAAGAAGGCAAACCATATATCCATATCCGCAGTCAACCCTATAGGGCAAGGATAGGAAAGCCCCTCACCTGGTTGGCCCCTCTGATCGGCTCTCGGTGCGCCCGAAAGTCCACTCACAGTATGGTGCCCTATACACATATACTTGAGAGATTCAGAGACTTGAAAATTCAACCACTATCGTGTACATGTAACGCTAATGCTCATATTTTTTCTAATTAATTCCATAGACTAGTTGTTGGCTTGGAGTGCCCTCAACTAGTTTTCGGAACACCTAGCATGCTTCTAATTCGTGTCCAACCCTCTCTTAATCACGCTATTCGGAAACGTTGAATTTGGGAATGCAAGGTTACCCAATTTCACCTCTATGTGTCCATGTGAAGTTCCCACTACCCAAGTCTTGAATTTATGGCTCAAGAAGCCATAAATTCTACTTATCCAATATTTCCATTTATCAAAATAACCTTGAACACTTCACCTCACATGAATACACATACCCGAATACGCGTAAAATTAGAAAATTGTCTCTTTTTCCCCAAACGGGGTTCCGGGTGAGACGGGAATTACTCGGGTTTTAATCCCTCGTACATTCCGATAATTTTTTTTAATAATTATATAATTATTATTCAACCTTTCAATGCACCCCAAGTCATTCCACAACACCCTTAAACCTTAACAACCACATTTCCCTACACTTTTTCCAACCCGGATAAATTTCATCAATTTGGTTCCGGTTCCTAAGCTTCCAACTCACTTCCTAGCATTCAAATACTTCAATTTAGGATCCAGAACACTCAGATTGAATCAATTAGGGTCTTTCCAAAAATCCCTAAAATTGATAAAATTGGGGTTTGAGAGTTTCGAGACTTCTCACCTCGATTCAACCGGTTAGAAGGATGATATGGAGTAGAGGAGGCTCCCAGCTACCTTCCCCGGTGAAGAGACGGCATTTCCCGGCGAGAAAGCCCTCCCCCTTTGCTTTCTCTCTCTAACCCGAGCTCTCTCTCTCCTCCAGCCACAAGACGGCGTTTTCTGGCTCCGGTGGACGGCGACTCCGGCCACCACGCGTGCGTTTCCCGTCCGTGAGCTCCTCCCCTTCTCTCTCGCGTTTTTCCGTTCAGCTCTGTCCCTCTGCGTGCGTTTTCTCTTTCTCAACGTTACCTTCTCCTCTCTTTTCCTTATCTGCTTCTTTCTTTCTTTATATTAATATATATATGTATATAATAAATTAATATATATATATATATATATATATATATATATTACAAAAGAAGGAAAAGTCTGATTTCCTTTTCTACTCCTTTATTCTTTTCCTTTATTACATATATATATATATATATTTATTTATTTATTTATATAATTAATATATATACATACCACTAAAAATAAAATCTGGTTTAACAATAATAAGAAAAAGAAGTATATAAAAAGAAAATTTAGGATTTAACAAATTTGTGTTTAAAAAAAAATAGGTAGTAGGATAGTGGGTATTTTTATCTCATTTTTTTTCCACTTTTATTTTAATAATATAATTTAATAATTGATGCCAGTTAAAATACCCTTGGGTATTACATTAAAAGTTAAATTCATCAATATACCTAGTCATTAAAACTCTCTCTCCTACTCTCTTGAATTGCTCATACTATAGCATAGGAAAGGAAAGCATCACTTTCTTATGGCTTGTTCCTTGGAGCTGAGGTTAAACTTCATCAATTGTAAGTTGTTGAATCTATTTTAATATTTGTGCTTATTAAATTATAAAAATAATAATATATCTTAACACAAATCTCAAAACCGATTCAACGATTAATAAATGAAGAATTCACAATTTCTCTATAACAATAATATTATCCCTTTAATTCTCTAATTCTCTTTCATGTTGTGAACCTTCTTTCTTCTCTTGCTAGTTCTTAATTCATCTTCTCCTTTCTCACCTTTTTTACCTTCATCGATACCATGTCCATTCTTCTTGATTTCTCATCTCATTTTATTTTATGTGTTCTTGTTCTTCTTTATTTTATTTTCTTTACTTTCATCTCTTGTTATCTTTTGTTATTATATTTTATTTCCTCCTAATAACCACATATGCATTTATAATTATTTCATCATCCAGACCGTTAAATGAAAATCGAGATTCGTGTCCGTACTGTAACAATTTTATCCAATGGTCCTTAAGTGTGCACTTCACACACTTCATCGAATTCGTACTTTAGCATATCTGGATCCATCTGTGAGAAAATATAATTCTGAAGTGTGTAATACTCAGCAACTATTGTTATTCATCAGAATCTGTTTATATACACGAATTGCAGTATGGAGAAGGAAAAGCTAAACCCAAGAAAATCCTAAAATAGAAATTTGATCCTAACTTACTAAGTTTGATCCTAAGTCCTAAAAAACCAGCTACAAAACAGATAAAAGTTCAGTAGTACCGTACTACTAAACTTCAATGCATCTCTCCAATCATGTAGTGACATTTGTTAATATTAATAAAAACTCACATTAATTAGGACCCACCTTGAATGGATTAGGGACCAACTGATTAGAGGGATGTACTAATGTTCTAGGGAACACGTGAGATGCATGTGTTCCAATTAATAATGAAAATACAATATAAAAGAAAGAAAAACATAAATACATCATAAAAATAAACTACAACAATTGCTATAAAATACAAACTGATATAAAATGCATAAGTTTTCAATCTGAAAATTCTTTGTTTCCATTTTCCTTTTGCAAAAGTAGGATTTCATTCATAATTTAATAGTCGGTTAATGACTATTAATATTATTTTTAGTTGAGTTTTATTAATTCTATTAATTAAATTGAATACAAATGGTTGAATTATGAAATGGAATATTTAAGGATTAAATTAAGATAATTTATTTTTCATTGAGAAAATTGAAAATGTAATTGACTCTACATTTAGATTATGTTATAATATGAGATATTATAATTTTTATTGTAAAATAATTTTATAATTTATCCTGAACAAAAAAGGCTCAAGTACACAATTATTTAAAATATTAAAATTTCAAACTATCACTTTATTTCATAACATAATTATATAAAAACTATTTAAAAAATTATTTAGAGTAAAATGAGTTGATTTTTTTTACTATTTAACAAACTACCATTTTTAAAAATAAAATAATTCAAACTTAATGTATTAATCAATTTAAAAAGACATACATGGCCAGAAAATTAATAAACAATGATACTATTAGTTGCCTTGTCAATGTAGCTTCATTCCCGAAAGACAAGGGGTTGATAACGTTATAATTGCGCAAGAGGTCATCCACACCATGAAGGGTGCAAAAGGAAAAAAGGGACTATGACCATCAAAGTTGATTTAGAGAAGGCATATGATAGAGTTGATTGGGCTTTCCTTGAAAATACTCTAAAAGTAGTGGGCATGCAGGTCCTCTAAAATGGAGAAAAGCTAGAGGAATTTAAACCCACGAGAGGGTTAAGACAAGGGGATCCTCTCTCCCCTTATCTTTTTGTGTTCTGCATGGAAAGATTAAGTCAATTAATGAAGCAGTTAATCGCAATTTGTGAAAGCCCATTAAGCTCAGTAAGAATGGTCCTTCTCTCTCTCTCATTTCTTTTTTGCTGATGATCTTGTTTTATTCTCTGATGTAGGTTTGGAGCAGGCTGAGGCTGTCACCAGTGTGCTCGATTTATTTTTGCAGCTGCTTGGGTCAGAAAATCAGTAAGGATAAGTCCAAAATTTGGTTTTCAAGAAACGTGAACCATAATAGAGCTTCTCAAATATGCTCTGAGATGGGCGTCACTAGTTCCCACGACGTAGGAAAATACATGGGGTTTCCCCTCCATCACAACAGAGTTAATAAAGAGGCATACAATTTCATCCTTGAAAAGGTGGAATAAAAACTTTCAGCTTGGAAGCAGCATATGCTTTCAACTGCAAGAAGAATCACTTTGGTTAACTCCGTTATCTCGGCCATTCCTACCTATTATATGCAGGCAACAGCTTTGCCTAATTCTATCTTGGATAAAGTGGAACAGATTGAGCGTAGATTCATATGGGGGAATAGTAACGGCAAGAGTATAATTCACCTTGTTAATTGGAGTACTATCTGCAACCCTCCAAGTAGTGGGGGTCTTAGCGTCAAGAATCTTAAGCATTTTAATTGGGCTTTCCTCATGAAGGTGGCTTGGGGTATCTAAACCAATGATGATGCACTCTGGGTTCGAGTAATTAAATCCAAGTATAGATTCTCTCTTGATAATGGCTCTGGGCTCATAAAAAAAGGCTCAGTTTCCAATCTTTGGGCTGGGGTGATTAGAGTGTGGAAGTATATTCAAGACTTAGCTATGAAAATTATTAATAATGGTGCATCTACTAGATTTTGGGAAGATTATTGGGTTCCTGGTTATCCTAATCTCAGCTATGTGGCTCTTGGGCCTATCCCTTAGTTTGAAATTGACAAGAAGGTGAGTGAGTATTGTACTCTTGATGGTTCGTGGAATTGGGCAACCTCTAGCCACCTACTTCCTCAAGACATCCTTATGTCTATTGGAGTTATTCCTCCTCCTTCTCATGTCTTGGGGGAGGATGCTAACAGTTGGTTTTATAATTCGAATAGATCTTTCTCGGTGAAGTTGGCATACAATGATGTGCTCTTATCTGACAAAAACAGACCCAATTCCATGTGGAAGAAAATCTGGAGTTGTAATACCACCCAGCGTGCTAGAGTGTTCTTATGGTTGATGTGTCACAACAGTATTCTGATAGAGCAACAAAGACATAAGAGGAATCTCACCGACTCAGACACTTACAAGAGATGCAACTCTACTAGTGAAACGGTGCTACATTGTGTCAGAGACTGGCCTATGGTGTTCCCCCTTTGGGAAGCTTTGATTGATGCTGACCAAAAGAACCTGGTCTTTTCTTTAAATCTATAGGACTGGATTCTATTCAATCTTTCCAAGAGCTGGAATTCTAAGTTTACTATTATAATCTGGTATATATGGAAGCAGCGCAATGAATGATCCTAAGACCAAGAATGACCAACGTTGTCACATTAAATGGTATCCTCCGAGCCCTGGTTGGATTAAGTTGAACATGGACAGAATCCATCACAACACCACGGGAAGTAGTGCATGTGTGGGAGTCACTCGGATGAAAATGGGAACTGGCTTTTTGGTTTTGCAAGAAGATTAGGGAAAAGAAATGCAATCTATGTTGATATGTGGGGTATCATCTTTGGAGTTCGTATAGCCAAAGAAACAGCCAAACATGCTATCCAAGAGTGATGATTGAAGTTGATTCAAAGTCTGCTCTTGAGTTGATTGAGATGGAGTCTACCAATAATCAATAGTTGCACACTATGGCCAGAAGAATTAGAGAGATTGCAAAGGATAATTGGCAAGTTATCTTCTCGCACACTCTAAGGGAGGGCAAAAGGGTTGCGGATGCTCTTCCTAATCATGGGCATAGAGTTCATTTAGATATTGTTATGTTTGATAATCCCCCTAGCTGGTGTAGTGACTTGTATCAGGATGATTTGAGTGACCTTGGGCTCTCTCGCTTGGTTCCCTGCTAGTTTTATCTAGCTCCTCAACTTATAAAAAAGAAAACAAAGGGTACGTTCTTTACGCTGAAAGGAAAAGGGAAAGGGAAAGGGAATGCATTTATTGTATTTGTTAGTAAAGTTTGGGAATGAAAAATCAATAGTAGTGGGGCAAAATTACCACTTTACCCCTACTATTAATTTTTTTAAAAAAAAATTACAACCAAAGTGGTTCAAACAGAATTACAAGTGCTGGATCGATGTCACGCCGAAACCCACCATCACGAATATGGAAACATCATCAGATCTGGTTACTTGAGTTGACTGCATTTTGTGCCCAAAAGGATTAATAATATAAAAAAATGATGAAACAATACCCATTATGTTCATTCCCCTGTTTTCAACTTTTCGATTGGAAATCACAAGAAGATGAATCGTCTGAACAAAAAGGTTGATTCTCGCAAAACACATCATATTAATTTTTTTTCTAACTAAATTTGATGGGCCGAGAAGGTTCTCCTCTCCGCTAGGGTTAGAACATCCCACCGAAGTAGTCTTTCCGGCACCGTCAATCCTGCTGTCGTCGTTCTTCTATCTTCTAGCTGGTGAAGACAATATTAAACTTCTCGCGAGTAGTGTTTCCGGTGCCGTCAATCCTTTCCGTCACCATTTTTCGCTGTTCTAGTTGGTGAAGATGTCATTAAACTTATGCAATTCCATTCCAGATCTTAGTTTCGCCTTGGGTTTCTCAGATTTTCTTTCCGGCGCGTCTACAAGCCGACAAAAAAACAAGGGAATATTGGACATTTTACTAGTGTGATGAATGAGGCTCGGTGCTTGTTGATGGAAAGCACCATTCCATTCCTTCACAATTTCCGTCTAACAAACATGGGAATGCTGCTTTCCAACCACTTTTCCGTCTTGTTTTCTGTCTAACGAACATAACCAAAATTCCAACTTTCCTTTGCTTTTTCTAATTTTGTAATGTAAAAAAAGTATAAAAAATAGTTTTTTGTCCAGCTCAACATTCAATACCAGTCAGATTCTCAAATTTTTACCAGGTCATCCGATTTTGACCGATGCGACTAGAAATCGGGTTTTTGCATATAATCAGATCGCCCAACTACCGGTTCAACTGGTCGAACCGGCTCGATTATTAAAACACTGGTTCTAAGAAAACAAAAAATCTGAAGTAATATATATATTTTATAATTATTTACAATAATGGGCTAAGTCCGGGTTTAGTCCATAGACTTGGGTAAATACCTGGCCTATTGTAATGGGTATTAAAATATATAGGCTTGGACTTAAACCCAATCCCATATATATAAACTCATAGACTTAAGCTGAAGCCGGGCCCAGCCCGACCCATGAACAGGTCTATTGTAATATCCGAGATATTTAGATTTAATTATTTAATTTATTTTTCTTTCAGAAAGAAAAATAAATTAAATTAAAAAATTAAAGGGTTAAATAAAATAAAGGAGAAAATAATAGAGAATTTATGTAATTTTTCTAGGACCTAAAAGGAATAGGGATAAAAAAAAGGATGGGGGAAAAGAAAATAAAATAATGAAATAAAATATATATATATATATATATATATATATATATTGTTATTATTATAATAATAATTATTATTATTATTATCCTTTACTAAACAAAAAAAAAAGAAATATAATAATAAAATAATATGGGGGGCCAACCGTGACCTCCCCTTACATTAAACTACAAAACATAATATATATATATATATATATATATATATATATTAAAATAATGGGGGGGGGGGCAAATCGTGACCCCCCATCCAATTCATTAATATATATAATAAAAAATAATGAGAAGTAGAGAAGTAGACAGAAGCAAAAACGCACACAAAAAAAAATAGAAGCAGAGGCACGAGCTCACACACAAGAAGGGGAGAAGGCAAAGGCACGGCGGGTTTGGACCGGAATCACGCCGGAGGACGGGTTCCGCTGCCGGTGAAGGCCACCGGACTTCATCTTCACCACTCGTTAAGCTCCCCATCCGATTGAATTAAGGTATGGAAGCCCCAATCCATCAAAACCCCAATATCTCCAATTTTGGGTATTTTAGTAATTCTTCAAATACTTCCAATCGGGGCATTTCGGGGTTAAATTTGAGCTTAGTGGGTGTTATTGAAAGCTTAGTGAGGTTCAGAATTGAAACTAAACCGTAGGAATTGACCGGGTATGGAAATTAGGAAAATTTAGCTAGAAAATTGCTATAAATTTGAAATTGATAGTTTGATGCATGTTTATGCTTTGATTGGAGTAGTATAGTTGTTATAAATGCTGGAAATAGTCAAGGGAATAAAGCCCGAGTATTTACCGTCTCAACCGGAACCCAATCCGGTGAAAAAGATGCGAAATACTAAGCCACAGTACCGTAAAGAGATGTGCGGTGGGTTGGACACTTTGGTCTAGTACGCAGTGGACACCTAAGACCCGCTAAATTGGTTCCAAGGCTCTAAGTATACCCAATTATATTTTTATATATAATTAAAGAGGTAATAATTAAGCTTTTACTCGGCGAATAAGGGAGACGGTAGAATGAGTACGCTAGAACCTCTTTTGAACCGTGAATTTAATTCTTTTATTAGTAAAATACCCATATGAACACACGTAGGGAAATTTAGACAAGTGGAAATCTCTAACCTAAGCAATTAGAGGTTCTAAATGGCTTGAAAGTGTGAAAGTCGAATATGGGGCATTCTGGACTTTCAGAAAGAGCAAATAAAACGACGTAACGAACTAAATAATTAGTTCTTGGAAAATAGCTAGAGGGTGCATGAGCATTAGCATGAGACGTGCATGTTATATGTTTAGTTACACGTTCTAAATTTCTTAAATATACATGTGTATAGGGCACGACAGGGTAATTGGAGTTTCAGGCACTCCGAGGACTGATAAGGAGGGCCAACGAGGTGTGGGGCTCTCCCATCCCTGCCCCACAGGGTTGGATGACTACGTGGAAAATGTGGTTTGCTCTATTTTGTGCAAATTGATATATGGAATATATTTATATGAATAAATTTGTGTTACGCGTGTATGATTTGCAAGTAAGTAGTCAACGTGCAATAGTATATGTGCTTATATAATTAATCACAAGGTGTATATGTGCTATTGTGGCTCACCGAGCCTTATATGATAGCGTGGGTAGGATTGAGTCGGAATTTCATATGTGAGAGTTCATTAATATTAGGAACCCACTTAAATTGATCATCGTGCAAAGATTTTGACCGTATGGTACATTGAGGAAACTAGGCCTAGCTAATTCACATGAACTTGTTTAGGTTAGTTCGGGTAGATCGAGTCGGTTATCCTGGTTGGACAGACAGGATTCAGTTAACAGTAAGTATGCCACATAGTGGCCATTACCTTGGTTTACCCGGGGTCAGACAAGTTGCCGGCTATAACTCTAAGCATGCCTTGGAGTCAAAAAGTTCCTAGTTTGATCAACTAGGTTTGAATAAGACATTGCCTTCGGGCCAGTTTTTGTCTTAGAGTAACGCGGGAGACAGAAAGTGAATGCCTTCGGGCCAGTATTTCTCTTAGCGTAACGCAGGAGACAGAAAGTGAAACCCTATGAGCATAACTATGTATGACTTATGAAAATATATGATATATGTTTATGATTGGTTTACATGCGGATTAATAAACATGTTAGGAGCATGAATTAGGATTTTTAATTGTGAATATGATATATTGATTGCCTGATCATATTAAAGGTCACAATATAAATCCATTTCATGTGCATGTGGTTGTGGTTGCTCACTTCCCCCAGCTGTAGTGGTACCCCCTGCTACGCCAGGGATGGGGAGCTTCTCACTGAGTCTGTTCGACTCACCCCCTGTTTTCATGTTTCAGATACAGGTGGTTCAGGAGTCGGGAACGCGTCCACTTCTTCTCAAGGAGGCGGATAACTCCAAAGACCGCACGCTTTGTTTGCGTCGGTAGTTATTTTGATTATGTATATATGTTGTGATGTATATGTATATATGAATCCTTTTTGGGCGTAGCGTTGTACGTTTACATTTGCTGTGTATACATACATATCACACTTGAATTCTAGCATTGTCGGCTTCATACAGATTAAAGTTAGGTCTTGGTGATGGGAATATAGGCTATGATATAGTATATATCATGTGTATATATATATGACTTCCGCATGTGAATAGGATAGATCACACGCATTGAGGCGTCTGATCAATATGTAAATTATATGTATGTGTGACTGAATACCTGATTGTATGAAAATATGGCTTCCGCATTGAGGCATGTGATCAATATGTAAACTATATGCAAGCGTGTGATTGAATATATGTATGACTGTATACATGACTTCTGCATGTGAATAGGATAGAACACTAGCCCTGAAGCGCGTGATCAATATGTATACTATATGTACGTGTGAATGAATATGTGTATACATATAGACTGAAGCGTCGCTGAGCGAGCCGTGGATTGCAAACTGCTTAGGTCACCGGAAATGGATGACCATATGTATTATATATTGTTTGTATTAGAAATGGGTAGATATACACATATTAAAGTGTCAATCAGGGATTAGAGGCTTGCGGGATAGGAGAAATCCTACCTCCCGTGTCGGTCACGGACGTCCGATAGGGGGTCGTGACATCTATATGTGTACAACAAGGTCCTAATATGAGTATTAAAAATTCACTAAAAACAATGAGACAAGTGTTAAAGAAGATAATAAATATCATATAATTATTTTTCAAATTTTCAGAATAAACAGAAATATGTGAGGGTGAGATAGAAAATCTCATTGCCTATAAAGAGTGAGTGACAACACATTAAAAACGTATGTTTTGAATTTGAGAGTGAGAAAGAAAAAACAGTTACTTCTCTTCATTAATTCTCAGATAATATTTATCACGACCCCAAAACGGGAGTACATGACCGGCACAGGAATAGACTTTTACCTCTAAGCCCGTAAGCCTTACCACGTAAACATAACTATAACTACCCTGCTATACAATCAATATATATATATATATATATATATATATATATATATATATATATATATATATATATCATAATAGTGGCCACACCTCACTGGTGGCCTAATTAACCTGCAATCCGCGGTTTGCTCAATACCGCTTCAGCTCAACTTAGTGAATAGAAAAATATATCAGTACTCATAAGGTAAATATTCATATCATATTGACCGTAAGTCTCAATACGTACGATCTATCCTATTCACATGCAGCAAGCACACACACACACACACACATATATATATATATATATATATATATATATATATATATATATATATATATATATCCATATCATATTGACCGTACGCCTCAATGTGTATGATCTATCCTATTCACATGCAGAAGTTTATATACTCATACATATATCCTAGTATTCCCCAAACTGCACTCTGTCTTTAAATACATGTGAAGTCGACAAGTCTAGAATATGTACATATCGAAAGCTGTGGTAGGGAGGAGGTACCGCGCTGTAATCCGCCCGCTATGACGCTGATGACCCCGCGGGTAGGCGCTTGGCCGTCAGCTTGTCGGGGGTGCTCAAAATTGGCCCTGCTTTCCTCCTTGATGAACCTGCCGAGTTGCCCTTTCCGGTTTAAGTCCTCGATCTTATCCTTCAGGTGGATGCAGTCGTTGGTTTCGTGTCCGTGATCCTTGTGGAACTGGTAGTATTTGGACTTGTCCACTGGTCTTCCGGTTTTCCGCCTTTTGACTTGCGAGGGGAATGTGAGCTTGTCGGAATGATAAATCTCTTCCAACACCCCAACGTGAGATCTGTTGAGGGGAGTGTAGCTCGTGAACCATCCTCGGGGAGGTGTTCGTGGTCGAGGAGGCGACCTTTTCCTACCGCTCTTTTCCTTAGCGATCTGAGCGTTCTCGACCCTCGTTTTCTCTTTCTTCTTTTCTGCTTGTTCCATATCGGACCTGCTTATCAGGAACTTCCTCATCTTGTCCTTAGCGATCTGAGCGTTCTCCTCTCGAATGAACCATTCCTCACGGTCCATGAGTTCCTGTAAGGTGGAGACGGGGCACCTGTTTAGTTCCCCGTAGAACTGTGAGCATCGAAGACCCTGCTTTAAGACAAAGATGGCGACGACGTCCTGGAGGCCTCGAATTTGGAGCAAGAGTTTGGTGAAGCGGGCCAAGAAGGCTTGCAGGGTTTCACCCTCCTCCTGGTGGAAACCGATGAAGGAGTCTTCATTTTTCTGATACTCCTTGCTGCTGGCGAACTGTGTAAGAAAGTTCTGAGCTAGTTGTTCAAAGCTGTGGATCGAGTTGGTGGGCAGCAAGGAGAACCATCTCAAGGCGGCTTCCTTTAGAGTTGATGAGAAGACCCAGCATTGTTGGCCGTCCGTCATACCCAGTATCGACATGGCCGAGTTGAAGGTATTCAGGTGATCTCGTGGATCGGTTTCTCCTCCATAAGGCTGTATGTGGATGGGCATCTTGAAACCCATGGGCACGTGCTCGTTCATGACTTGCTGGGTGAAGGGGTGTCTCCCTTTTCCCTGGAAGTCGATTGCAGGCCGCTGGTAGGCATTCACACCGGCGGCTGCGTACGGGTTGTAGGCCGCGGCCCATGGCATGTGGAGGTAGAACCCCGGAGGGTAGTTCGGGACTGGTGGTCGTGGAAAGTTCATAACGGGTCGTGCTGCTTGTCCCGCCGTCAGCGACAACCGTGCGAACAACATGGGTAAGGTCCCAAATTGAATTGTGGGCCAGCTGGTAGGGTCGCTAGAGGTCCCTGTTGTCGCACCGTGTTGCACTATGGGTAGCTAAGTGCTCACATTTGCTGGGGCGAGGCTCCTGTCCTCTTCCCATCGTTATTGGCGTAGAGCCACTACTTCTGCCTCGAGACGGGCGATCTCAGCGTCTCGCCGGTTGTGGGGCAAGGGACGTGTGGCATGCCGTACGGGTGCTGAGGGAAAGTTTCCTCTCTAGATGCCGGGTTCTGGACCACAGTCTCCATGACGGCTACTTGTGTTATTGAGGAGCTTTGAGGCTGAGTTACGCCTGATCTGCCTGCCTCGGTTGTGACCGGTTCGGCCATTCCCTGACGATTCCTCGCGCTGCGCCTCAAGGCATTGGCGTCAGTCGTGGTGGTGGGGACGTTCGAGTCGGTCATGACGTATCGTGTTCAGTATCTGTATTGGAGATCAAAACAAAAACAAGTGCGGGTTTCTGAGTGTTAGGTGTATAGTCCTACTCCCCAAAAAAGAAATGCCGTTTAGCGGCAGAGTGCGCAAGGCATTGTGGTCTGAATAAGACCGCGGTGGGCGCCACTGTAATTGTGATTTTTGGCTCAGACAATTGTAATATGAATTTAGGACCGCAAGGGGTCTTAACATTGGGGGACTTGTCCTTAGGTGATGTAACTAGGTGCCTACGTACCCTTCTGGAGGGATCAAAGTCCACGTAGTTCGTCATGGTGACGTCTATCGGAGCCGTTAGGTAAGGTTGTTACCTGTATTGGGCCGTGTGCGGCTAAGACGTGCCTAAGGTACTCCGGGCGGGCGAGCCGCTCTGTGGGAGGTTGCCTTAGTGGGAGAGAGCTATGGTCTCTGAGGGCTGCTGGAAGCCTCGTAAGCGATGTGCTCCAAGGAGGATGTGAGCCAATCGGAGGTCGGCCTGAACAGAGGGCTAACGGCAAGGCTCGAGGGAGTGAAAGTACTTGTGAGGTGTATCTGAGAGCGATGGGTGATAATCCTTCAGGTTGTATGCGATTCTGTCGAGGGTTGAACGTATATCTGAGTCCCCCGAGTGAGGGCCTATTTATACTTGTGTGGGGAGATCGTGCTCGACCCACGACCTCGTGGGACGTGGGTCGTCCCACGAGGCTTGGTGGAGATCCCACGTCTAGTTGAGGGGGAGCTCTGTGTGGTGACGTGGGTGAGGGCCACGTAATGGAGGGATGAGTGGTGCCACGTGCCTCCAGCGGGTGCTGGGGTCATGCTACTAGAATGTCAGTGCCACGTGTCCCAAGGTGGAATATTCTGAAGATACACACTCAAATTTAAATTTATTGATTTCAACTAAGAAAATACCTATGCATGCACATAATTATGAATTATATTTTTAAAATCATGTTAATTACTTTATCTGAAAAAATTATCTATATCTATGCCCAATCACCTTTTTTTAGAAACAATGTAGGAAATTCACTCATAACAAGGTAAAATAACATCTATTCTTTTTCATAATTAAAGAATTTTGTGGAGCCATCACTTATTCGTTCTCATTTTTGAACAGTCATATGTATTTGATTCTTCATCATCAATTAAAACTAATGAAAAAAATAATTTAACCTATTTCTTTTGAAGAAATTAATAATATAATTTTGATTTTTAAACAAGAGTAATAAACCCACAGTAAACTCTATTTATGAGTTCATAGTAATTTAGCATAAAAAATTATAAGAATCAATATTAAAATTTAAGCAAGAGCAATAAACCCACAGTAAACTCAAGATTTTAGATAATTAGGGTTTTTATTATAATAATACAAAATTATAAACTAAATTAATTAAATAAAATAAATTTAAATTTAAATGCATAAATATTTAATGTATATCTACTTAAATTGTACATTTCTATACCTAAATACTTTATATCATTTAATTCAACCTAATCAAGCATTATTCGTAATTATGCATATAGTTAATAATTCATATATATAAACAAATTAAATAAAATAAATTAAACATTCAAGATCTTCATAAGTTTTATCCTCATAAACTCCTTCATCATCTTCCCCACTATCAATATTGCTAGGAGTATCATTTTTTTCGTCATTGTCCGTGTTGGGCTATGAGTTAAAATAGATTTGAGCACAATGGGCCTTTACGAAAATAAGTAAGGGAGCCCCCTTTTTTTCCCTCTTTGTGAAATTGGTCTTCTGATTGAAGGAAGAGACTCATGACTTTTGAGTAAAGATTATCTGAATGATCGATCTGTATAATATCTCCTCTATAAAATCTAAATTGTACAATATAATGGGTACAATAATATATAGACAGAAGAGGAAAGTTAAAAGGAGTTACTAGAAAAGTTACATGATGGTAAAATAACAAAGGAAATATGAAAATGTTATGAAGTTATAAATAACTTTAACTTATGAGTTTATAATCGTTGAATTTATCTCGAAATTTATGTTATCATACATTTTTTACAAAAATATTTTAATATATCAATACAAAATATGTCTCAATTTTAAGTATGTCTTAATATTTTTTATCGGAACAAAAAAAGTATGTCTTAATATTAAGGCTAATATAAATTTTTTTTTCAAAATTAGATATAAAAGACCAATGCCTTGATAGCACTTTTTAATATATCAATAAAAATGTTTATAGATATTACAAATTATTATTGTTATTAATTGTTTTACAAAGTTAAGTTATTATACATTTTCATATCAGTCGTATACCCTTAAGCTGAAGATCTACAGGGAGAAAATTAATCATTGCTGCTTGCGATAGATATTATAGGTTAGATAAAAAAATTAAAACATTTTGTAACTTCGGAATATTCCGCCTTGGGACAAGTGGCACTAAGCTTCCAGAAGCCTAGCGGCAGCACACGCTAGCAGCACGTGGTACCACTTACCTGCTACTTACGTGGCCCTTGCCCACGTCACCTCGTGGGGATACCCACTCAACCAGAAGTGGGAACTCCCTGAGCATCGTGGGATGACCCACGAGATCATGGTTCGAGTACGACCTCCTCGCACTCAGTATAAATAGACCCTCACTCGGGGGACTAAGGGATACGCAAGTTCAAGAACTATAACTCTAGATCCGAGATACCTATAATACTCCTAGAGAGCATCACTCATTGCCATTCAAGCAGGCAACCTGAGCACCTTCAGACGCCTCAAGCATACCCTTCACACATCCCGAGCTCCGTCGTAGGCTCCGCCAGGTCCGACCACCAGCAAGCTCGCCTTCCTCCCCGGAGCATCCCATCAATAGGGCTTCCAACAGCCCTCAGAGACTCGAGCTCTCTCCCATTAAGGCAACCTCCTAAGAGCGGCTTGCCCGCCCGGAGTACCTTAAGCACGGCTTAGCCGCACACGGCCCAGTACAGGTAACTACCTTGCCTAACGGCTCCTATAGACGTCACCATGACGAACTACGTGGACTTTGATCCCTTCCGAAGGGTACGTAGGCACCTAGGTGCATCACCTAAGGGCAAGTCCCCTAAGGTTAAGACCCCTTGCGGTCCTTAATTGCAAATTACAATTGTTTGAACAAAAAATGATAGTTACAGTGGCACCCACCGTGGTCTTTCTCATACCACAATGCATTGTGCACTCTGCCGCTAAACGGCATTTCTTTTTCGGGGAGTAGGAGTCTACACCTAACACTCAGAAACCCGTATTTTTTATCATGCTTACAAGATACACTATAGGATGACCGACTCGAACGCCCCCACAGCCACGACAGATGTAAGTGCTCTAAGGCCCACTGCGAGGAACAGGCAGGGAATGACCGAAGCGGTCACGACCGAGGCAGGGGGTTCAAACACGACTCAGCCCCAGAACGCCTCAATGACGCGGGTAGCCGTCGCAGAAACCGTGGTCCAGAACCCGACACCCGGAGAGGAAACCTGCCCCTAACATCCTTATGGCATGCCAGATGTTCCTTGCCCTACAGTCGGTAGTCAAGAAACAGCGGAGCCGGCGAGGAACCCGCGAGAGGTAGAGCTCGCCCTCCTCGAGGCAAAAGTAGTAACCCTATGCCAACAGCAGCGGGAGGAGAACAGGAGCCTCGCCCGAGCAAACGCAGGCGCCCAACTAGCACTAGTGCCACACAGCGCAGTAGCAGGGACCTCCAGCGACCCTACCAACCTACCCGCAATACAATTCGGGACCTTGCCAATGGAATTTGCATTACTATCGCTAACAGCGCTAACAGCCGCGGCGGTAGTCCAACCCGGACCAGCAATGATCACTGGAGAAGCAACGCGACCCGCTACGACCTATCTGCAACCGCCAGTCCCAAACTACCCAACGGGATCCTACCTCCACATGCCCTGGGCAGGAACCTACAACCTGTACGCCACGTGCAGCGCAAATGCTTACCAGTGGCCCAGTTCCGACTTCCATGGAAAGGGTACCCAACAAATCATGAATGAGCACGTACCCATGGGCTTCAAGATGCCCTTCCACATAGAAACTTACGGTGGAGAAACTGATCCAAGGGATCACCTTACCACCTTCAACTCGGCTATGTCAATATTAGGTATGACGGACAACTAGTAATGCCGATTCTTCTCGTCGACCCTGAAAGACGCGGCCCTAAGGTGGCTTTCGCTGCTGCCCACCAATTCGAGCCACAGCATCGAGCAATTGGCGCAAAACTTCCTTACACAGTTCGCCAGTACTAAGGAATACCAAAAGAACGAGGACTCCTTCATTGGTTTCCACCAAGAAGAAGAAGAAACCCTGGAAGCCTTTCTGGCCCGCTTCACCAAACTCTCACTCCAGGTCCGGGACCTCCAAGACACCGTTCCCATCTTTGTCATCAAACAAGGTCTCCGATGTTTGCAGTTTTACGGGGAACTCAACAAGTGCCTCGTCTCCACCTTACAAGAGCTGATGGACCGCGCAGAATGGTTCATCCAAGAAGAAAACGCGCAAATCGCCAAAGACAAGATGAGGAAATTCCTGATTAGCAGGTCTGACATGGAACGAGCGGAAAAAAAGAAGGAAAAAGCGGTAGCAGAAACCCAAACTCCCAAGGAGAAAAACAACAGAAAGCGGTCACCCCCTCGAGCACGAATGCCTCCCAGAGGGCGATTGCTACACTCCCCTCAACAAATCCCACGTCAGGTGTAATACCCGAGAAATTTTTCGAAGTTTGAAATATAATAAAAGGGGAAGAAAAGAAGTAGAAAATAATTTTTAGGATTTAATTCAGGACCTAAGAAATTGGAAACCTGAATTAAATAGGGAAAGGAAATTAACTTAAAAATATATCTTTATTATTTTTAAGTGATTATTATTTATCTTATTATCTATTTTTAAAAAAAGAAAAGAAAAGAAAATATATATTAGTTGTGTTTTAATTTAATTATTAATTAATTTTATTAATTTATTTATTATATTTATTTTTCATTATTTAAATTGGGGTGGGGGAATGCCGTGGGTTTAATTAGAATAGAAAAGAATGAAAAAGAAAGAGAAAAGAGGGAAGGGGATGCGTGCGAAGAGGAGAGAGAGAGAAGATGAGAGATAGAGAGAGAGGGAGAAGTGGACGGAGAAGAAGAAAGGGGAAGAGGGATGAAACGTCACCGGAAAACTCGTCGGAGGAGAGCTAGTCGACGCCGGAAAAGCTCACCGGAGCTTGACTACAACATCTTCCACACCTCCCACCGATTGAATGAAGGTTGGTAACCCCAATTTCATTTGAAACCCTCAATTTCTCCATTTTTAGGGATTTCTTCTATTCACTTTCGATTGAGTTGTTTCGAGGGTTGATTGAGACCTAGGAAGTGTTCTTGAACTGTAATACCTCGGAAAAATTTCGAGGATTAAAGAATGATTTATTTAAAATGTCGAGGATTTAAGAATAATTTATTCCGGGCCTAGGAATTAAAACTTTAAAAAGAATATAGAAAAAGTATGAAAGTTAAAAGAAACCGGAAAGGAATTTTTTTTTCAAAGATTGTAATACCCGAGACAATTTTTTTGAAGTTTAAAATAAAATAAAAGGGAAAGAAAAGAAGTAGAAAATATTTTTTTTATTTAACTCAGGACCTAAGAAATAAAAAACCTGAATTTAATAGAGAAAGGGATTAAATTAAAAATACATATTAGCTATTATTTATTTAATTATTAATTAATTTATTTTTAATTATATATATTTATTAATTATTTATTTATTTATTTATTATAATTATTAATTATTAGTTATCTCATTATTTAATTATTTATTTATTTTTATTATTATTATTATTTTATATATATATATGTTATTATAAAATTTATGTGTGGGGGTGCCGTGGGGTTCAATCAATAAAAAGAAACAAGATAAAGGAAAGAAGAAGCATTATAAGAAAAAGAAAGAAAGAAAGAAAATGAAGAGAGAGAGAGAGGGGGTGGCGAGAAGAGAAAGGACGAAGGGAAAGAGAAGGTTCGCCGGAAAACTCGCCGGAGAGAGCGGTCCGACACCGGCCACGACCACCGGAGCTTGACTCCAACATCTTCCACACCTCCCACCAATCGAATCAAGGTTGGTAACCCCAATTTCATTCTAAACCCTCAATTTCTCCATTTTAAGGGATTTCTTTGATTGACCTTCGATTGAGTTGTTTCGAGGGTTGATTGAGACCTAGAAAGTGTTCTTGAACACTTGGTTGGGGTAGGAATCAAGATTATATTCTCGGATTTGCCCAAATTCGAATTTGGAAGGATTTGGGGTTGAAATTATAATTATTTCTAAATTTGAAAAAAACTGTTGATAATTAGGATTGAGCGTGGATTTGAGTAAATAGGCTTGGATTGATATTATTGAAATTACAATTATTTCCAAATTGTGGAAATTGTTGATAGCTTAGGAATTGACCTTGGATTTGAGTAAATAGGCTTGGATTGGTCCTATTGAAATTATATTGTGAAAATATTAGCTGAACAAGACCCGTCAGGAGTTGGCCCGATGTCACTAAGGTTGAACCTCGACGTTAACGTACCGGGTCCCTACTCGGGTTGCCCAAATACACTTTAAGGGTGATGTTGGGAGTTTTAAACTTCATCTTTTCAATCTTAAACACCCTAGAATAATTCTAAATATGCTATCAAGCCTCAAGAATTAATTTAGATACTTTCTTGTTTCCCAAGAGTGGAAGCTTGCGGAACAATGAAATCCAATTTCTAAAATTTCAACCTTCTTCCCTCATAAATATTTAGGAAACCTTAAATAGGATAAATTGGAGGTATAATTGAGGTTTAGAAACTAGATTTCTTAGAAACCGATTAAAAATACAAGTTGAAACAAAATGCTTAGATCTCCCTAAAATTAGGATTCCTTCCAATCAAGTTAGATAAGCTTCCTTAGATGCGAATACAAGTTAGATTGAGGTCTAATACTCAAATCCAAGTATGTGAAACACTCAAGTAGAGTGTTATATGCGAGTAAGTGAAGTGTCCGAGGAAGGATACGCATAAGTTGGGATAGAGAAGTCCAATAAGACCAAGAGCTTGACTCTGTGGCAACCATGGACTACACGTGAGAGTAATGGAGAGATAAATAACAAATTAAGCTAAGTAATAACCTTAATGAAGTAAATGTTGTTCTTATAGGAACAACGACACACGATTGAGTGCAACAGGAACTCCGAGGAGACTTAAGTTACAGGAGAGGATTGCATGGAAGGTTGGCCAAGGTGAGGGTTCTTCCATCTCTGCTCCTAGGGTTGTATGCTTGTGTAGATTACATGAGTATGTACATTCTCTGCTTGTCTGGTATGTGTTAGCTAGAGGTATAGAATGCTAAAAGAATGAAAGAACTAGAAATAGGTTGTGGAAAGTAGCTTGGATAGGAAAACATAGAAGTAGAGTATAATTGTTTGCTCTGATTGGTGTGTTACAAATCCAACTCATACACTCCGGAGGCATGATGAGCATTTTATTAAATCTTTTCCACGACGGTGGCAAGAGTCCTTGTACGGAAGGACTAAGCTTTTATTTTAAAAAAACTCGTCATGACGGTGACTTAGATTATAATCATGCAAAGGAGTTATTGGTGGGCTTTGGATTTGGTTATGCTAGCGATGTGAGACATCGACTAGAACAACGTCAGATGGCACTTGAGACCTCAGTTTTATAATCACCATGACGATGGTCATTGCCCTATCCTGGCAATAGGGTCAGAAAGGTTTTATATTGCTATGACGATAGCTTAAGGCTCAGAGAGTGTATCTAGATGGGTATATGAGTTAGATCCGGTTAAAGATACTAGTCATATTAATAAGGAGAAAATTTTTTTATCCTTCGGGAAAGATACAAAGAATCCTATTAATGTGTGAGACTAAGGTAAGGAGACATGAGAGGAACATATGGGTGAACCGTGAGCCCAACCTAGTAAAAGAGAAATCATCCTGTGGAGTTGGTCCAGGGTGTGACAGTGGCCATGCTTCGAGAAGTCGTGCCGTACCCGCCATGTGGCCTGGTTGGGTAATGGACGAGTGGGCTCAAGCTATTGCCCCGCGGCAAGGGGTCAGGACGTGCCACGTGGTGGCTATGCGTCAGTTGTTTGATAGATAGAATTGGATTGTGTTTGATTAACAGAATTGTCACGAGGTGACCAGTACCCAAGTGAATGGGTTAAGTATGTTTTGCCACGTGGTGGCTAGTAGCCCGAGTGCATGGGTTTGAAGTAGAAAAGCCACGTAGTGGCTAGTAGATACCCCAGGGTTGGGGAGATTAAGTAGATGTATGTTTAGCACCTATGTGTATGTATAAATTGTCTATTGTTGCATATAATTGTTGATTGTGCAGCGTAGTGGTAACGTACAGGACTACGTCACCACGCGTCTTGTTGATTCAGACATGCTGAAACGTGAGAAGACTGGTAGGTAAAAGCCGGCACTATATGTTACATGTTTACTTGCTGATTGATGATGTGGAATAAACTATTGCATGTTTACAGTTATTAAATGCAAGTGGGTGTTTGGGTGAAATTTCTGTTGTTGTGTGATCACCAAGAATGTATGTTAACAACAGTAACTAGTTGTTTTTGCATGTGGTTGTGTATGACTCCCAAACCCAGCGCTATGGTACCCACCTTGCGCTGGGGATGGGGGAATCCTCACTGAGTCGCGTGGTTAAGACTCACACCTCATTTTTACTACACAGAGACATGTTAAGTACAGGTGGAAGAAGTCTCGGTGGAACGAGGGTTGAACAACACTTTCCAAGACCCACAACTTGTTCATGTGGGTGAATAAAGTGTAATTGTAATTTAATTTACTTTATTGTTGTATCATAAAGTAAAGGGTAGACGTACCCAATTAGATTGTATTACTAAATCTAGAACTGTCAGCTTCACATGCCTTAAAGATCAGGATTTATTTTACTGCGATACAGGGAAAATTTGTTTTCAAAATATATATATTATATATATATATATACATATATCTGTTGCATGTGAATAAGATAGGCAGCATCTTCGGATGTGTAGCCGGTACACAGGTTATATATTATGTGTGTTTTCCTATATCTATATCCTGAAGCGGCACTGGCCGTGGATTTGCTTGCCTAGGATAGGCCACCATTTCGGTGTAGCCATGGTATTATACTGCATGTGGATGTATTTTCAATAATAGATATTCTGTCAATTAGGTGATAAGGCTTACAGGCATAGGGATATTCCCTGTGTCTGTGTCGGTCACGGTCCTCTAAATCGGGGTCATGACATGAACACTTAGTTGGGGTAGGAACCGTGACTATATCCTCGGGTTTGACCGAATTCGAATTTGGAAGGATTTGGGGTTGAAATTCTAAATATTCATAAATTGGGGAAATTATTGATAATTAGGATTGAGCTTGGATTTGAGTAAATAGGCTTGGATTGGAATTATTGAAATTATATTGTTGAAATATTAGCTGAACAAGACCCGTGAAGAGCTGGCCCGAGGTTACTAAGGTTGAACCTTGACGTTAACGTGTCGGGTCCCTGCTCGGATTGCCAAATACACTTTAAGGGTGACGTTGAGAATTTTAAACCTCCTCTCTTTGATCTTAGACACCCAAGAATAATTCTAAATATGCTATCAAGCATCAAGAATTATTGTAGGTACTTTCTTGTTTCTCAAGGATAGAAACTTGCGGAACAATAAAGTCCAAATTCTAAAATGGCAATTTAATTCCTTCGTAATTATTAAGAAACCTTAAGTAGGATAATTTAGAAATATATTGAGGTTTATTAACTCGAATCCAAGGCTCTGTAATCACTTCAGATAAGTGATAGTTGTTATGAAACCAAATGCGAAGCATTTGAGACTCTCATAAAAGGGAGTGAAGACGGATAAGACCAAGAACTCGGTTCTTGGCGACGACTAGGAGCATCTTTAGGCACGAGCGTGTCGTATGGATATTTGTTGGATATAGTGTAAGATGTTAACCATGTGAATGCATTTGATAGGAAACCGCGATTCGTCTGGAGCGGGAGTAACACCAGGACAAGCACAAGGAAGCCGTCCAGGTGAGGGGTTTCCCATCCTTGCCCTACAGGGTTGATTGACGATGTGGATATGTGGTTTGCCTACTTGCCTATTTGTAAGAATTATTTAGTGATGAACATGCTATTGTTGATCCTAAATTGTAATATTTGAAAGTACTTGTATATGTGTGTTTGATTACAGGAAAAGAGGTACTGGAGGGTATCCTTGTGATGACATGAGATACACCAAAAAGTACAAGCAAGGGGGTAAGTTATTGATTGAGTCCAAGGTTTGGTTTACCCTATTAATTAGAAACACATTAAAGAAATCGTATGCTGACAACGAAAGGAGAGAATTTGAATTTGTTGTGGGTGAGCAGGTCTTCTTGAAAATTTCACCAATGAGGGACGTGATGAGATTTGGCAAGAAAGGCAAGCTAACTACAAGGTACATCGAATCGTTTGAGATTCTAGAACGTGTGGGAAATGTTGCCAACCGTCTATAATTGTTGGCGGAATTGGAAGGAGTTCATCCGGTGTTTCATGTGTCTATGCTTCACAAGTACCTACCAGACCCCTCTCATATAATCCAACCCAGAAAGTACAACTAGCTGAAGGTCTGACTTATGAGGAGATGCCAATGGATCTTAGATCACCAGTTGAAGAAGCTGAGGTTAAAGGAGATACCATTGGTGAAAGTCCTATGGTGAAACCATTCGGTTGAGGAAGCAACGTGGGAAGTTGAGGCGGAGATGCGCAGGACATATCCTCACCTATTTCAAGACTAAGGTTAGTATGTTATTTAAAATTCGGGGACCGAATTTCTTAAGGGGGGAAGATTGTAATACCCGAGAAATTTTTCGAAGTTTAAAATAAAATAAAAGGGGAAGAAAAGAAATAGAAAATAATTTTTAGGATTTATTTCAGGACCTAAGAAATTGGAAACCTGAATTAAATAGAGTAAGGAAATTAAATTAAAAATATATCTTTATTATTTTTAAGTGGTTATTATTTGTCTTCTTATCTATTTAAAAAAATAAAAGAAAAGAAAATATATATTAGTTGTGTTTTAATTTTATTATTAATTAATTAATTTTTAATTATATTTATTTATTTATTATTTATTTAATATTTATTTTTAATTATTTAAATTGGGGTGGGGGAATGCCGTGGGTTTAATTAGAATAGAAAAAGAAAGAGAAAAGAGAGAAGGAGATGCGTGAGAAGGAGAGACAGAGAGAGAAGACGAGAGATAGAGAGAGAGAGAGAGAGAGAGAGAGGGAGGAGTGGACGGAGAAGAAGAAGGGGGAAGAGGGAGGAAACGTCGCCGGAAAACTCCTCGGAGGAGAGCTAGTCGACGCCGGAAAAGCTCACCAGAGCTCGACTACAACATCTTCCACACCTCTCACCGATCCAATCAAGGTTGGTAACCCCAATTTCATTTGAAACCCTCAATTTCTCCATTTTTAGGGATTTCTTTGATTCACCTTCGATTGAGTTGTTTCGAGGGTTGATTGAGACCTAGGAATTCTTCTCGAACACTTAGTTGGAGTAGGAACCGTGACTATATTCTCGGGTTTGACCGAATTCGAGTTTGGAAGGATTTGGGGTTGAAATTCTAAATATCCATAAATTGGTGAAATTATTGATAATTAGGATTGAGCTTGGATTTGAGTAAAGAGGCTTGGATTGGAATTATTAAAATTATATTGTTGAAATATTAGCTGAACAAGACCCGTGAAAAGCTGGGCCGAGGTTACTAAGGTTGAACCTTGACGTTACGTGTCGGGTCCCTGCTCGGATTGCTCAAATACACTTTAAGGGTGACGTTGAGAGTTTTAAACCTCCTCTCTTTGATCTTAAACACCCAAGAAAAATTTTAAATATGCTATCAAGCATCAAGAATTCTTTTTGTTACTTTCTTGTTTCTCAAGGATGGAAACTTGCAGAACAATAAAGTCCAAATTCTAAAATGGAAATTTAATTCCTTCGTAATTATTAGGAAACCTTAAGTAGGATAATTTAGAAATATATTGAGGTTTAGTAACTCGAGTCCAAGGCTCTGTAATCACTTCAGATAAGTGATAGTTGTTATGAAACCAAGTGCGAGGCATTTGAGACTCTCATAGAAGGGAGGGAAGATGGATAAGACCAAGAACTCGGTTCTTGGTGACGTCTAGGTGCATCTTTAGGCACGAGCATGTCGTATGCATATGAGTTGCATATAGTGTAAGATGTTAACCACGTGAATGCGTTTGATAGGAAACCACGATTCGTCCAGAGCGGGAGTTACTCTAGGACAAGCACAAGGAAGCTGTCCAGGTGAGGGGTTTCCAATCCTTGCCCTACAGGGTTGATTGAGGATGTGGATATGTAGTTTGCCTACTTGCCTATTTGTAAGAATTATTTAGTAGATTAACATGCTATTGTTGTTCCTAAATTGTAATATATGAAAGTACTTGTATATGTGTGTTTGATTACAGGCAAAGAGGTACTGGAGGGTATCCATGTGATGACATGAGATACACTGAAAAGTACAAGCAAGGGGGTAAGTTGTTGATTGAGTCCAAGGTTTGGTTTACCCTATTAATTAGAAAGTCATTAAAGAAATCGTAAAGAATTTGTTTGTAAACATCGACGTTTTATGGTAATCGAACTTAGGAAAGACCTTAGAGCTAGGTTATGATCTAATCAAGGGTTTGGGTATTAAATAAGGATTAAGAAGATTCTCATAATTGATTAGTGAGTCATACGGTGGTTTACACTACCTAGGTAAAGTGAGTTTAGGATAGTAATGGGTAGATAGAGTCAGAATCCCAGTTGAATGCTTGGGAAGAGAAACAAGTCAGATAAAAATTGCCCATTGAGGCTATTACCCTAGCCTGGCACTAGGGTCAGTTAAAGATTAAAAGAAATTGCCCGTTGAGGCCATTGCCCTATCCTTGCACTAGGGTCAATTAAAGATTAAAAGAAATCGCCTGTTAAGGCCATTGCCCTAGCCTGACACTAGGGTCAGTTAAAGATTTAAAGATTTGCCCATTGAGGCCATTGTCCATTGTGAGATACATGGACTAGTTGAGTGATTTATAGTTTTCAAATGATATGTTAAAAGTGATTGCTTGTTTATGAGAAGCATGGTAGAAGAGCATGATTCGTAGGTTTATCTTTGATTTTATGTTATATTAATATTCCCTGATCGTAATTTATCATTTGATAAACTGGATTTTCATGCGCATGTGATTGTGGGTGTTTCCCTTTCCCCATCTGTAGTGGTACCCGCCGCTACGCCGAGGATGGCAAGTTTCTTACTGAGTCTGTTTGACTCATTCCCTTTGCTTCAATGTTTCAGATACAGGTATCGGGCAGGCATCCACGTCCGGACAGTGATACGGACATCAGACCATCCTTTACGCACTAGTTCGCGTGGGTGGACACCTTTTTGTTTTTTCGACTCTTTTGGTTGTACATATTATAAGTTATAAGGGTTTTGTATATATATTTAAAGCTTTCCATATGTACCTACTCTAGACTTGTCGGCTTCACAAGTACTTAAAGACACGGTCCAATTGGGGGATAAACTAGGATATATGTATGAGTATATAAACGGCTGCATGTGAATAGGATAGATCGTACGCATTGAGGCGTACGGTCATTGAGGCGTACGGTCAATATGGTATGGATATATATATATATATATATATATATATATATATATATATATATATATATATTATGTGTGCTTACTGCATGTGAATAGGATAGATCCTACGTATTGAGAAGTATGGTCAATATGATATGAATATTTATATTATGAGTGTTGATATATATATCTATACACTGAGCTGAGCTGAAGCGGTATTGAGCAAACCGTGGCTTGCAGGTTAATTAGGCCACAAGTGAGGTGTGGGCACTATTATGATATATATATATTGATTGTATAGCAGGGTAGTTATAGTTATGTTTACAGGGTAAAGTTTAGAAGTAAAAATCTATCCCCGTGCCGGTCACGTACTCTCGATTTGGGGTCGTGACAAACATGGTATCAGAGCCTAGTTATTCTTTAAGTCATGTGAAGCCATTGGTATAACTGGGTGTCAATTGAACGTAGTGAAACCCGGGCACAACGTTGAATTAAACAGGCACTTGTGGGAGTACCCAAGATGTTGAGTCATGAATTCTTTCTAGTCATCGCTTTAAGCATATAATTTGTATGTGAAATTCTATGCAAAGCATATAACCTGTACAGTACACAAGTGCCGATGTGCACTAAGGCGTAAGGTGGGGTGGCAGTGACCCCGGGAACCTTTGGACGCCATAATAAGGAAAGGAGACATCCATGGAGGATGCTACCTAGACACAAACACATTTGGTTGAATTGTAGGTAGGAATGCGCTACAATATGTGATTGTTTTGCAAGTGTTAAATGAGACGATGCGTCAGCTCTGTTAAGGGCGCATTGTGTGCTATGGTATAGGCGCAAATTGTTTGATTATAGTATGGAATGCAAGTAGAATTGAAATATGCAGTGAATGGTAGTTTAGGCTAGGAATGGTTTGTAAAGTGAAAGAAAAGACACGCTTGGCGTGTAGAGAAGAAAGTAAGACCATGGGGCGATTGAAATGGATAGTTTACAGACAAGAATAAACAGGGCCGTGCGGCATGAGACCGACAGGAAGATGACCATGTGAATGGGTCACGACTGTGCGGTATGCCATGGTTGAAGGAAGTGAGTTGTCCTTCCTAGAAAGTAAACAAAAAAGATGTGGTGTATGCCACAGTATAGAAGTAGAAATCTACGGACTGGAAAATCAGGACACGGTATATGGAAGGGCAAAGTGGCCGAACCATATGCCGTGGAGATAGATGTTAAGAAGTAGAGGCATATGTAAACGTGTAGAGCATGACCATATGCCGAGCAGGAAACATGGTAAATGGGAAGGCACAGGGAAGGGGCCAAGTCCAACCCTGCGCTCAATTCATGAACTACTAGTTCCTTAAGCAAACAAGGGGGGAAAGAAGGGATTATGCCCAACCAAACTCTCTTGGGTTGCTTAAGGAAGAGCATAAAGAATAGGATATTGATCACATGAGAATTTTTTGTAAAAATCTTTTTAGTCTTTTTGGATGAGAGATTTTGAAAGACCCTTAAACTTTTCTTGAAAATACTAGGGATAAACATTGGAAGGCAAATTTTCATGAAAACTTTTTCTCAATTTGTGTCATTCCAGTTGGTTAAACCCTAACCATTTACGAAAACCTTAGGCGCCATTTTCTAATAAACTTGAATTAATTTTTAAAACCCGAAGGGTGCCTAAGAAAACTAACTCATGTGACCAATACCCTACCAAACAATAGTCCTTTTACAAGTAAGCTGTATTAGGATGGTAGATGTAGTTGAGAAATCCCTCGCTTGGAGTGATTAAAGTTATGTAGACATCAAAAAGCACTAGAGAGTGCTAAAGTGCCAAGGGAGTATACAGGTAAACCTAAGAGTTACCAATTAAGGGGCCATAGGGTGATAATGGACCCGAAAGTATTAGACGGGGGCAGGTCTTGGAGTGGAAAGGGGTGTAGACCTTCAGGTACTGTCCAGAGATAGGGAAATGAGTGCTATTGCGGTAGATAGCTCTCAAACGAGATAACGTGAGAGATAAACCCCAAAGGGACTCGTGGAGGCCCGAGGGGAGAGAAAGTAGACAGGGATAAGTAGACCCATAAGGGGGGAAGAGCGGAAGCCTATAGGAGTAGGAGGTGGAGAACCAACTACTACCATAAGTGGATGTATAGTACATAGATTGTAGTGGACATAGCTAGGTAAGCTAGTTCCACAGGTTGATGAACCGTAAATCCGTTAGTTTGAAGCCCGGGTATGGGTGGAGACTGAGTGGACAAACCAAACGTATAGTTGGCCATGTCGGTGCCATAAAGGGAAAATTAACCGTAAGGATGGTTAATCGAGAAGGAGAATTTAGTGAGTAACGAGTATTGAGAAATAATCGAAGAAAGAGTACCACGTAGGTACGAAATGAAAAGAAGAGAGTGAAAACGAGAACGGAGTCGGGTAAGCATCGGGGGATGCGAGCCAATTAATAAAATAGGTATGCTACCGTTGGGGGCGATTGGAACCCAACGGGTAACACACTTGCAAGAGGCGGTATATGTTCGTGAACATCTGCTACACCGCAAGAAAGGAAAGAGTTAAACCGTAGGAGCGGATCCCGTTTGGTCAAGGGGAGTAGAACATGTCCGGAAAGGTTCATGCTGGAGTTAATGGATCAAGTATTCCAAGTAGGAATGCAAGATCTAAGTGTGTTGAGGAGTCCGAGTGGGCCCATTTGGGGTAAAAGCCAACGGAAACCCAATGAGTAGAGTTAGCATAGGATGTGCAACTCTAAGTGGACTAACCTAAGGATGGTATAGATCCATAGTCATAGTCATGTTAAGAGCGGTCTTCGGATGTGAAGACCGAATTGAGCCTGAGGCAGAGTAATGAGTATGATGGTAAGGAGGAGACTGATGAGTTTCCATTATGAACAGAAATGACTACAAGTAGTAGTCAGAGAAGAGTCTAAGTCTGTCAGACATGGGATGTCGACAGGGAGTAACCTGAAGTGGTTATGGAAACCACTAAGGGTAAGTGTAGATGTCCAGAAAAGAAAGGGAAACACGAGTCATAAATGTAAGATCCTTTACCGTTTGGTGTAGAATCGGTAAGTGTAATACATAGTTGTGCTAGTGTCATCGAATTTAGCTTCGTCAAGACACGAGTAGGGTAAACCGAGTCGATAGTGAGTGTAACAACCTCGGAAGGGTTGAGTACATTGATGGCACAAAGTATAAACACCTACGTAGGGTGTGTGCCGTGTAAGTGGTAAGTCTAGATGTAGAGTAGAGGGTGTAGTAAGTTGTAAACAGACTTTTCTGGAGGAGTCGTTTACAAATAATATATCGGGGGAATACCAGCAGAAGGGTAGCTACTTGGTAGTAGAGGATACTTAGGTACGGGGACTCTGATGTAGGGGAGTACTTTGTCAGTTAGAGTTTATAGAAATAGAACCTAGTGTGCTATGCAAATAGCTAGTGTCTTGGTAAGCCTCACTAGACAAGGTAATAGTTAACTCCTCGAAGAACTAATTTCATCATATCCACCGTTGTGGTTAGGAACAGTCTGGAACTCAGTTTGAAATTGGAAATTCCAACTTGTTTCTAGCCCATATCCAAGCTAAGTTAGCTCTAATTGAAGAAGTTAAATCCAAGCAAGATCAAGATGCCGACCTCAAATAGATCATAGAAACAGTGGTTAAGGGGGAGAAGGACGACATCCGATTCTCCATAGATGGCAGTGGCATACTCCAGTTGGAGGGACGACTGTGTGTACTTATGGTGGATGGTTTGAAAGAAACAATCCTTAATGAGACACACAAGACAGCGTACACAATCCATCCGGGTAGTAATAAGATGTATCAGGATCTGAGAGAATTATACTGGTGGAATGGTATGAAGAAAGACGTGGCAGACTACGTATCTAGACGTCTAGTGTGTCAGCAGGTTAAGGTTGAACACCAAAGGCCCGCCAGAACACTTCAACAGATAGAAATATCGTGAATGGAAATGAGAGAGAATTACTATGGATTTTGTGTTAGGATTGCCGCGATCACAGAGGGGTTTCGATTCAGTTTGGGTAATCATTGATCGGAAGACCAAGTCTGCACATTTTCTGCCAATTAAGACCACTTACGGAGTGGGTCAGTATGTCTAGTTGTACCTATTAGAGATAGTGAGGTTGCACGGAGTACCGGTGTCGATTATCTCTGACAAGGGGCTACAATTTACCTCTCGATTCTGGAGAGCATTGCAGGAGGCGTTGGGGACGAGGGTTGATCTGAGTACAACGGTTCAGCCCCAGACAGATGGGTAGTCTGAGAGAACCATTCAAATTCTAGAGGACATGCTTAGGGCATGCATTATGGATTTCGGCAGAGGGTGGGAGAAATACCTACCGTTAACAAAGTTTGCTTACAACAACAATTACCAATCCAGTATTCAGATGGCACCCTTCGAGGCTTTGTACGGCTGGAAGTGCAGGTCTCTGATTGGGTGGTTCGAGGTCGGAGAGGCCAAGTTTGTTGGTCCAGAACTTGTTCAGGATGCTTTGGACAAGATAAAGTCCGTTAGAGAAAATCTAGTGACGGCTCAGAGTAGGCAGAAGTCGTATGCTGACAACCAAAGGAGAGAATTTGAATTTGTTGTGGGTGAGCAGGTCTTCTTGAAAATTTCACCAATGAGGGACGTGATGAGATTTGGCAAGAAAGGCAAGCTAACTACAAGGTACAACGGACCGTTTGAGATTATAGAACGTGTGGGAAATGTTGCCTACCGTCTATAATTGTTGGCGGAATTGGAAGGAGTTCATCCGGTGTTTCACGTGTCTATGCTTCACAAGTACTTGCCAGACCCCTCTCATATAATCCAACCTAGAAAGTACAACTAGCTGAAGGTCTAACTTATGAGGAGATGCCAATGGATCTTAGATCGCCAGTTGAAGAAGCTGAGGTTAAAGGAGATACCATTGGTGAAAGTCCTATGGTGAAACCATTCGGTTGAGGAAGCAACGTGGGAAGTTGAGGCGGAGATGCGCAGGACATATCCTCACCTATTTCAAGACTAAGGTTAGTATGTTATTTAAAATTCGGGGACCGAATTTCTTAAGGGGGGAAGATTGAAATACCCGAGAAATTTTTCGAAGTTTAAAATAAAATAAAAGGGGAAGAAAAGAAATAGAAAATAATTTTTAGGATTTATTTCAGGACCTAAGAAATTGGAAACCTGAATTAAATAGAGAAAGGAAATTAAATTAAAAATATATCTTTATTATTTTTAAGTGATTATTATTTATCTTATTATCTATTTAAAAAAAAAGAAAAGAAAAGAAAATATATATTAGTTCTGTTTTAATTTTATTTTTAATTAATTAATTTTTAATTATATTTATTTATTATTTATTTATTTAATTATTATATTTATTTTTAATTATTTAAATTGGGGAGGGGGAATGCCGTGGGTTTAATTAGAATAGAAAAAGAAAGAGAAAAGAGAGAAGGGGATGCGTGAGAAGGAGAGACAAAGAGAGAAGACGAGAGATAGAGAGAGAGAGAGAGAGAGAGAGAGAGGGAGGAGTGGACGGAGAAGAAGAAGGGGGAAGAGGGAGGAAACGTCACCGGAAAACTCCTCGGAGGAGAGCTAGTCGACGCCGGAAAAGCTCACCGGAGCTCGACTACAACATCTTCCACACCTCCCACCGATCCAATCAAGGTTGGTAACCCCAATTTCATTTGAAACCCTCAATTTCTCCATTTTTAGGGATTTCTTCGATTCACCTTCGATTGAGTTGTTTTGAGGGTTGATTGAGACCTTGGAATTCTTCTTGAACACTTAGTTGGAGTAGGAACCGTGACTATATCCTCGAGTTTGACCGAATTCGAATTTGGAAGGATTTGGGGTTTAAATTCTAAATATCCATAAATTGGTGAAATTATTGATAATTAGGATTGAGCTTGGATTTGAGAGAAGAGGCTTGGATTGGAATTATTGAAATTATATTGTTGAAATATTAGCTGAACAAGACCCATGAAGAGTTGGCCCGAGGTTACTAAGGTTGAACCTTGACGTTAACGTGTCGGGTCCCTGCTCGGATTGCTCAAATACACTTTAAGGGTGACGTTGAGAGTTTTAAACCTCCTCTCTTCGATCTTAAACACCCAAGAAAAATTTTAAATATGCTATCAAGCATCAAGAATTCTTTTTGTTACTTTCTTGTTTCTCAAGGATGGAAACTTGCGGAACAATAAAGTCTAAATTCTAAAATGGCAATTTAATTCCTTCGTAATTATTAGGAAACCTTAAGTAGGATAATTTAGAAATATATTGAGGTTTAGTAACTCGAGTCCAAGGCTCTGTAATCACTTCAGATAAGTGATAGTTGTTATGAAACCAAGTGCGAGGCATTTGAGACTCTCATAGAAGGGAGGGAAGATGGATAAGACCAAGAACTCGGTTCTTGGTGACGTCTAGGTGCATCTTTAGGCACGAGCATGTCGTATGCATATGAGTTGCATATAGTGTAAGATGTTAACCACGTGAATGCGTTTGATAGGAAACCACGATTCGTCCAGAGCGGGAGTTACTCTAGGACAAGCACAAGGAAGCCGTCCAGGTGAGGGGTTTCCAATCCTTGCCCTACAGGGTTGATTGAGGATGTGGATATGTGGTTTGCCTACTTGCCTATTTGTAAGAATTATTTAGTGGATTAACATGCTATTGTTGTTCCTAAATTGTAATATATGAGAAGCATGATAGAAGAGCATGATCCGTAGGCTTATCTTTGATTTAATGTTATATTATTATTGCCTGATCGTAATATAACATTTGATAAACTGGATTTTCATGCGCATGTGATTGTGGGTGTTTCCCTTTCCCCCGTTGTAGTGGTACCCGCTGCTACGATGAGGATGGGAAGCTTCTCACTGAGTCTGTTTGACTCACTCCCTCTGCTTCAATGTTTCAGATACAGGTATCAGACAGGTATCGACGTTCGGACAGTGATACGGACATCAGACCATCCTTTACGCACTACCTGGGTGGACACCGTTTTGTTATTTCGACTCTTTTGGATGTCCATATTATAAGTTGTAAGGGTTGTGTATATATATTTGTAGCTTTCGATATGTACCTACTCTAGACTTGTTGACTTCACATGTACTTAAAGACAGGGTCCAGTTTGGGAATAAACTAGGATATATGTATGAGTATATAAACTGCTACATGTGAATAGGATAGATCGTACGCATTGAGGCGTACGGTCAATATGGTATGGATATATATATTATGTGTGCTTGCTGCATGTGAATAGGATAGATCGTACGTATTGAGACTTATGGTCAATATGATATGAATATTTATATTATGAGTGTTGATATATATATCTATACACTGGGCTGAGCTAAAGCGGTTTTGAGCGAACCGTGGATTGCAGGTTAATTAGGCCACGAGTGAGGTGTGGCCACTATTATGATATATATTGATTGAATAGCAGGGTAGTTATAGTTATGTTTACAAGGTAAGGCTTACGGGTTTAGAAGTAAAAACCTATTCATGTGCCGGTCACGTACTCCCGATTTGCGGTCGTGACATCGGGGTCCTTGAAGAGATTTATCACTCGGACATGCTCAGCTTCCCCCCTCAAATCAAGAGGCGAAAAATGGGGAAACTAGTAGACAAGTCCAAGTACTGCCAATTCCATAATGATTACGGGCAGGAAACCAACGACTGCATCCACCTAAAGTATCAGATCGAAGACCTGATCCGCAAAGGACAGCTCGGTAGATACATCAAGGAGGAGAGCAAAGCTAACACAGAACACTCACGAGAGGCCAACGATCAAACACCTACTCGCGGAGTCATCAATGTCATTGCAGGCAGTCTGCAGAGAGGAACTTCCTCGTTACCACATAACAAGAAAAGGGTGGAGCGCTCCATACTTGCCCTTGACTATGCGCGAAAGCACAAGAAGAGGAGCGAGCCCAAAGGAGATCCCATCACATTCGATCTCACCGACATAGAGGGACCAGTCCAGGACGATCCCATGGTGGTAACTGCTATAATCGCCAACTACGAAGTCAAGGGAGTCTTGATCGACCAAGGATCCTCGGCAGATGTCCTCTACTTCAACACTTTCAAGAAACTCGAGTTGAATGATGCTAGCATAAGGCCCTTCCCCGGCACACTCATAAGGTTCTCAAGAGCCCAGGTTCCCGCAGAAGGAATCATTACCGCCCGAACAACCATAGGCACCTTACCAAAGGTCACGAGCCTCGATGTAGAGTTCATCATCGTCTCAGCACCATCAGCATACAATGCGATCTTAGGGCGACCGTCCCTAAACAAACTCAGGGCTGTAGTGTCCACCGCACAGCTCACAATGAAGTTCCCAACACCCAACGGGGTTGGAGAAATCATGGCGGACCAGAAACTGGCGCGAGCATGCTACGTAGCAAGCGTAACCAAGACCGTCAAGGTCGCCCGCCTTGGTCCCCGTGAAACACGCAAGGAACGCCCCGAGGGTAAAGAGTCAGGAGAAAAGAAGCTGGAGTCCGCCCGCTCGGACCAAACCTCCACCTAAGCTCTGAACACACTTTGCGCTCCCATACCACCTTTCGGTCAAGTCACGTACGTCTCTTTATTTCAAATATAGAATTCACTTCAGCCTGACCTAGGTAACTCGAATGTAATCATCTTGCCTACTTTCAGCTTGACTAAGGTTAGCCTGACTGAGGCTGCACGAATGTAACCATTTTGTCTATTATTAATCGAAGTATTCCTGTCCGACAAGAGACATGACTTCAATTTGCAAAGTACTCGAATGAGTCCTACCAAAGGACAACGGGCCGATCGCCTGAAGAAACGTTAAGCGCCTCCAGGGCCAAGCTAATATTCCTCCAGCAGCGCGGTAAAAAACCCCTCGGGTGCGAAAACACAAAATGAACATTCGACAAAACCATGCTAGCAAACCGCATACAAACCGTCTTGATCACACAGTACTCATGCAACAAGTCTTTTTACCCAGACATAAAGAGATAACAACGAAAAGATATTGTACTCACACAAACCTTTTTGCCAGAAGTAAAAAGAGAGGCAGCAAAAACTCTTTAAATTCTCATTAAATGTCAAAAATGAGAAGGTGTGCGCCTGTTACAAAGGGTAAAACACCCTAAAAGTACATGAACCTATTCTTGGGCATCCCCAATATCTACAATGGCCAAGACCGCCGCAGGCTCAACATTGCTAACTCCTCCCGACAGGCTTCTGCTGGATCGCTTCAGCTAGATGCTGAGAAGTAGATCCAATCCCCGAAGTACGTCCGCCGATACGAGACAACACCTGGTGCTCCACCAGACGGTCGGCCAGCTGACGAAAGTAGGCAAGGTTCAACGGAGGATTTATCTCTGTCCGACCGCGAAGCTCACCATCAAAGAGCTCCAAAGAAGGGTGTAGAGAAGCCACCCATTCCGCTGAAAACCTCTCCCCACGGAGACGCTCAAGCTGCTGAACCGCCAGAAGCATGTCGTACATCCTCTGCGCCAGCAACTCTCCCTGGAGATCAGCAATCTTGGCGACTCTCTCCTCAGCCGCCAGCCAACCGGAAAGGTTCTCAGAAGCACGAGCCTCCGCACTCCGCAAAGCTTCGCGGAGAGAGTGTAACTCCTGCCGGCGCCTCTCAGCATTCTCCTGAAGGACGACCAACTCTTTACGAGTCTTCTCCAATTCTGAGCGAAGAAGTTTAACCTCAGAGGCATGCTCGATTTCAGCTTTAAGACGAGCCACCTCGTGAGTCAAGGACTTAATCTCATGTCCCTGGTCCTCACATTCCAACTCCTTTGCGGATAGTTGCCTACGCACGTCCACCAACCTCTTCTGGGAGACCTCCAGAGATTGGCTCTTGGAGGCCGCAACACCGGAAAACTAGTCCCGGTCAAGACGAATTTTCCCCTGCAAAAAGGCAAAAGTCAAATACACAAAGGATAGCCTAGGATAGCGGAACACCAGGATAAAGAAGCTCACCACACGCTTCTCCCACTCAAGGCTAGCCTGGTCGAAATCAGCTAATGCCTCAGCAACTCTACTGAAGCCTCGAACAGCAAGATTAAGGGGAGAAGTGTCCAGCCCCCTGGCTTCCCTCTCTCGCATCTACACGGGGAAGCGGCTGCCCAACGCCACCAGCTCGACGGGTAGTCCCCCCTTTGGTGGCCCAATGGGTTCAGAAGGGCCGATGCTCGACCCCGATACAACATCCTTTTTAGCAGCCACTTGACTCACCACTACATTCCCTCTGTCTGAGAGGGCCCCGGCCTCCACGGCTAGGTCATCCCTGGCGGGAGCCTCAGCCACGGGCTCACCTACCGGAACCCGAATCCCAGCAGAATCTCTAGTAGGCTCCTCAACCGCCACCCTAGCCTTCTTAGCAGCAGGCTGGTCAGCCCCATAAGCAGGACTCAGGACGGGAGGACGAGTCGATAGAATCACCTTCATAGGTGATTGGTGAATAGATGTGCAAGTGGGAACAAAGGTTGGAACAGCACCCTCCACCAAAGCCTCCGCTCACAAATCTGCCGGGTCACCTGTAACGACAACCGCGGCTCCGCACCAGAAGGTCATTTCTTGAACCCTCCTTGTCTACTTTGGGTACCTCCATTGAAGAGACTCCTTTTCTCTCCCTCTCTCGGAGGCCACCTACGTCACTTCTTCCTTCCTTCCTCCTTTTCTCTCTTTGAAGACTTTCCTGCCGACGGTCTTTATCAGAAGACGGCGGTACGGGAAGCCATCCTTCTCTCCCACCTTCGGCAGGTAACATGGAGAAAACATCCACCACTACCTCTGGAGAAAGACTCTGCCCAAAGTTCTTCGCCCTACTCTGACCACCGTCACAAGTACGGCTAAGAGGAGGAGGAGGAGGAGGAGAAGGAGGGAGATCCTCTAAGTCTGTGAAATCGAAGGGATAAAAGCTATCGTCATCACCAACAATGGCGAAACCCCTGCGAGAACAGAGAGCAAAAAAGAAAAAGGGGTAAGAATCAGAGCAAACAAAGCAAGGAGGTTGAAGAACGAAGGACAGCGAGAACGTAAAACCACGAACTTTTAAACGCTGGACATTTATAAACTACCTAGAGGCGCGATGATTCAAAATCTGAGCCCCCTCATATCCCGCAACGGATAAAAATAATTATCCTCTACAACCAGCCTGAGCGCAACAGTCCACCTTGGCCCGACGCGCAGAGAAAAAGAACGGCTCAGATTCACAACTTGGACAAAAGAGGCACAAAGTCTGAAAAGCCCCCGAAAACCCAAAAGTCACTCAAGGACACGAGGGGGCCTTTTCGGAAAATCGTCGACCTAGGCTAATGATGACTACCTTCATAAACGAACCCGCATTTAATGAAGGAGAAACGACGGTAAATTACTCACATTAGGGTACTCATCAAAACCCTGACGCGTGGCACCTGCAGCAGCCCGCTCCTTCAACAAACAACTCTCAACAAAGTTTCTTGTCCAGTCACTAACCGCAGACGAGCCAAACCAGAGGAGAGCATCTCAAAATGACCAAACGGCCCCTGACCTTTGGATATCCTTCGCTCACCCGCAAGGGGCATCCTAGGAAATTCTCCTCTGAAGCAATGATGACTCCTCCACGGTAAGTCGCGTACTTTCTTCAGAAATGGCTCAAAAACTTGCTGAAGAAGTCAAGCAGTCAGCCACTCGAAACAAGACGCATGGCACCCTCCAAACGTCTCTACTCCCACGGAGCAAAACGAAGGAACACCGTTTTGGAAGTCTGACAACTAGCTCGTAATGACCACATCCGCTTACGGACGAACTCTCCCTCACAAAGGCAACGAAAAATTTCGAAGTAACTTACAGACAAGAGAACTTAAGTCCACGGGCGCCCGACACCCGTACACTTGGGGGACTTATGTAACTTCGGAATATTCTGCCTCGGGACACGTGGCACTAAGCTTCCAGAAGCCTAGCGGCAGCACACGCTAGCAGCACGTGGGGATTGGGGGTGGGGGACGTGTGTATCTCTATATATATATATTAATATGGTTATTGGGTCTTGACTCACAAAATAGATACAGTGAGTAATTATTATAAAAATGGAAAAAAAATAATTTTCCATGATTTAATTATTTATTATTTTAAAATGTAATAATAATTATTTTATTTTATTTTAAAAGTTAAAAACAATCAAATATTTAATTTCTTATTATTAAAAAATAATTTTATATGATATTATATTTTTAAAAAAATTAAATTACATGCACGGTACATGCGTGCAAAGCCTCCAGTATATATATGGTTTTGGACCCTTCTGGTCATTGACCTCACAAAATAGCTATATTTTATAATTAAAAAAATATGAAATAAAACATTATTAGATGAGATGTGAGAAAGAAAGATATCATGGGTAAGGTAGTTAATAATAGTGGTGAGAGAGGAGTTAGAAATATAGGTGGTTATTAAATTATTTATTATTTTAAAATATCTATATCTTCTATATATCTATATTATATGGCTATGGACCCTTGGCAATGGGCGGGTACCCGTTCATTTTTGCACTAACCGCATCCAAATTCGCCCAACATATTCAATACCCGTACCCTAACTGAATCCCAAAATATGGTCATTTTTAATATCCGTACCCGTACCCTATCCAATATCCGAAATACTCGAAACACCCGAAATATCCAAAATACCGGAAAGATGTATTGGATATTGGATAGCCTATAATCAAGTAAACTACTCGATATCCACCCAATAAATAAAAAAAATATAGAAATAATATTTTAAAATAAAAAAATACCTAAGTTATAAATACAAATAAAAAGCAACAATTTTAATAATCTATATAATATATAAAAGAAGAGGCGCTAAACCCAAAGCTGACACATTAGACTATTTTAAAAATCTATGTGTCACCTACGTGGCGCCAATTAGGATGTGATTTGGCAGATGACTTGGTAATATTTAATCTAGAAACAATTAACTTCTTTTGATTCCTCCATTTTTGAATTGGGTGTAATCCTGTGAATATTCCAATATTATAATTAATTTGAATGAGTAACTGACCCTTGAATCATGCTAATTGTCAATAATATCTGAATAGTCAAATATCTGATCATAATCAGATCATGTATTCAAATATTCTAATAGTCAAATATTATTAATTTCAATACATGATTTGATTATGATAATATACTTTTTCTTTTTTAATCATGTATATTCACGCTATTAAAATGATACTATATCTCCGTCCACTGAGTTTTTATTCCGCAACAGAGAAAGCATTGTGGAGGAAGTAAAAACTAAAGAGTGTTGAATCAATCAGCATGAGAATGGCGAAGAACAAAGCAATGGCGCTTCTGCTTCTATTTTGTTTTGGTAAGAATTTTTATCAAATGACCTTATCATTTAAGATCTCTAAGTATGATTGTTCCTAAAATTGACTGACGTGAGTGTGCATGCATTAATATGTTCGAAAAAGCTTTCTTGCCTAAATACACCGGGTTCATTTTTTGTTTGGATTTTTATTTCTGCAATGTTTATATTGTTATATATTATGTTTTTCTAAGATTAGATATGTGGCTTTTCATACCTCTATAAGTAATAACTGATTATTGTCTTCAATTTTTTATGAAGCTATTTTGAAGGAAAGATGCCACAAGTGGTTTCAATAAGATGGACAAGATTGGAGAAAGACTGCAGGAGGGTTTGGGAGCGTTAATAAAGGTACAATATTGCAATTTTAAAAAGAATTTCTTTCATGATTTGATCGATACATTTTTTTAAAACCTCAATTAGTATATGGTAAATAAGATTTTAAAGCATTGCTACATTAGCTATAAAATTCACCAAAAAACGGGAGAGGTTGAGTAACGTCAAATATTTGCTTTAAAATAAGCTAACACGAATATAGTATTACTATTTATGTTTGTATCTTATCATATATGCTATGTATTTCACTTTTTTGCTATTTTTCATAATTGACACAAGAATGGTTTCTTTATTCAAAAATTAGTTTTTTTATTTTTTAACTTTTCTTTATTTCTAATGGCTTCTTCTTATTCTAACGGATACTAATCATCAAAAAATTGAGGTATGTGTTTCTTTATGATTGGTTATCTTTACTAATTATGAGTTGTGATTTGTAAAGTAAAGAGAATTTGCTTTTTTATTTAGAAGTCGTTGTTGCTTACTTAACAAATATGATGAGACCTTTGTTTAACATAAGAGTAAATTACACTGCCCTCCGCTCTCGTTTGCAAAATTACACTGCCCTCCCTTGAGAGATCAAAAGTCATTACACTTTGATCCAAAACACTATTCTCCCACTAAAAAAAAAGGTCTAAAAAGTCATATAATAATATTAATGACTAATAAATATTCATGACTAAATTGTCCCTCACACAAGATAAAAATGTTTAACGTTATGCTTCATCGAAATTTATAAAACTGAATCTTTACCAAAAAATATTTATAAAACTGAATTCTAGTACAGCTAACAAATTTTTTTTTGATATATTTTATTATTATATATATATATATTAAACTTAATTATCGAAAATTAAGTAAAATAATAGATGTTTTATATTACATTACATTATTAATATAAAAATCTATAAACTATTTTAAGTTACAGACTTTTTTTTTAGAATTTTATTTTGTTAACAATAATAATTACTATAAATACTAATAAAATAATAAAAGACAATAAAAAAATGAAATAGTGTTATTATAAGAAGATGAAAGTATGTATATGTCACATTTTATAGAGTTTCATTCTTTTGTGAGGGGTAATTTAGTCATGAATATTTATTGTATTGGAAGTTGAAAAAATTTGACCTTTTAGGCTTTTTTTTATTGGAGAATGGTGTTTTGGATCAAAGTGTAATGACTTTTGATCTCTCAAGGGAGGGCAGTGTAATTTTGCAAACGAGAGGGGAGGGCAGTGTAATTTCAGCATCTCTCAGGGGAGGGCAGTGTAATTTACTCTTAACATAATGTAATGATCTAATTGCTGCAGCTGTAGGCATTAGCCAACCTTCTAATTGATTAATGCAACTTATATGTTTCCAAAGTTGAAGACTTGCCTTTGGAAAATTAGGTTAAGGTGATCGAGAAAAAAAAGAAGACAACAAGTAGTACAAATCTAACAAGTATTTTGAAAAAGATTTTATATGTTACTTTAGATCCAGAAAATGGAGAAGAGCAAAGAATTTGAGGGTTTTTAAGAGATCATGTGCGCGACATATGGTGCACTTTTGTTAAAAGATTAACAAACTAAATTACAGGGTACTAAATTGTTAACAATACAAACCTCAAAACATCTTATTGACAAAAGTAAAACACATGGTACCTAATTAAAATTAGACCAAATCAGATGACACTAAAATATAATTTACCCTATATTTAAATTATTGTTTTTTCTGCAATACACAGCTTAAAACCGTTAGTCAAGCCTATGTTTTTTTATTGGACATTTAATTTTTTTTAAATAGAACAAGTATATCTTTATTAAATCTAAATAGAATCTTGATAAATATATATAATTAATGATGCCATATTCAATTTATATTTCTTATTTAATACGCAATTTATAATAATAATAATTGGTGTATTTTTCAAATTAAGCAGGAACTAGAAGTCAAATATTGATAGGGATGATAATGGGTAGGGTACTAAATTTCCCGAATTCAAACCTAGACTTAAGCGGGTATCAAAATCAATCCCCATCCCTGGACCCTATGAATAGTCAAATTCCCATACCCGGGCCCAGACACATAAAAATTTAAAATATATTATTATTTTATTAATATAAAATGAATTTTTATCAATTATTTTCATCTATAAACGCAAAAAGTAAAAAATTAAATCATAAATATAAATGTACTATTAAATTACTTTAATATTTATAATTTATAAAATATTTAATATTTTTCTTAAAATTATATATTTTCTCAACACAAAATAGTTTTAAAATATTATTTTTTTATATGTAAAAATAATAATTACTATTGCGGATAGGGTACGGGTAGGGTACCTCCTTACCCAAACCCGGACCCGTTGACTTTGTACCTGAACCCATACCCAGACCCACAGGATAAAATTTCAGGGTACCCATTGGGTATGGGTATTTTGATCATTCCTAAATATTGATAACAATTCTGACATTTGTGTATCTTATCTCTTCACTCATTATTTTCATAATCAACTAAGATATTTTTGATATCATTAATGCCATATCAGATTTTATTTAATATCCCTCTTTTATTGATGTAACATAATCAAATTGTTTTAGGGCGCCAATCAATCCATTCTACCATTCGAATTTCATCTTCTGTATACAAGGATTTGGAACATGCAACTAATATTATGTTTTCAAATTTCATCTCTCTAACAAGTCGCCTGCCACTCTTCTTACTTCTTACCTTTCTTCATCTCAAACTTTTCATCCACCAGGTATCATTATTTTAGTTGTGTTTATTCCATCGGTATGCAATTTTAAATATACCAATGCATTATAGATTTCATTATCTCATTTCATAATAGTTTTAATGAGTACTATATTGCCAGATCTCTGCAAGCTAATTAGATGAAATGGCTTCCAAGAACTTTTCTTTAAGGAACAGCAACCATTGACGTCAACCAAGAATTCATCTTCTAACAAGAGATCTAAATGCAACGATTCTGTAGTTGAAGGTATTTTTATTTTATATGAAATTTCTTTTTCTTATCTTATCATCCATATGAAGTACCTTTTATTAATTTCCGAAAATATACTTATTCCTTACATCTTGAACGAATTTCTAGCCAATCACGAATCCACGCCATCTAAAAAATCATTCACCCAACGGTCTCCTCTTTCTGACATAACAAATGGTAGGTTTATTTTTAATTTTTTAGTTTTTTTATTTATACTGTTCCAATAATTAGGTAGTTAATTCATTCAAAAATCAAATGTCTCAGTTACTCACGTTCCAATATATCCTCTTTCTCCATATTCACAAGTTGGTTATAATTTCTGCATTTCAGGTAAGTATTTTGAAAATCTTGATTTACTCTCAACCTAAGCACTATATTCCAATTCACTATCAATGTCTTCTTACCGAAGTAACATTAATGTTCTATACTGTTAATAAAAAAGGATACCAATATTCGTTGCCAGTCCCTTTCGTACACCAACCATTTCTTTCGACTCCTGGTATGTTATTCTTCAAATTTCTCTTACATATATATATATATATATATATATATATATATATATTGTAATACCCCGGAAAATTTCGAGGATTAAAGAATGTTTTATTTAAAAATTTCAAGGATTAAAAAATGATTTATTTCGGGGCTAGGAATTTAAAACTTTAAAAATAATATAAAAAAATATGAAAGTTAAATAAAACCGGAAAGGAATTTTTTCGAGGTTTAAAATAAAATAAAGAATGAAAGAAAGAAGTAAAAAATAGTTTTTGAAATTTAATTCGGGACCTAAGAAATTGGAAACCTGAATTAAATAGGGAAAGGGAGTAAATTAAAAACACATATTAGTTATTATTTATTTAATTATTAATTAATTTATTTAATTGCATTTATTTATTTATTTATTATTTATATATTTTATAATTATTTTAATTATAATTACTTATTATTATTATTATTTTTTTTAAAAAAAGGGGGAGGGAGGTGGACATGGGGTTAGGTGATATAAAGAAAGAAAAAGAAAGAAAGGAAGGGAAAGTGAGAGAGAGGGATTTGTGAGAAGAGGGAAGAGAGAGAAGAAGAGAGATAGGTAGAGAGAGGGAGGAGTGGACGGAGAAGAAGAAGGGGAGGAGGGCGGTTCGCCGGTGAAGAGCTAGCCGACGCCGGGAAAAGTCACCGGAGCTCGGTTACAACATCTTCCACACCTCCCACCAATCGAATCAAGGTTGGTAACCCCAATTTCATTCTAAACCCTCAATTTCTCCATTTTTAGGGATTTCTTCGATTGACCTTCGATTGAGTTATTTCGAGGGTAGATTGAGACTTAGAAAGTGTTCTTGAACACTTAGTTGGGGTAGGAATCAAGATTATATTCTCGGATTTGCCCAAATTCGAATTTGGAAGGATTGGGGTTGAAATTATAATTATTTCCAAATTGGGGAAAATTGTTGATAATTAGGATTGAGCTTGGATTTGAGTAAATAGGCTTGGATTGATATTATTGAAATTATAATTATTTCCAAATTGGGGAAAATTGTTGATAATCAGGATTGAGCTTGAATTTGAGTGAATAGGCATGAATTGATATTATTAAAATTATATAGTTGAAATATTAGCTGAACAAGACCCGTGAGGAGTTGGCCCAAGGTTACTAAGGTTGAACCTTGACGTTAACGTGCCGGGTCCCTGCTCGGGTTGCCCAAATGTACTTTAAGGGTGATGTTGAGAGTTCCAAACCTCTTCTTTTCAATCTTAAATACCCTAGAAAAATTCTAAATATGCTATCAAGCATCAAGAATTATTTTAAGTACCTTCTTGTTTCTCAAGGATGGAAACTTGCGGGACAAATGAAGTCCAAATTCTAAAATGGTAATTTTATTCCTTCATTATTATTAGGAAGCCTTAAGTAGGATGAATTAGAGGTGTATTGAGGTTTAGAAACTAGATTTCATAGAACCCGAGTAAGAACACAAGTTGAAACAAAATGCTTAAACCATCAAAAAATTAGGATTCCTTCCAATCAAGTTAGATAAGCTTCCTTAGCTGTGAGTACAAATTAGATAGAGGTCTAATACTCAATCCAAGTATGTGAAGCACTCAAGTAGAGTGTTATACGCGAGTAAGTCAAGTGTCCCGAGGAAGGATACACATAAGTCGGGATAGAGAAGTCCAATAGACCAAGAGCTTGACTCTGTGGCAACCATGGACTACACGTGAGAGTGAATGGAGACATAAATAACAAGTTAAGCTAAGTAATAACCTTAATGAAGTAAATGTTGTTCTTATAGGAACAACGGCACACGATTGAGTGCAACAGGAACTCCGAGGAGACTAAAGTTACAGGAGAGGATTGCATGGAAGGTTGGCCAAGGTGAGGGTTCTTCCATCTTTGCTCCTATGGTTGTATGCTTATGTGATTACATGAGTATGTATATTCTCTGCTTGGCTGGTATGTGTTAGCTAGAGATATAGAATGCTAAAAGAATGAAAGAACTAGAAAATAGGTTGTGGAAAGTAAGCTTGGATAGGAAGACATAGGAGTAGAGTGTAATTGTTTGATATGATTGGTGTGTTACAAATCCAACTCATACACTCCGGAGGCATGATGAGTATTTTATTAAATCTTTTCCACGACGGTAGCTAGAGTCCTTGTACGAAAGGACTATTTGAAAACTCGTCATGACGGTGACTTAGATTAAAATCATGCAAAGGGAGTTATTGGTGGGTTTCGAATTTGGTTATGCTAGCGATGTGAGACATCGACTAGAACACGTCAGATGGCACTTGAGACCTCAGTTTTATAATCACCGTGACGATGGTCACTTGCCCTATCCTGGTAATAGGGTCAGAAAGGATTATATTGCTATGACGATAGCTTGAGGCTCAGAGAGTGCATCTGGACGGGTATATGAGTTATATCTTGTTGAGGATACTTGTACATATTAATAAGGAGAAGAATGTTGATCCTTCGGAAAGATACAAAGAATCCTATTAATATGTGAGACTAAAGAAGGAGACACGGGAGGAACCCTACGGGTGAATCGTGAGCCTAGCCTAGTAAAAGAGAAATCATCTTGTGGAGTTGGTCCATGGGTGTGTCAGTGGCCATGCTTTGAGACGTCGTGTCGTGCCCACCATGTGGCCTGGTTAGGTAATGGACGAGTGGGCTCAAGCTATTGCCCCGCAGCAAGGGGTCAGGACATGCCACGTGGTGGCTAAGTATCAGTTGTTTGATAGATAGAAGTTGATTGTGTTTGATTAATATAAAAGACGATCTTTTACATGATTAACCATAGAAGAGAGATAGTATAAATAAAACTTATAATTAGAGAACCTTATATAAATATATAAGAAATTTTACTTATTTTTTTATATTAATTTTATTTTTTATATGAACTATTAGAGGGAACTTAAAATCTTAATATGCATTATTTTTTCTTATGGCATCAAATAATTATTAGAGAGAGTAAGAAAATGAGAAGAAATTAAGAGTAGGTAGTAGAGACTAGAGGGGACAGAGATGAGAGTGAAAAGTAACGCATCACTAAAGTCTTGTTATTAATGTAATCCAACTTTTTATATATAATACAATAGAAAAATACCATTGAGCCATCAAAGTCTTCTTATTTAACTGTTGCAACTTTTTATACATAATACAAATATAAACCTATTAAATAATTAATACATACATAAGTTAATAAAATATATAATTTATATATTAAAAAGAAGTTTAAAAAGTTAGAACATTATAAAATAATTTTTCTTTTGTACAAGATTATTTCATGGTTATAAAATTAATAATATATATATATATATAATAATATAATTTATATATGTAAGCTTTTATAATATATTTATATATACATTATTTTTAATTATTTATGATATCATTCGGTCCAACCGACGGTTCAATCGGTTCAACCGTGACCCGGAAGTCTGTCCGAGTCAAAGTCCGATCCGCATTTAAAACATTGGTTAGAACATATTTATATCATATTTAGGATGCTTACTTCGGAAATTGATGTAAATCCTTACAAAATATTTTGTTTTGTTTTGTTTAAGTTAAATGCTAATTGCACTAAGAATATTCATGCTATATAATCTTTAATTATTGAACGCGCACAATAGATTGCGCCCAATAGCTTAATACATAAATTTTTTTGCCCAAATTTAATACGTAATTGATTATACATTTTCAGTTTACTTTCCCTATTTTATAAAAACTAATTATCACTCTTAATAAATGCTATATAAATAAAAGGATAAAGTTTCAGAGGTCTAAAACTAGCCATAGGCACACAGTTTTCAGCAAACCCCTTATTTTTCTATCCTAAAAACACTTTCACCCATCTATAAAAGGGCATTAACCTTATGTATGTTGACACACAAACTTGTAGTTCCAAGTTCCAACCTCGTCCATTTGCCCTAGATTTTATGAAGAAATTGGTAATGGATGATGAAAGATTATGGTGATGGTGATTCATTAAAGGGTTGGTTAAATATTATGAATTCATCTATCAAATCAATGAAGTATCAATGGTATTCATCAACATATTTTCTTTTTTGTTATGTGATATATGATTTACATATTTTTCAAATCAATCATCCATTCACCTATACTCTGAAAACTTACTATGACTTTTTTTTCCCACCAGATTGTTGCTATTGGTGTAACACTGCCCCCTTATCCTAAGATCCATTTTTAGTGGATTAATAATATATATAAGTTTAATTACATAGGACAAGTGTGTTACTAATTCCTTTACCTGAGTAATTTTTAAAACTTTATCAAGTTATTACTATACAAAATATTCATTTCGGTTCGAGTCATCACTCACGGGTTCTATCCTGATTCTTATAGCGGAAGAAAAATATAAAATCAGGAAACAAATTAAAACATTCATACACATGCAGGACCATCTTTAACATAAATATATATATATAGTGTGATAATAGTATATATATATATATATATATATATATATATATATATATAGTTAGTCAATCTTGGGAACCGGATGGCAAAATCCTGCCACTCAGGTTCCTTTCAAAAAGACCATGTCAGAACAATCACAAGTCTCATAAAGTCTATTGTAAGAAGTTCCTATGATGCATATCAAAATAGCTAAAACTACCAGGGGTCCGTACCCATCTACCTCAAGCTCCAATCCCCATCAGTCACCTATTCATCTGATACATGCCGGCACTGAGTGAGAATAAATCTCAGTAGGTATAGCAATCCAAGTTTGAAAACTACTAGCATGTACCATCGTACTCTTTACGGAAAATTCATTGCATTCTAATTCTTTATAAAAGAGGGAAACTTTAACTATTGGATGTAATATAACTTTCCTTTACCTGACGTCATGATTATCCAGCCATGACTAAAACATATGTGCTGAGCTTACTACGGTTGTACAGATAAGAGATATAGAGAATTTCAAATAAATCATACCTCATCTTGTAACATGATCCATCTTACACATATATGGAGTTAAGAGAAATAGATAAGGACACATCAATGTAAAATCAAAGAGAAACAAGAGTCATCGGGAGTGCCGCCCAAGCGAACAACTCCACGTACCACTACAACACACATGAATGAAAACAATTCTCTTGTGTGGTAGCTTGCCCTAACTCTAGTACAATCTGAGACATCCCTCAGCCAGATCCGAAGTACTAACTGGACAATGTATCCCAAAGGCCCTGACCATCGTATCCCGAATGGCCATTACCCAAATAGAAGGTTACCATTGTATCCCAATGATCTGAGCCATCGTATCCCGAATGACTCCCTTCCATATTGGTACAATCTGAGGCGTCCCTTAGCCGGAATCCGAGTACTAACTGGACCAATGTATCCCAAAGGCCCTGACCATCGTATCCCGAATGGCCATTACCCAAATAGAAGGTTACCATTGTATCCCAATGATCCGAGCCATCGTATCCCGAATGAATCCCTTCCATATTGGTTCATCTCATGGGATCACTACCTTCATCAAAAGATAGATCACACCCGCCCCCGAATTATAGGGTTTGGTTAATGTATCCCAATAACCTGAACCATCGTATTCTGATGATCGTTTCCCATTCTTGTTCGGGCCATGAGGCTATGGAATCGCCACCCTCTGTGGGGATCATTTCCCCGGTACGCCAGTCACTATTACAATTCACTAGGGTAATGAAGCCTAAGCCATGATTATGTTTAATCCTAAGTACGTGACCCTCTAATGGCCATTGAGAGTTCACTAACTTAGAATTTGCAATCAACACTGGGTTTTCGAAAACAATTTCATTAGAAACACTCACCGTGGAACAACCAATGACCATCTATACCAGCCACCGATCATCCAACATAGGCCTCACTCTCCCTAGGATTGTACTAGAATACTCCCCTTATTTCTCGATCATTCTCTCTCAAATTCCCTTTTTAAAAATTCAATGATTCATGTTATCAACAATTTTCATCATGTAAATCTTTATTTAGGATGTTGTTTGAGCTTTGAAATGACACTTAAAAGTTGGTAAACTTCATTTAAAGAAGTTGAAGGAAAAGATGTGAAAGTCACTTGAAGTGGAAGAAGGAAATTCATTTGAAATAAGTAAAAGATTGAGTCTTAGGAATAATTCCAAAAGAAGTTATAAAACTCATTAGCTATGAGGGAACAAAGTTCAATTGAAATAGGGAAAGAATTGAGTCTTAAAAGAAGATAATAATAAGTACTAAACTCATTTTAGTTGAAGGAAAAGAAACCATTCAAAATAGGAAGAAATGACAACTTTTCAAAAACTAGAATCTTGGTGGTGTGTAAACAGAACCCCTAACTTTCAGTAAAATACAACTTAGAAAGATTAGGATGTAAGATTTCATATGGCTTTGGAATCACTCGAATCCATCTAGTAACCAATTCAGGAAAACACATTTAAACAGAGCAAGGTCAGATTCAAATCAGCATGCAACATTTGGCAAGCTTCATTAAAATGGTCATATCTCCTTCTATACTTAACGAAATGATTTGATTTTTCTTCCTAAATCAACCTTAGATATAACATATTCTGATTATCAATTCATTTCAGCAAGATTTGAGCCATTTAAGAGCAGTAATTTAAAAACAGTAGCCAATCATACAAAATTCTGCATTAGTTTAGAAAATAGAACCGCAAACTTTCTAGGAACATTTCCAGAAGATCTACCGTTGGAAATTTTTGGAAAAATACACTTTAGAAAGCTTAGGATGTTAGCTTTCATATGGCCTTTGAATCACCTCAAATCCATCAAGCAACGAATTCAGGAAACAACACATTTAAAAGAGGAAGGTCAATTCAAAATTCAGTTTTCTGACAATAAACTTGTGTCCACGATCTAATCGTTAGAATATTTTGAAAAAATACATTTAGAAATCTTAGGATGTAGCTTTAATATGGCTTTGGAATCACTCAAATCTATCGAGAAACGAATTCAGAAAACACGTTTAAACAGAGGAAGGTCAGATTCAAAACAATTCAGTTTATGGCTTGTAAACATGCTCTACGAATTTGTCTAAATTAAGCCCGATTTTTGTAATACCCCGGAAAAATTTCGAGGATTAAAGAATGATTTATTTAAAACATTTGGGGATTTAAGAATGATTGATTCCGGGGCTAGGAATAAAACCCCAGAAAGAATATAGAAAAAAATATGAAAGTTTAAAAAAATGCGGAAAGGGAATTTTTTTTTCAAAGATTATAATACCGAGAAGATTTTTCGAGGGTTAAAATAAAATAAAAAATGAAAGAAAGAAGTAAAATATTTTTTTTTGAATTAATTTGGACCCTAAGAAATTAGAAACCTAAAATAAATTGGAGGGGGAACTAAATTAAAATATTATTAGTTATTAGTTATTGTTTATCGTGGGAGTGGATCCCGTTTGGTCAAGGGGAGTAGAGCATGTCCGAAAAGGTTCATGCTGTAGTTAACGGATCAAGTATTCCAAGTAGGAATATAGGATCTGAGTGAGATGAGGAGTCCGAGTGGGCCAAGTTATACGGTAAAACCCAACGGAAACCCAACGAGTAGAGTTAGCATAGGGTGTGCAACTCTAAGTGGACTAACCTGTGGATGGATAGATCCACCAGTCATAGTCATGTTAATCGAGGTCTTCGGATGTGAAGGCCGAACTGAGCCTGAGGCAGAGTAATGAAATGATGGTAAGGAGGAGACTGGTGAGTTTCCATTATAAATAGAATGACTACAAGTAGTAGTCAGAGAAGAGTTTAAGTAGTCCATACATGGGATGTCGAAAGGGAGTAACCTGAAGTGGTTATGGAAACCACTAAGGGAAAGTCTAAAGTCCGAAAAGAAAGGGAAACACGAGTCATAAATGTAAGATCCGTACCGTTTGGTGGGGAAACGGTAACTGTAATACATAGTTGTGCTAGTGCCATGACATTTAGTTTTGTTAGGACACAAGTAGGGTAAACCGAGTAGGTAGTGAGTGTAACAACCTCGGAAGGGTTGGGTACACTATGGCACAAAGTATAAACACATACGTAGGGTGTATGTCGGGTATGCGGTAAGTCTAGATGTAGAGTAAGGGTGTAGTAAGATGTAAACAGACTTTTTCTGGGGAAGTCGTTTACAAGAATATATCAGGGGAAATACCGGTAGAGGGTAGCTGCTTGGTAGTAGAGGATACTTAAGTACGGGGACTCCCCGATTGTAGGCGGAGTAGTACTTCGTCAGGTTGGGTTTATAGCAAATGACAAATCCTAGTGTGCTATGCAAATAGCTAGGTGTCTTGGCCGTGTTCCAAGACAGATATAAGGAGTCACTATACAAGGTTAGCTAGTCAGGAAGCAGATTGAAGTCAAGGTAAGCCTCACTAGAGAAGGCAATAGTTAACTCCTTCGGGCACTAAACTATATTGGCGCATGGCATGTGGTCGTGCAAACAACTCCATTGCACAAAAACTTAGTTCGCACACAAAGTAAATGAACTAGGAAATTAGGGTATCCTCGGGGAAAGGCTTACCGACAACAGATTAGATGTTTTCGGTTAACACCTCGCCGGAGGACCGTGGGTTAACTACGAACTAGAAATACCAACGATCACAGAAAGAATATGTAGAAAACCAGATAGAGACCTTGCGACTCTAGGAAGAAAGATGAACCGTAGGGTAAAACGGTAAAACTTCCACATTGAGGGAAACCATAGAGGAAATTGAGCCAAGGGATGGTAGCAAGCCAATGACCCCACGAAGGAGATGAAATTCGGGGACCGAATTTCTTAAGGGGGGAAGATTGTAATACCCCGGAAAAATTTTGAGGATTAAAGAATGATTTATTTAAAAATTTTGGGGATTTAAGAATGATTTATTCCGGGGCTAGGAATTAAAACCCCAGAAAGAATATAGAAAAAAAATATATATGAAAGTTAAAAGAAACCGGAAAGGGATTTTTTTTTCAAAGATTATAATACCGAGAAGATTTTTCGAGGGTTGAAATAAAATAAAAGATGAAAGAAAGAAGTAAAATATTTTTTTTTGAATTAATTCGGGGGCTAAGAAATTAGAAACCTAAAATAAATTGGAGGGGGAACTAAATTAAAATATTATTAGTTATTGTTTATTTAATTTTTAATTAATCTATTATTTATTTTATACAATTTAAGATTTATTATTTTTATAATATATATTAGTTATTAAATAAAATAAAGGAAGAAATAAAAAGGGAAAAAGAGAGAGAGGGAGTGTTCTACGGGGAAAGAAGCAGGGAAGGAAGAAAAAGAGAAGGAAAGGAGAGAGAGGAGAGAGCTAGGGCTTGGCAGGTGGGAGGAGATCCGGCGGAATCTCGCCGGAACCCGGCGAGACGCTGAGTTGGAGGAGGAGCCGGAGATCATCCCTTTCATCTCCTCGTCTCAATCTTCTCGAGTTAAGGTTGGTACAACTGCCCGATTCTCTCCAAGTTCCCATTTTATTCATTTTTCTTCATTTTGGAATTGAGTTGAAAATCCGAGTTTGGGGGGATTTGAGGGTAGAATAATGTTTCTAAAGTGTTCTTGAACACTCATCGGGGTAGGATTTGAGGCTAGATCCGTTGAATTGGCCGGATTCGAAGTGGAAGAGTTGGGGTTTATAAAACCCATTTTTCTCAATTTCGAACAATCAACGATTCGGCGACGAATCGGAGTTGGATTTGAGTTGTAGGACTTCCTAAATATAGTATATATGTAGGAGAACAAGACCCATGAAAAGTGGGATCGAAGCCGGATTGGAAGATGGCGAAAAGGCGGCCGAAACCAGCCACAGCACAGCAAAAACGCTGCTGTGCTGCGAGCTGGCGCTGCAGCGCCCACTTGCTGGTTGGCCAAGGGCCACCAAGGCAGCACCTTGGCGCCGCAGCGCTCAGTCCCTGCATGGCTTGCCCTAAGCCCATTTTTAGGGCGAATTAAGACCTCCAAACCCCCTCTCTTCAATCCTAAACACCCTAGAACACTCCTAAACATGTTTTTGAGAATTAATTCACTTTTTGTGGATTAAATCATTCTACGTGCCTTCTTGTTTCTCAAGGATGGAAACTTGCGGAACAAATTAGGTCTAACTTTGTGAATTGAAACCTTATCCCTTCACAACCTTCAGAGAAACTTAAGTACGATGAATTGGACGGTATATGAGGTTTAGAAAACTAGATTTCTTAAGAACCCAAGTAGAAACACAAGTTGAATTAAAATGTTTGACCTTTCCAAGAATTTGGATTCCTTCCAATTAGTTAGATAAGCCTCCTTAGGTGCGAATACAAGTTAGATAGAGGTCTAACACCTCAATCCAAGTATGGAACACTCAAGTAGAGTGTTATATTCCAGTAAGTCAAGTGTCTTCCGAGGAAGGATACGCATAAGTCGGAGTTAGGAGAAGTCCGATAAGACCAAGAGCTGTGGACTCTGTGGCAACCATGAACTACATGTGAGAGTAATGAAGAGATAAATAACAAGGTTAAGCTAAGCTAATAACGTTAATGAATAATGTTGTTCTTTATAGGAACAACGACACATGATTGATGTGCCCGCACAGGCAACTCCGAGGCAGATCTAAGCTTACAGGGATGGCATTGCAATGGACAGGTTGGCCAAGGTGAGGGTTCTTCCATCTCTGCCTCCTAGGGTTGTATGCTTATGTGGATTACATCGAGTTAGTATATTCTCTGCTTGTCTGTATGTGTTAGCTAGAGTATAGAATGTTAAAAGAATAACGGAACTAGAAATAGGTTGTGGACTAAGTAGCTTCCAGATAGGTAAGACATAGGGGTAGAGAGTAATCGTTTGCTATGATTGGTGTGATTACAAAATCTAACTCATACACTCGGAGGCATGATGAGTATTTTATTAAATCCTTTTCCGACGAAGCTGGTGGCAAGAGTCCTGTATCCGGAAGGGCTAAACTTTATTTTGAATCTCGTCACGACGGTGAATTAAATTATAATCAGTGGCAAGGGAGTTATTGCTGGGTTTCGGATTTGATTATGCTAGAGATGGAGACATCGACTAGAACACCGTTAGATGGCACTTGAGACCTCAGTTTTATAATCACTCATGACGATGGTCATTGCCCTATCCTGGCATAGGGTCAGAAAGGTTTATAATGCTATGACGATATCTTGAAGGCTCAGAGAGTGCATCTGGATGGGTCTATGAGTTATATCCTGTTCAGGATACTTGTACATATAAATAAGGAGAAGAATTGCTGATCCTTCGGGAAAGATACAAAGAATCCTATTAATATGTGAGACTAAGGTAAGGAGACACAGGATGAACCTACGGGTGAACCGTGAGCCTGATCTAGTAAAAGAGAAACCATCCTGTGGAGTTGGTCCAGGGTGTATTAGTGGCCATGCTTCGAGACGTCGTGCCGTGCCCGCCATGTGGCCTGGTTGGGTAATGGACGAGTGGGCTCAAGCTATTGCCCCGTAGCAAGGGGGTCAGGACGTGCCACGTGGTGGCTATGCGTCAGTTGTTTGATAGATAGAAGTTGATTGTGTTTGATTAACAGAATTGTCACGAGGTGACCAGTACCCAAGTGAATTGAAAATCGCAATTGAATCTCAAAAGAACTCAAGAAGTAAACGTTTTAACGTGTCGTTGCACAAGTGAATCAAACCGAAAGCTTTGCGTTATAATTAGGAATCCGAGTGGATTTAATGCTTGAATGGGGCTCGTGATCACATGGAAGGTGTGTGAAGTCATGTCTAAACACATTGTGAATTGAAAATCGCGATTGAATCTCAAAAGAACAAAATAAATATAAGTTTCAACGTGTTGTTGCACTAGTGAGTCAAAAAGATCGCTTCGCGTTATATTATGGAATCCGAAAGGATTTCATGCTCGAATGGGGATTGTGATCACAAGGAATGTGTGTCAAGTCATTCCTAAACACATTTTGAATTGAAAATCGGGATTGAATCTCAAAAGAACTCAAGAAGTACAAGTTTAAACTTGTTGTTGCACAAGTGTGTGAAAAAGTTCGCTCACGTTGTATTTTGGAATCTGAGTGGATTTAGTGCTCGAATGGGGCACGTGATCGCATGGAAGGTGTGTCAAATCATGTCTAAACACATTAAGAATTGAAAATCGCGATTGAATCTTAGAAGAACTCAAGAAGTACAAGTTTAAACGTGTTGTTGCACAAGTGAGTCAAACTGATTGCTTCGCGTTGTATTTGGAAATCCGAGTGGATTTAATGCTTGAATGGGGCTCGTGATCGCATGGAAGGTCTGTCAATTCATGCCTAAACATATTTTGAATTCAAAATCGCGATTGAATCTCAAAAGAACTCAAGAAGTACAAGTTTAAACATGTTATCGCATAAGTGAGTCAAATTGATCTCTTCGCGTTGTATTTGTGAATCCGAGTAGATTTAATGCTTAAATGGGGCTCGTGATCGCAAGGAACGTGTGTCAATTCATGCCTAAATACATTTTGAATTGAAAATTTCAATTAGATCTCAAAAGAACTTGAGAAGTAAAACTTTAAACGTGTTGTTGCACAAGTGAGTCAAACCAATCGCATCACGTTGTATCTGGAAATCCGAGTGGATTTAATGCTCGAATGGGGCTCGTGATCGCATGGAAGGTGAGTCAAGTCAAGCCAAAACATATTTTGAATTCAAAATCGCAATTGAATCTCAAAAGAACCCAAGAAGTACAAGTTTAAACGTGTTATTGCATAAGTGAGTCATATTGATCGCTTCGCGTTGTATTTGGGAATCCGAGTAGATTTAATGCTCGAATGGGGCTCGTGATCGCAAGGAACGTGTGTCAGGTCAAGCCTAAATACATTTTGAATTGAAAATTGCGATTGAATCTCAAAAGAACTCCAGAAGTGAAAGTTTAAATGTGTTGTTGCACAGGTAAGTCAAACCAAACGCATCGCGTTGTATTTGGAAATCCGAGTGGATTTAATGCTTGAATGGGGCTCGTGATCACATGGAAGGTATGTCAAGTTATGCCTAAACATATTTTCAACTCAAAATCACGATTAAATCTCAAAAGCACTCAAGAATTTCAAGTTTAAACGTGTTATTTCATAAGAGAGTCAAATTGATCGCTTCGCGTTGTATTTGGGAATCCGAGTGGATTAAATGCTCGAATGGGGCTCGTGATCGCATGGAACGTGTGTTAATTCATGCCTGAACACATTTTGAATTAAAAATTGCGATTGAATGTCAAAAGAACTCGAGAAGTATAAGTTTAAACGTGTTGTTGCACAAGTGAGTAAGAAATATCGCTTCGCGTTGTATCTGGGATTCGTGATCGCATGGAAGGTGTATCAATTCTTGCCTAAACACATTTTGAATTGAAATCATAATTGAATCTCCGAGGAACTCAAGAAGTAAAACTTTAAACATGTTGTTGCACAAGTGAGTCAACCGATCGCTTCGTGTTGTATTTGGCAATCCGACTGGATTTAATGCTCGAATGGGGTTCGTGATCGCATGGAAGGTGTGTCAAGTCATGCCTAAACACATTTTGAATTGAAAATCCGACGGAACCTCAAAAGAACTTAAGAAGTACAAGTTTAAACGTGTTGTTGCAGAAGTGAATCAAATTGATTGCTTCGTGTTGTATTTGGGAAACCTTGTCGATTTCATGCTCGAATGGGGTTCGAGATCGCATGGGTGGTGTGTCAAATCATGTCTAAACACATTGTGAATTAAAATAGCAATTGAATCTCAAAAGAACTCAAGAAGTATAAGTTGAACTGTGTTGTTGCACTAGTGAGTCAAAAAGATCGCTTCGCGTTGTATTTGGGAATCCGAAAGGATTTAATGCTCGAATGGGGCTTGTGATCGCATGAAAGGTGTGTCAAGACAAGTCTCAACACATATTGAATTCAAAATCATGATTGAATCTTAAAAGAACTAAAGAAATACAAGTTTAAACGTGTTGTTCACTAGTCAGTCAAAAGGATCGCTTCGCGTTGTATTTGGGAATCCGAGTATATTTAATGCTCGAATGGGGCTCGTGATCGTATGGAAGGTGTGTCAAGTCATGTCTAAACACATTTTTAATTGAAAATCGGGATTGAATCTCAAACGAACTCAAGAATTAGTTTAATTATCTTGTTCACTAGTGAGTTAAAAATATCGCTTCGCGTTGTATTTGGGAATCTGAGTGGATTTAATGCTTGAATGGGGCTTGTAATCCTAAACACTTTTTGAATTGAAAATGACGATTGAATCACAGAAGAACTCAAAAACTAGAAGTTTAAACGTGTTATTGCATAAGTGAGTCAAATTGATCGCTTCGCGATGTATTTGGAATTCGAGTGGATTTAATGCTCGAATGGGGTTCGTGATCGCATGGAAGGTGTGTGAAGTCATGCCTGAACACATTTTGAATCGAAAATCCCGCTTGAATATCAAAAGAACTCCAGAAGTACAAGTTGAAACGTGTTATTGCATAAGTGAGTCAAACCAATCGCTTCGAGTTGTATTTGGGAATCCGAATGGATTTAATGCTCTAATGGGGGTCGTGATCGCATGGAAGGTTTGCCAAGTCACGTCTAAACACATTTTGAATTGAAAATCGTGATTGGATCTCAAAAGAACTCGAGAAGTAAAAGTTTTAAACGTGTTGTTGCACAAGAGAGTCAAAACGATCGCTACGCGTTGTATTTGGGAATCCAAGTGGATTTAATTCTCGAATGGGACTCGTGATCGTATGGAAGGTTTGGCAAGTCTTGTCTAAAGATATTGTGAATTGAAAATCATTATTGAATCTCAAAATAACTCAATAAGTACAAGTTTAAACGTGTTGTTGCACAGGAGAGTGAAAAAGATCGCTTCGCGTTGTATTTGGAATCTGAGTGGATTTAGTGTTCGAATGGGGCTCGTGATCGCATGGAAGGTGTGTCAAGTCATGCCTAAACACATTTTGAATTGAAAATTGCGATTGAATCTCAAAGAACTCAAGAAGTACAAGGATAAACATGTTGTTGCATAAGTGAGTCAAATTGATCGCTTGGCGTCGTATTTGGGAATCCAAGTGGATTAATGCTCGATGGGTTGCGAAGTGAGTCAAATGATCGCTTGGCGTCGTATTTGGGAATCCAGTGGATTTTGCTCGAATGGGGCTCGTGGTTGCATGGATGGTGTCTCAATATGTCTAAACACATT
>CM026271.1:22582783-22779246 GCA_014851425.1 Senna tora
TTTTGCTCTGGGAATCATCATTCATAAGACCATTCAGAAAACTGCCAGCCATCATTTACAAGCTTGACAGTAGTAAAATAACAGTTTGGCAATAATTGACAGCAAGAAGAACAAACCAGAAAAGAAAACACTTTAGTAAATTTTCAGCTTTTCAACTAGCAATTCCACTACTGAACGAGAGACTTTGTGAGTTATTTAAGCAAGTTTCTAGCTTATGATAAACCTAATATTATTCACTAAATCAACCTAATTCAGTTCAAGACTCAGTGTATCAAAACTTACAAAACACAGCAAATACATATTTCACACCAGAAAAAGAATCTCAGAAATTTCAGTAAGTTTTCGAGGCTCTGAACCCCTGTACGGTAACCTCTGATGATACATGCATTTGGGGGCTTTTGTGGTTCATCTTCTTAGCTTTCTTTTGACTACTCACACACTAAATTTGGTTAAGAGATGAAAGAGTTATGCCGTCTGAAAGCGTCACTGCCCAAAATAGAGCTTTTTGTGGCAGCAGCGAGAAGAAATGTCATAGAGGCTCATAACATCACCATTGATGGATGCTCTTGACTCAGAGATGAAGAAGGAAGGCTAACCCTACGCTACCTTGAGTTTTCAGAGGAAGAACACAAATTTGAGCTCTTAAGTTGCTTGGATAAGCTTGGTGAAAAACAACAACCTTGAGTGTGTAAGTGTGTAAGTTTCTGCTTCTTTCTCCACCTCCAACTGCCAACTTTGAACCTCCAACTCCTCCAATGCTTCAACCTCCTTCCTGCACCTCAACTTCACTTGCTCTCAGCTCTCTTTCTCAGTTATCTTTCTGATATCCCACTCTCTCTCGATTTCAGTCTCTTATAAGGTTCCTATTCATGTAAGGCTGAAATGATGATGGAGGTGAGGTGTCTAGCTGTTGGAGCTTGTTAATTGACATTAAGACACCAAATTGAGGTGTGCTGGCAGTTCTTAGGGACTGTTTGGGTGGGTTAGTGGCTGCTTATGCTTCGGATAGGGCTTGCTTAGGTGTATGAGTGAGTAAGGCCTTAGTGGTTAATTAATTGAGTCATTAAGTGATGAATTTTGTTGTCTATTTCTAAATTCTGGTTATTTTCTCTTTGCACTCAGTTTCCTTAAGTTGCTTGTTGCTGTAATTGCCTTAATTGGATAATTAATTCACTCCATAAATGGTAAATTCGGTTACAAGTTCATGGGTAGCATCAAAGGTTTTAAATAGACATCAATTTCCTATTTATATTACTTTTAAAAGTTAGTAACTTGCCTAATTGCCTTAAATCTCCATCAAGTTTCGTGTCTGGAACTTGGTAGGGTAGTTTATGGTGTCTTTGGGTTCTTAAATTTGACTTTCTTGGGCTTTAAGTAAGCTAGGGTGCCTAAATTGCAATTTTTCATTTCTATCTTTTTGGTCCTGAATTTCTACTGGAGAAAATTTGTCCATTTAGGACTTTTCATGAGGTTGTGGTCCCTTAGCCAAGTCTTAGGTTATCTGTAGAGTGTCCTAGGATACTTTTGTAGGGTTAAATAGGCGTTTCCTACAATTTTTAACTCAATAAAGAAAAGAGGCTAAAAACTCATTTTTTTCCTTTAAGTTTAGTCCCTAAGGTTAGGGTTCGGGTTCCTCTGGCACTTTTTTTTCTGATTCTTGGGGTTCTTGACCTCTAGCTAGTGTTTCTATATCTATTTACAAGAAAAGGCAAATACAAACACATTCACGCACTGACACATTTAAAAAGTCAACACATTAAAGAAAAGTCAACAGTAAGGCTTTGGGTCAAAGTTGGGTTTCAACTTTTCAGGATGTTACAATATTTAGTGTTTGGGGTTCAGGGTTTAGGGTTTGGGGTTTCAGGATGTTACAATATTTAGTGTTTGGAGTTCAGTGTTTAGGGTTCAGGGTTAAGGTTTTAGTGTTTGCGGTTTACGTATTAAGGTTTAGGGTTTAGGGTTTATAGTTTCGGGTTGAGGGTTTAGGGTTTAGGGTGAAAGGTTTAGCATTTGGGATTTAGGGTTTAGGGTTTAAGGTTTAGGGTTTTTGTGATTAAGGTTTCAGGTTTGGATTTTAGTGTTTAGGGTTAGGGTTTCAAGTTAGGGGTTTATGGTTTGGGGTTTAGGGTTCGGGGTTTACGGTTTCGGGTTTAGGGATTAGGGTTAAGAGTTTGGTGTTTTTGGTTTAGTGTTTAGGATTTTTGGTATAGGGTTTAGGGTTTAGAGTTTGGGGTTTAGGGTTTGGGGTTTGCAATTTAGAGTGTAGGGTTTTCGGTTTGGGGTTATGGTTTTAGTGTTTAAGGTTTAGGGTTTAGGGTTTAGGATTTGGGGTTTAAAGTTAACGTTTGGGGTCTGAGGTTTATGGTTTGGGGTTTGAAGTTTGGGGTTTACAGTTTAAGGTTTGCATTTAGGGTTTAGGATTTAAGGTTTAGACTTTCAAGTTTTGGGTTTAGGGTTTAAGGTTTAGGGTTTGGGATTTAGGGTTAAGCTTTTGGAGTTTATAGTTTGCTGTTTATGGTTTGAGGTTTAGGCTTTAGGTTTTGGGGTTTAGCTTTTAGGGTTTAGGTTGAGGGTTAAGGGTTTAGGATTTAGGGTTTGAAATTTCGGGTTTAGGGTTTAGGGTTTAGGGTTTGGAGTTTAGGATTTATGCTATAGACTTTAGGGTTTGGGGTTTGTGTTTAGAGTTTAGGGTTTAGACTTAACAGTTTGTGGTTTAGGGTTTAGGGTTTGGAGTTTAGGTTTTGAGGTTTGGGGTTTAGGGCTAGTGTTTGGGGTTTAGGATTTCGGATTTATGACTTGGGGTTTATGGTTTGGGATTAAGGTTTGGGGTTTAGGTTTTAGGGTTTGGGGTTTACGATTTAGGCTCTTGGGTTTATAGTTTAGAATTTAGGGTTTGGGGTTTAGGGTTTAGGAATTAGGGTTTAAGGATTGTGGTATAGGCATTACCATTTTGGATTTAGTGTTTAGCGACTAGTGTTTGGGGTTTATGGTTCAGGGTTTTGGGTTTTGGGTTTAGGCTTTAAGGTTTAGGATTTACGGTTTGGCGTTTGGGCTTTAGGGTTAAGGATTTAGGATTTAGGTTTCGTGTTTAGGTTTTTGGGTTTAGGGTTTGGGGTTTAGGGTTTAGGGTTTAGGGTTGATGGTTTGGGGTTTAGGGTTTGGGGTTTATGTTTTGGTGTTTTGGGTTAAGGGTTTGGGGTTTATGGGTTAGGGTTTAAGGTTTAGGGTTTAGGGTTTAGGTTCAGGGTTTTGTGTTTAGGGTTTGTGTTTTAGGGTTTAGGGTTTGGGGTTCAGGGTTTGGGTTTTATTGTTTTGGGTTTAGGGTTCAAGACTCGGGGTATAGGGTTTAGGGTTTCGGGTTTATGGGCTAGTGTTTAGGGTTTAGGGTTTGGGGTTTGGAGTTTAGGGTTTAGGATTTAGGGTTGATGATTTGGAGCATAAGGTTCAAGGTTTTGGGTATACGGTTTAAGGTTTAGGGTTTAGGCTTTAGGATTTTGTGTTTAGGGTTTGGGGTTTGGGATTTGGTGTTTGGCATTTAGGGTTTAGGATTTAGAGTTTGGGGTTTAGGGTTTAGAGTTTGGGGTTTATGGTTTAGGGTTTAGTATTTAGTGTTTGGGGTTTAGGGTTTACTATTTAGGGTTAGGGTCTGGGTTTCGGGTTTGGGTTTTGGAGTTCAGGGTTTAGGTTTCGGGGTTAAGGTTATAGTGTTTGCGGTTTATGTATTAAGGTTTAGGGTTTAGGGTTTATGGTTTGGGGTTTAGGGTTTGGGGAGAAAGGTTTGGCGTTTGGGGTTTAGGGTTTAAGGTTTAAGGTTTTTGGGTTTAGGTATTAAGGTTTGGATTTTAGTGTTTAGGGTTAAGGTTTCAGGTTTGGGGTTTATGGTTTAGGGTTTAGGGTTCCGGATTTAGGGTTTAGGGTATGGGGTTAAGGGTTTGGTGTTTTTGGTTTAGGGTTTAGGGTTTCGGGTATGGGGTTTAGGGTTTATGGATTGGGGTTTAGGGTTTAGGGTTTAAGGTTTACAATTTAGGGTTTAGGGTTTGGGGTTTAGGGTTTGGGGTTATGGTTTTAGTGTTTGGGGTTTAGGGTTTAGGGTTTAGGATTTTGGGGTTTGGGTTTAATGTGTGGGGTTTAAAGTTAGGGTTTGGGGTTTATGGTTTGGGGTTTAGGGTTTAGGGTTCGAAGTTTGGGGTTTATGGTTTATGGTTTAAGGTTTTCGTTTATGGTTTAGGGTTTAGGGTTTAAGGTTTAGGCTTTCGGGTTTGGGGTTTAGTGTTTAAGGTTTAAGGTTTAGGATTTCGGGGTTAAGGGTTTGGGGTTTACGGTTAGCTATTTATGGTTTGGGGTTTTAAGGTTTAGGTTTTGGGGTTTAGCATTTAGGGTTTAGGTTGAGGGTTAAGCGTTTAGGATTTGGTGTTTGAGATTTCGGGTTTAGGGTTTAGTGTTTAGTGTTCAGGGTTTGGAGTTTAGGATTTACGCTATAGACTTTAGGATTTTGGGTTTGGGGTTTGTGTTTAGAGCTTAGGGTTTGGGCTTAACAGTTTGTGGTTTAGGATTTAGGGTTTGGGGTTTGGGGTTTAGGGCTAGTGTTTGGGGTTTAGGATTTGGGATTTATGATATGGGGTTTAAGGTTTGGGGTTTAGGGTTTGCGATTTAAGGTTAAGGGTTTAGGGTTTGGGGTTTAGGGGTTAGGCTCCTGGGTTTGGGGTTTAGGGTTTAGGCTTTGAGGTTTAGGGTTTTGGGTTTCCAGTTTAAGGTTTAGGAATTAGGGTTTAGGGTTTGGGGTATAGGCATTACCATTTAGGGTTTAGGGTTTAGCGATTAGTGTCTGGGGTTTACGGTTCAGGATTTGGGGTTTAGGCTTTAGGCTTTAAGGTTTAGGATTTGGCGTTTGGCGTTTGGGATTTAGGGTTTAGGATTTAGGTTTGGGGTTTAGGGTTTGGGGTTTAGGGTTTAGGGTTTGGGGTTTGGGGTTTAGGGTTTGGGGTTTAGGGTTTAGGGTTTGGGGTTTAGGGTTTAGGGTTTGTGGTTTAGGGTTTAAGGGTAATGGTTTGGAGTTTAGGGTTTAGGGTTTAAGGTTTTAGGATTGGGGTTAAGGGTTTGGGGTTTATGGGTTAGGGTTTAGGGTTTAGGGTTTAGGGTTTGGGGTTTAGGGTTTGGGGTTTAGTGTTTAGAGTTTAGGTGCAGGGTTTAGGGTTTGTGTTTTAGGCTTAGGGGCTTGGGTTCAAGGTTTGGGTTTTTTATTTTGGGTTTTGGGTTCAAGATTCGGGATATTGGGTTTGGGGTTTATGGTTTTGGGTTAGTGTTTAGGATTTAAGGTTTAGGGTTTCGGGTTTGGAGTTTAGGGTTTAGGATTTAGGGCTGATGATTTGGGGCATAGGGTTCAGGGTTTTGGGTTTACAGTTTAATGTTTAGGGTTTAGGCTTTAGGATTTGGTGTTTAGGGTTTGGGGTTTGGGGTTTGGGGTTTGGCATTTAGGGTTTAGGATTTAGAGTTTGGGGTTTAGGGTTTGGAGTTTGGGGTTTAGGGTTTAGAGTTTAAGGCTTAGGGTTTAGGATTAGGGGTTTAAGGCTTACATTTTAGGGTTTAGGGTTTAGTGATTAAGGTTTGTGGTTTACGGTTCACGGTTTATGGCTTGGTTTTTGGGGTTTAGGGTTTAGGAATTAGTGTTTGGGGTTTAGGGTTTGGAGTTTAGGGTTTAGGGTTTTGGGTTTAGCGGTTAAGGTTTAGGGTTTAAGGTTTAGGATTTGGGATTTAGATTTTAGGGTTTAGGGTTTAGGGTTTGGAGTTCAGGGTTTAGGATTTAGGGCTGATAATTTGGGGCATGGGGTTCAGGGTTTTGGGTTGAAGGTTTAAGGTTTAGGGTTTAGGCTTTAGGGTTTAGGTTTTAGGGTTTGGGGTTTGGCGTTTAGGGCTTAGTATTTAGTGTTTCGGGTTTAGGGTTTGGAGTTTGGGGTTTAGGGTTTTGGAGTTTGGGTTTTGGGTTTGGGGTTAAGGATTTATGGTTTAGGGTATAGGTTTTGGGGTTGAGGGTTTAGTGTTTATGGATTGGAGTTTAGGGTTTAGGGTTTAGGGTTTGGGGTTTAGCGTTAAGGGTTTAGAGTTTATTGTTTAGGGTTTAGTGATTAAGGTTTACTATTTGGGGTTTAGTGTTTAGTGTTTGGGGTTTAGGGTTTGGGGTTTGGGGTTTGGGATTTAGGGTTTAGGGTTTAAAATTTAGGATTTATGGTTAGGGTTTGGGTTTGGGGTTTAGAGTTTAGGGTTTAGGGTTCGAGGTTAAGGTTTTAGTGTTTGCAGTTTATGTATTAAGGTTTAGGGTTTAGGGCTTATGGTTTGGGGTTGAGGGTTTAGGGTTTAGGGTTTGGCGTGAAAGGTTTGGCGTTTGGGGTTTAAGGTTTGGATTTTAGTGTTTAGGCTTAGGGTTTCGAGTTTGGGGTTTAGGGTTCAGTGTTTAGGGTTTGGGGTTAAGGATTTGGTGTTTTTGGTTTAGGGTTTAGGGTTTGGGGTTATGGTTTTAGTGTTTGGGTTTTAGATTTCGGGTTTAGGATTTTGGGTTTGGGTTTAATGTGTGGGGTTTAAAGTTAGGTTTTGCGGTTTAGGCTTTGGGGTTTGGTGTTTGGGGTTTACAGTTTACGGGTTAAGGTTTGCATTTAGGGTTTAGGGTCACTACTAGAAGAACAGCGTTTAGTGACCGCTTAATCGGTCACTAAATGGAGGTTTATTGACCGATTTGTGACCGACGGCGGCGGTTGTTATTTCGTTAGTCACTAGAAATTTGTGACCGCAGAGTTGGCAGCGACAAATTTTAGTGACTGACTGGGCGGTCACAAAGCAGTTAGAAATTATCCAACCCTTTTGTAGTCACAAATCGGTCACAGAATAGCTGTCACAAATTGTCAGAAATTTGTGACGGACATGCGGTCACTAATTGGTTGAAAATTTTGGAGACCCTCCCAGTCACAAAACTTAGTCATAAATCGGTCACAAATTTGTGATTGACGTGCAGTCAAAAAATGGCTGGAAATTTTAGGGACTCTCTAGTCACAAATCGGTCATAAAGTTCAGTCACAAAGTATGAAAACCTCAGTCACAAATTTTGTGACTAAATCAATCTCTAGTCACTAATTTGTCACAAATAACAATTTAATAATAAATAATAATTAAAAATGATATAAACCACTAATATATATATATATATATATATATTCATAGTGACACTTAAAAATACTTGTATCTTAAACATATAAGTCAAATAATCTCATGAGAATAAAATACAAGTCTCAAACATACATGTCTAAAACAATCTCATGAGAAACAAAATACAAGTCTAAAATAATCTCATGAGAAACAAAATACAAGTCTAAAACAATCTCATGAGTCACACACATAAAAATATATTAATTATCTCTACTCGGGTAGATTAGAGCCACTAGTAGGTGGATCATTAGATGAAGTGCTGATCCCATTTTTTGCCAAGAGTTGTTGCACAATTGTTTCAAGGTTTTGTATCTTCCTTTGCATCTCTTCCTTCTCCCGCTTGTCTTGTGCAGCCTTTTCTGCCTCTTCATGCATCACTTCCATTTGTTCAAATCTATTTTCATTATTATTAGGGACATAGCTTGAACCTTGTGAGGGTATAGATTGAGCAATTTGACCACTAATTATGGAACCCTCTCCAAACCCATAAATTTTTCCTTTTCTTGGACCACCAACAACTTTGTTCCAAAGTGATGCCTCTTTCTCAATTGTTATAGATCCACTAGCTTGAAAATTGATATCTTCCTCATTTGATATGTCACCAACCGACTCTTTGATCTCACTTTCAAATTTCTCCTGAAAATCATGTTTATACCATTAAAAGAACTTCAACCACAATATTCAGCACAAATAAACTAGTAGTGTGGGACATATCCTAGCTCATATAATTGAAAAATATCACACACCATGGCCTTCTAAATTCATATAAAATTTTATATATATATATATATATATATTATATATATATATATATATATATATATATATATATATATATATATTTAATATATATAACAGAGTCAATGTCTCTTTTTGGTCTCTATTAATGTATACCACTATTCATCATCTCACCATGGCCTTCTAAATTCATATAAAATTATATATATATATTTAATATATATAACAGAGTCAATGTGGCTAAATTATTCCTCTTCTTCCCCACCAATAATTATACACACTACTACACTCCCAAATATATATATATTTGCGTACGTATTCTCAAAAACATATCATACAACTCACTACTTCTTGCAATTTGTTAAACCTAAAGCTACCACACTAATTCATTTTAATTAGTATCATCACTATATATTCACATCATCAATTGTCTGATCATCTACAACAATACAATATAATTATCTAAATGAATGTTAATGATTGAACTTCTAGACAATACAATATTTGCATTCTATATCCTCACTACTGCCCCATTTTTTTAATTTTTTTCTAATTATCTTAGCTCCCAATAATTAAACAAAGAAAGGCCACAGAAAAATAAACAAAATTCAACTTACAAATCAAAACAATCCAGATCACATCACATCATATTCATCTTACAAATCAAAGTTCTTACCCATACTACTTTGGATTTCTTATCAACAAAGTTTCCACTCCCTTTGCTCTTATGGGTGATCAAAAATAATTCTGATGGACGAGCTTCTCTTCTTGACATTACCTCCTGTAGTCATACAACAACAATATTAAAAATGAAGGTTAAATAAAAAATAAATTTTAAACAATGGATATATAAAGGAAGTACATATTTTCTCTTATGCTCTGAATATGGAATTGACCCTCCAGCATGACATGATATTCCATGTCCATCCTTGTTGCTCAATCTATTCTTTGAGTAGGTTGCAGATTTTTCCAAGTATTTTGGGTCTGACCATATTTTTTTAAGCGCATCCCAATTATCATTATTAATCCATGAGGGCTGTATATTTTTTTCTTTGAAGTCCTTCCTAACTTTGAAAGTGATAGACTTGTGTCTTTTTGGTCCAATGACATCCTCAAAAAGCCTCTTGATCTCGACAAAAAATCTGTCCTCCCAAATATATTTTTTCCACATTATAAATGGAGAATAAATTAAACAAATTAGTAGTGGACTTATTAAACAACAATGAAAGTGGACAAATCAACATGTGTCATATATGTGCAAAAAATAAGAAAGAAGAAAGAAGGAAGAAAGAGAATGAAACTTTACTTCCAATTCTCCAAACCATCGATCTTTTACATCACTCGGTGTACTTTCCCATGTAGCCCATGGTCCATGAAAATACTTCTTAATTATTTTGGTCAACTCACGTATAGCACTATGCGGATGATACCTATGACAAAAAATTAAACATCATTAAAATGTACTAGAAAGAAGCAAATTAGTATAAAATTTTAGACATACGAATCACGGAGCGGTTCCAAATATGTGCGTCCATCAGGAGATATTCGAGGTTGGCTTCTAACTTGAAGATATGCATTTTCTTGTTGCGTATTAGTCAAACTAGGTCCTTCACTCTCAAGATGATCCTGTTCAGCCACATCACTAGGAGGACGATCAACAACGGGTGATTGCTCAATAGGCAGTTCAACAATGGGTACTTGCTCAATAGATAGTTGCACATTGGGTACTTGCTCAATAGGCGGTTGCACAATGGGTACTTGCTCAATAGGCGGTTGCACAATGGGCACTTGCTTTGCGGGCACTTGCTCCATTGTTGGACATTGCACTGATTCAATGCTCTTATTCCTCCCTACTTTATGGTATCCCCCTCTATCAACTCCAGTGGATCTAGCCTTTCCTTTTCCTCTTGTCATACCTACAAAATTCAAGTTGAATGACATAATAAATATAATATAATTCTTGAAAAAGAAATACAAGCTAAAAATATAACATTTATAAGAAATGCATAAAATTATTTCCATACCAAAATTATTTTGACATATTATATGTTTGATCAATCATAAGTGTTTTCTTCACTTTTATTGCCACCATCACTACCATAATCAATTTGGTCTTCACTATCTTCATTTTCATCTTCAGTACTAGAGTCATCTATTTCAAATCCACCCTCTATATCATCTTGATTGTTAAACTCATCCATCTCAACAATATCTTCATGATCATTAACATCATCATCTTCTATTTCTATTTCAACCTCTTCACCTACCTCTTCTTGAGGATCTTCATCATCGTCATCTATTTCATTTTGAATAGAGACCTCATCTTCTTGGTATGCTAGTTCTGGAGCATTTATGACACTCCTTGACTTTATTTTAGAAACAACCAACCAATCAGCCCTATCTCTCTTTTTACTAGCATTTTCAGCAAAATAAACTTGTTGAGATTGTTGGGCAAGTACAAAGGGCTCATACTTTGAGAAATGTTTTTTACGATTGATCTCAATTATACCATATCGAGGATGAACTTTACACCCTGTTTCCAACATAAGATCAAACCAGTTACACTTGAACAACACAACTCTTGTTTTCTTGGACCCTAAGCAAGGATATTGTAGCTCTATCACTTCTTCTAAAATACCATAGTAGTCAACTTCAAACTCATTATAGGTACTGCCTTTAACACATACACCACAATTCATAGTGGATCATGTTGAGTTATAAGCACGTGTATGAAACCTAAACCCATTAACATAATATTGAGGCCAAGTGCGAACTTCAGTAAATGGTCCACAAGCTAATTCTTTTATGCGACCATCAACCACATTGTTCTCTAGATCATGGACCTAGGCACATAAGAAAACAAGATCAAAGGACTAACCAATCATATTGCCTTACATAACTAAATGGACATGTATTTATGGGAACTATAATAATTTCAACTTACATATTCCTTTAACCACTTTGCAAATTCACTATTCTTCTTATTCTCTATCTCCTCCTCTGTTATATGAGGAGTTATTTGCTTAAGCTGTTCTTCATAGATCCTACATTATAATTATAAACAAAATATTGAGTGATTAATAATTGATATTCATTTATAGAAATTGTATGAACATACTTAACAAACGGTTGAATTTCATCGCAGTTGAGGAGGACATAAATAACTGCAGCGTTGAATTCTTCTTCTTTCAAGTATCGTTTTTTCTCTTTCCCTACAGGACGACCCGGGTGAGTGAATATAGATAGGCATCCATCATGACAATCTACTTCACCCCCATCGTCATTTCGATCCACCTTATTTAGCTTGGTTTGAACATGAGGTTCAAAATAGTAAGAACAAAATGTAGATGTTTCTTCAAGAAGGTATGCTTCACAAATAGACCCTTCCACACGAGCTTTATTCTTAACCTTCTTTTTCAAATGATGTAAAAACCTATACATAGATCTCGTTAGTAAGTATTCAATTTAAGTTAAGATCATAATTATTTACTGGAACGTATATATTTTGTAATGTACCTCTCAAATGGATACATCCAACGATATTGAACTGGTCCACCAACTCGTGCTTCATATGGTAGGTGAATAGGCAAGTGTTCCATAGAATCAAAGAAACCGGGAGGAAAAATCTTCTCCAATTTGTATAAAGTTACAACAATGTTCTTCTCAAGTTGCTTCATTTGATCCTCTTGAATCATGGTGGAACAAATGTCTTTGAAGAAAAAACTTATCTCAGTTAAAACATTCCAGACGGGCTCAGGCAACATATCTTTAAAAGCAATCGGTATCAATCTTTCCAAAAATACGTGACAATCATGACTTTTCATTCTTGATAACTTACACTCTTGCAAATCAACACATTTTGACAAATTCGAAGCATATCCATCAGGAAACCTCAAATTTTTAACCCATTCGCACACTAACATTCTTTGATCCTTTGTTAAAGTATACGATGCTTTTGGCATCACTATCTTTCCATCCCCTTGAACTTTCAGTTCTAACTTCTTTCGATCACAATGCATAGCCAAGTCTCTTCTAGCATTTGCATTGTCTTGCCTTTCACATCCATAACAGTATTGAATATATTATCAAACACATTCTTCTCAATATGCATAACATCAAGATTATGTCGAATTAAGTTTGTATCCCAATAAGGCAAGTCCTAAAATATAGAACGTTTAATCCAATGATGGCGGTGGCCATATCCAGACAACTTGTCTTGGTCATTAGTTATTTCCATCATCCTTGGTAAGGTACAAACTCTCTCCCATAAGTCATCACCAGAAAATCTTTGAGGAATGGGAGATTTTTCAACACGACCTTTAAGAAATGATTTTTTGTCCTTGCGCATTGCGTTATCTAGTGGCAAAAATTGACGATGAGAATCAAAGAAAGTTGTTTTGTGCCCCTTTCTCAAGTAGAACGCTTTACTATTCTCCATGCAAATTGGGCATGACATATTACCATGAGTGCTCCATCCAGACAACATACCACAAGCAGGGAAGTCGCTAATAGTCCATAACAAGGAAGCTTTCATTTGAAAGTTTTGCTTGGAGCATGAGTCTTAAGTTAGGATGCCAGTCTCCCATAATTGTTTCAACTCATCAATTAATGGTTGCAAATAAACATCAATCTTTTGGCCTGGATTCTTTTCGCCAGGAATGACAAGAGTTAGAAACATATAAGGGATTTCATACACATCTCAGGGGGGAGATTGTATGGTGTAACAATTACAGGCCAACATGAATAGGGATGTGCAGACTGACCAAATGGAGTAAATCCGTCTGATGAAAGACCTAACCTAACATTTCTAGGCTCTGCTGCAAATGAGGGATGGCATTGGTCGAAATGTCTCCACGCCTCACCATCACACGGGTGGCATAGGTCCCCCTCTTTTCTCCTAGTTTCATGATGCCAAGTCATGTGCTTAGCTGTCTTTGTAGACATATAAAGCCTTTGCAACCTAGGTGTTAATGGGAAATAACGTAAGATCTTGTAAGGTATGTCTTTCTTGTTTGGGTCATCTCTTTTTCTAGGCTTATAGCGAGCATGACCACATACCGCACAGTCCCTTCGTTCTTTGTTTTCCTTATAATATATCATACAACCATTCTCGCATGCATCTATTTTCTCATAACTCAAACCGAGTTTGTCCACCATTTGTTTACTCTTGTAATAGTCATCGGGCAATTGTGAATCATCAGGTAACATTTCTTTCACGATTTGCAAGATTTGATTAAAGCAGGACTCACTCATGTTAAACTCTGACTTGATATTTAACAATTTTGAGACTGCTGATAAAGGAGTGTGTCTACTGCAACCTTCATAAAGTGGCTTTTCAGTGGCTTTCAACAAGTCAAAAAACTTCTTAGCATCTTGGTTTGGAGGTTCATCAAATTCGACATTTGTGTTAGGATTGAAACTTGGTCCAGCGGCTTCTAGAATCATGGTACGATACGGATCTGCCAAATTGACATCAACCCTCTCCACATGATCGCCGTCTACCATTTCCTCGTTTTCAGCTTCTACCCTTTCCTCCATAGCACTGCCAATCTCACATTCCTCAGTGTAATGCAAAGGTTCCCTATGAAAGCTCCATTAGTCATAGTTAGGGATAAAACCTCGACTATAAAGGTGGACTTTAACAGTTTCCACATCAAAAAATTTTGTATTGTCACACCTTGAACAAGGACAACGTATTTGCCCATTTGACACAAAATTAGGTTCAGATAATACAAATGATACAAATTCTTCGACTCCAATAAATGCACAATTAAGACCCTTTCTACTTTGGTCACGGCGATTATACATCCAAAGTCGATCGGGTCTCATGTTTCTACATGACAAAGAAAAAAAAAGGAAAGAATGAACTTCTAATGAATGGTGGCAACATATATTGAAAGGGTGATTTAAATGTGGGGATCAAAGTGTTCAACCATATATATTAGATTGATCAACCATATTTCTAAAGACAAACATAATCAACAACTACATTAATATAAAGTAAATAATGTGCACTAAATAACTAACCTATAAGGAGTCTCCACCAAACTTGTTTTGATTAGCAAATCCAGATAGATGCTTTACGCAACCACCACCAAACTCGATTTCTTGCTCAAACTTTACATAATGCTAAAGGAACAAAGAAAAAAGAGAAAAACTAAATTTTAAAAAATCAATAATATATATAACTTAAATTTTAAAGAATGTACAATATTGAATTTTCAACTAAAGAAGTCATGTGTCGATATGCACTTCCTTTTTATTTATTTATTTTTTTCAGAAATTAAAAAAAAAAGTTAATAATAAAAAATTGTGTGTAATGAATCCATTCCCTACCCCTTTAATCCTATGTATATAGTTTTTTTTTTGTGTGTTGAAATGTAATTAATTGGGGAACTAAATTGTTAAATCATGATTTTCATCAATGGGCTGGGTTACGGAAGTTTGGGTCACTAATTGGGCCCCCTTTTCTGTATCAAAATGGGCTTATATTAAAGTAATGATATAAGCTAAATCCTTGGAGTGGTTTGATCTTTCTCAACATTTTTTGCCTCAAACATAAAAGGAAATAACATATTTTTAGCTGAATTGCACAAAAAAACAAAGAGGATATTCGTAAAAAGTGATAAGAAATAGAAAAAAGAAAATTACAATCCAAATTTATTTTTCTTCTTATTCTTTCTCGCAAATTTTTAAGAAAGTGGTGGATTTGTTGCTCTCTTCCGCTTTATTTGGATTGGAAATATATATATGTATTTCCTTATAAATATGTGTACGTACAAAAATTTGAAGAAAAGCCAATAATGAGAAATGAATTGTACAAGTTCTAACCTATTCCACGTCTACTTTTTTACTAAAAAAATTTGATAACAAAATCATAAAAATTGCATCTAATGTGTTTCTTTATTATCCAAAATTTCCAAAGAACATACTATAGAGAAATATAAAATGTGATACCCCTAAACACAAATTATGTGAGAATCTATTAAGCCATGGATCCATTTCCATTGTCACCATCACCAAACCAATCCATGCAATCGGCAAGACTACTTTCTCTAAACTGATTACATTTGCATTTCTATTTCGATTCAACATTTCTTAACAAATTGGTTCTTTTCTCTTAAAGATTTTTTCTCTGCTTTAATCAAGAACAGAATTCATCCTTTAGCAATTTCTACGTTTCGTTAATCATTTATGTGTATTTGGATTGATGAACGTAGGTGAGTGATGAGGCATCAGAGACTGAATTATAGATAGGTTCTTCTGCCGCAGCCATGGTTCTTCTGCAAAACCATGGTTCTGCAACCTACTCTACTAGGAAACTTATAGATAGATAGGAAACTTATAGATAGGGGCATGGCTTAAAGCAACCTACTCTACTAGCCCCACACATCACTATCCTCTCATTTATCATTATTTCTCTCATTAATTTAACCTCTACAACTTTTATTTATATACTCTCCTTTTCTATTTTATCCATTTTTCATATAAATTTCATATACTACAATACACAACAATTTGAATTATGGTTACAGCAGAACCATGGCTACAGCAGCCATGGCTACAGCAGAAGCAAAGCCATGGTTCTGCTTCTGCTGCAGACCATGGTTCTGCTGCAGAACCATGGTTCTGCTGGTTCTGCAACAGAACCATGGTTAGTTCTGCAGCAGAACCATGGCTACAGCAGCCATGGCTACAGCAGAAGCAGAGCCATGGTTCTGCTTCTGCTGCAGCCATGGTTCTGCTGGTTCTGCAGCAGAACCATCAGAACCATAGTTAGTTCTGCAGCAGAACCATCAGAAAAACCGTTTAACCACATACCATTTTTGGGTGGTTCTTCCCATTAATATATTTTTCCCTCTTAAAGCAAGCAGAAATGATTACCATTTTTTATTTCACCCAACATTACCATTTTTGGCCATACCATGAAATACCCATTTTTTATTTAGGATTGGATTTTTATGGATTTTTCCTCTTAAGTTTTTTTTCAAAACTGGGTTTTGGGTGTTTGGACATTTAAACAATAGAATAAGTAGGTTTTGCAGGTGTCACATAATCCCTTTGATGCCCAATATTTTCCTCTCACATGACAAGACCTCCAAATATTATCAATTACTGAATTGTCACCAAGAAAGAAAAAGAAAAACTGACCCCTAAAAAACAAATCAACCATGAGATAAGGTCCTAGTGCCTTCCACATAGGAAAGGAAAATGTCCCCTGCATGATTCCCCCATGTTACCCAATGCATATATATAATTAATATCACCCCGTGATTAACCATTGTTTTTCTCTACCTAATTAATATATACACAGCCAATCCCTAATTAATTAACACAAGCTAGCTAGCTAAGGGAACAAACAAAATTAAATAAGAGAGAGATAGTGACCCAAAAGATGACATAAAGTACTGGAACACAGCAACATTAGAATTGTTGTAGGTAGCTAGAGATGGCCAAATCTACCCTAAAGCTATTAAAAGAGGGACCAAAAAATAATAAAAGAAAAGTAAAAAAGGAACTATATATGTTGGTTGGTATATACCTTTAATTTTATATATATAAAAGAAAGTTATTATTGCTTCTCTTGCTTAAAATCATCTATATATGCGTAGGACTTTTTACTATATAGGTTTGTGTTTGTTTAAGATTGCTTTCAAATTGGAAAAAGTAATTGGTAAGTAAGATTGTGTTTTAGGCGACTTGGAATTCCATGCTCATAGGTTGGGGTTGGTGGCATATACGCTTCACACCTAAAACAAAGAAGGTCCTGGTGAAACACAAAATGCTTGTTCAATCAGAATTTATATATTTTATGAGGTTTTGTTTGGGCCTACACACACTTTCATAGTCCTTGGAGCGTAATGACATCTAATTTAATAGACTATTTGATTTAACATTAAAACTTCGCATAAAACAAATTTGCTTCATTTTTATCAGCTCTGGCATCATATTACAAAAGTAAAGGGGTCATAAATAAGCACTGTAAATAAATTGATAGCTATACTTAAAATTAAACTCCATCTAATGAATCCCCAAAGTAGGGACCAGAAACCAGACAGTACGCAATGTCATCGACTACCTATCAAAGTTTTCGTACCACAAAGGAAAGGTTTAAGAACTAAGCAGATCCACATACAAAATTCTCACCAAAGAAAGAGAGGAAGGGAAGATGAAATCAATCACATCATTACGTCTGTCTTTAGCACGTTAAATTTAAATCCAACTTCAAACTACGCAATGCGATGAACAAATATTTGAATTAATAGTTCAAGCACCAAAAATCTTATGTTTGCTCTAATAAACAATACTTCTCAGAAGAGAGACAAGTGCAGTTAATAGAAGCAGAGAAGGAGGAAGAACTACCTTCAGAGGAAGAGAATCACAAAAGAACTGAGACAATGAAACCTAGGAAGACGCAACTCCAGGTAGACGAAGAGGCAAACCCACAATCCCTAACGGAGGAGATCGAATCCCTGTGCGAATCGATCCACCTGTGCGAGAGAAGCAGGAGCTTTGAGAAAGGAGTGTAGATGCCGTGTGAGTGTGAGAAAATGTGCCGAAGACGCCGTGTGAGAGAGCAAGGATTTAGGGCAAAATTAATTTTGCTTATGGAGCCAAATTTTTCTAACTGCGACAACTTTTTGTTTATGGATATTTTTTTCTTAATTTTTTTAATTTAGTCACTAAAATTAACTTTTTTATAAAAAAAATTAGTTAAATATATTTGTGACTACAAATTGACTGATTATTAACTATTTAGTGACTGATAATTTGTAACCAACATTTCAGTCACTAATTTTAAGACTTTTAAGAATTTAGTAACTAATTTTTACGTTAGTCAAAAATTAGTCACTATTTAATAAATTTAGTGACTGATTTTATGTCAGTCACAAATAGCGGTCACTAATCACAGTTTTTCTAGTAGTGGGTTTACGGCTTAGGCTTTCAGGTTTGGGGTTTAGGATTTAAAATTTAGGGTTTGGGATTTAGGGTTAAGGGTTTGGGGTTTGGGGTTTGTTGTTTATAGTTTGGGGTTTAGGGTTTGGAGTTTAAGACTTAGGCTAGAGACTTTAGGGTTTGCGGTTTGGGCTTTGTGTTTAGAGTTTAGTGTTTGGGCTTAACAGTTTGTTGTTTAGGGTTTAGGGTTTGGAGTTTAGGCTTTGAGGTTTGGGGTTTAGGATTTGGGATTTATGATTTTGGGGTTAAGGTTTGGGGTTTAAGGGTAAGGGTTTAGCGTTTGGGGTTTAGGGTTTAGGCTCTTGGGTTTGGGGTTTAGCCTTTAGGCTTTGCTGTTTAAGGTTTAAGGTTTGGAGTTTAGGGTTTAGGTATTAGGGTTTAGGGTTTAGCGATTAGGGTCAGGGGTTTGCAGGTCAGGGTTTGGGGTTTAGGCTTTAGGCTTTAAGTTTAGGATTTGGGGTTTGGCGTAATTTAGGTTTCGGGTTGAGGTTTTAGGTTTTAGGGTTTGGGGTTCATGGTTTATGGTTTAGGGTTTAGGGTTTAATGTTTAGGGTTTGGGGTTTAGGGTTTAGGGCTGGTGGTTTGGGGTTTGGGTTTAGGGTTTAAGGTTTGGGGTTTGGGTTAAGGGTTAAGGCTTTGTGCGTTAGGGTTTAGGGTTTAGGGTTTAAGGTTTGGGGTTTAGTGTTTAAGGTTTAGGGTTTTCCGTTTGTGTTTTAGGGTTTGGGGTTTAGGGTTCAGGGTTTCGGTTTTATTGTTTTGGGTTTAGGGTTCAAGATTCGTGGTATAGGGTTTGGGGTTTAGGGTTTGTGGGTTAGTGTTTAAGGTTTAAGGTTTAGGGTTTAGGGTTTGGAGTTAATGGTTTAGGATTTGGGGTTTGGCGTTTGGGGTTTTGGATTTAGAGTTTAGGGTCTAGAATTTTGGGTTCAAGGATTAAGGTTTAGGGTTTAAGGTTTAGGGTTTAGGGTTTGGGGTTTGGGGTTTGGGGTTTAGGGTTTAGTGTTTGGGCTTTAGGGTTTAGGAATTAGGGTCTGGGGTTTAGGGTTTAGGGTATAGGTTTTAAGCTTTAGGATTTGGGGTTTGGCGTTTGGGCTTTAGGGTTTAGGATTTAGGTTTTAGGGATTAGGGTTTGGGGTTTAGGTTTTAGGGGTTGGCATTTGGGGTTTACGATTTAGGGTTTATGGTTTGGGGTTTAGGGTTTAGGGTTTGGGGTTTGGGGTTTGGGATTTAGGGTTTGGGGTTAAAGGTTTGGTGTTTATGGGTTAGGGTTTAGGATTTAGGGTTTAGAATTTAGGACTTAGTCTTTAGGGTTTAAGGGTTGGGGTTAAGGGTTTGGGGTTTAGGGTTGAGGGTTTGGAGTTTAGGGTTTGGGGTTTTGGGTTTGGGGTTTGAGGTTTTGGTTTTAGGGTTTGGGGTTTTGGGTTTAGTGTTTAGGGTTTAGGGTTTAGGGTTGAGGGATTAGTGTTTGAGGTTTGGGGTATAGGTTTAAGGGTTTGCGGTTTCTGGTTTAGGGTTTGGATTTAAGGGTTTACGGTTTGCAGTTTATGGTTTAGGTTTCGGGTGTAGGGTTTAGGATTTGGGGTTTAGTGTTTAGGGTTTGGGGTTTGGGGTCAAGGCTTTAGGGTTTGGGGTTTAGGGTTTAGGTTCTGGGTTTAGGGTTTGGGGTTTGTGTTTTAGGGTTTGGTGTTTGGGGATTGGGTTTTATGGTTTACGGTTTAGGGTTCAAGATTCAGGGTTTAGGGTTTGTGGTTTAGTGTTTGGGGCTTAGTGTTTAGGGTTTAGGGGTTAGGGTTTAGGATTTGGAGTTTAGGGTTTAGAATTTAGGCTGAAGATTTGGGGCTTAGGATTCACTGTTTTGGCTTTACGCTTTAGGGCCTTGGCTTTGGTGTTTAGGGTTTGGGGTTTGGGGTTAAGGTTTTGGGGTTTAGGGTTTAGGGTTTAGGGTTTAGAGTTTAGGGTTTAAGGTTTAGAGTTTAGGGTTTAGAGTTTAGAGTTTAGAGTTTGGGGTTTAGGGTTTAGAGTTTGGGGTTTAGGGTTTTGGATTTGGGGTTTAGGGTTCAAGCGTTCGTGATTAGGGTTTAAGGTTTACAGTTTAGGGTTTAGGGTCTAGTGATTAATGTTTGGGGTTTAGGGTTCACGATTGTGGCCTTGGTGTTTGGGGTTTAGGGTTTATGGTTTGGGGTTTAGGATTTAGAGTTTTGGGTCTGGTGTTTACGGTTAAGGGATTGGGGTTTGGGGTTTAAGGTTTACGGTTTACAGTTTGGGGTTTGGTCTTTGGAGATGGGGTTTAGGGTTTAGGTTTCAAGTTTAGGCTTTAGTGTTTAGGGTTTAGGGTTTAGGATTTACGGTTTAGGGTTTAGGATTTCGGCTTTAGCATTTTGGGTTTAGGGTTTATGGTTTGGAGTTTGGAGTTTAGGATTTAGGCTTTAGGGTTTATGGTTTGGGGTTTAGGATTTTGGTTTAGAGTTTAGGTTTTGGGGTTTAGGGTATAGGGTTTGGGGTTTGGGTTTAGGGTTAGGCTTTGGGGTTTATGGTTTGGGGTTTATGGTTTGGGGTTTACGGTTTATGGTTTAGGGTTTGGGGTTAAGGGATTAGGGTTTAGGGTGTGGGCTTTAGGGTTTAGGGTTTAGGGTTTAGGGTCTTGGGTTTGGGGTATAGGGTTTGGTGTTTAGGTTTTAGAGTTTAGGGTTTAGGGTATAGGGATTAGGGGTTCAGGGTTCAGGGTTTAGGATTTAGGGTATAGGGTTTGGGGTTTGGCATTCAGGGTTTAGGGTTTAGGATATAGGGTTTTTGGTTTAGTGTTTGGTGATGAGGTTTTAGGGTTTAGGGATTGGGGTATAGGGTTTAGGGGTAAGGGTTTAGGATTTAGGGTAGATGGTTTGGGCTTTAGCTTTCAGTGTTTTGGGTTTAGCATTTAGTGTTTAGGGTTTTCAGGTTTAGTGGTTAAAGGATAGGGTTTATGGATTGGAGTTGACGGTTGAGGGTGGGGATTTGGGATTTAAGGTTTAGGGTTTAGGATTTAGGGCTTAGGGTTTAGGATTTTGGGTTTAGGGCTTAGGGTTTAGGGTATAGGGTTTACGGTTTAGGGTTTTGGGGTTTAGGGTTAGAGGTTTGGGGTTTAGGGTTTGGGGTTTGGCATTTGAGTTTGGGATTTAGGGTTTAGGGTTAAGGGGTTAGGGTTTTGGGTTTTGGGGTTTAGTTTTTAGGGTTTAGGGTTTAAGGTTTCGGGTTTTGGGTTTAGCATTTAGGGTTTAGGGTAAGGGTTTGGGGTTTAGGGTTCGGGGATTGGGGTTTAAGTATTAGGGCTTATGGTTTAGGGTTTAAGGTTTAGGCTTTACGGTTTGAGGTTTGGGATCTAGGGATTAGAGTTTAAGGTAAGGGTTTTGGGTTTAGGGCAAGGGTTTGGGGTTTGGGGTTTAGGGTTTAAGGTTTAGGGTGTTGGGTTTAGGGTTTAGGGATTAGGGTTTAGGGTTTGGGGTTTAAGGTAAGGGTTTGGGTTTAGGGTTTAGGATTTATGGTTTAGGGTAAGGGTTGGGGTTTGGGGTTTGGGGCCTAGGGATTAGCTTTGTGGTATTAGGGTGTAGCATTGAGGATTTATGGTTTGGAATTTAGGGTAAGGGTTTGGGGATTTGGGTTTGGGGTTTAGAGTTTTGGTTTATGGTGTAGGGTTTTGGATTTAGTGTTTGGGTTTTACGGTTTTGGGTTTAGGGTTTGGGATTTAGGGTTTAGGGTATAAAGTCTGGTGTTTGGGGTTACGGTTTCGGGTTTCGGCTTTCGGGTTTAGCATTGAGGATTTAAGTTTTCGAGTTTACGGTTTTACGTTTGGGGTTTAGAGTAAGGGTTTTCAGCATTGGGGTTTGGGGTTTAGGGTGTAGGGTGTAGGGTTTCGGATTTAGGGTTTGGGTTTTATATTTTAGGGTTTGTGGTTCAGGGTTTAGGGTTTAGGGTTTAGTGTTTACGGTTTAGGGTTTAGGGCTTAGGGTTTGGGGTTTAGGGTTTAGGGTATAAAGCCTGGAGTATAGGGTTAGGGTTTGGAGTTTCGAGATTAGTGTTTCGGGTTTAGCATTTAGGATTTTAGGATTTAGAGCTTAGGGTTTGGGGTTTAGGGTATAGGGTTTTGGGTTTAGCATTTAAGTTTTATGGTTTGGGTTTTGGTGTTTAGGTTTTAGGGTTTAGGGTTTAAGGTTTTGTGATTAGGGTTTGGGGTTTTGGGTTTGGGGTTTAGGGTTGAGGGTTTACGGTTTACGGTTTAGGGTTTGGAGTTAGGGTTTCGGGTTTAGGGTTTTGGTTTAAGCGGTTAGGGTTTCAGGGTTAGAGTTTATAGTTTAGTGTTTAGTGTTTACAGTTTAGGGTTTAGGGTTTAGGGTTTAGGATTTAGGGTTTAGGGCGTGCGGTTTGGGGTTTGGCATATAGGGTTTAGGGTAAGGGTTTAGGGTTTGGGGTTTATGTTTTTGGGTTCCGGGTTTGGGATTTAAGGATTAGGGTTTAGAATTTGGAGTTTAGGGTAAGGGTTTGGGGTTTTGGGTTAAGGGTTTCGGGATTCGGGTTTCGAGTTTAAGGTTTAGGGTGTAGGGTTAAGGGTTTGGGGTTTCAGATTTAGGGTTTAAGGTTTTGGGTTTAGGGTTTAGGGTCTGGGGTTTATGGTTTGGGGTTTCAGATTTAGGGTTTTAGGTTTTGGCTTTAGGGTTTAGGGTTTAAGGTTTAAGGTTTAGGGTTTAGGGTTAAGGGTTTCCGATTTGGGTTTATGGATTAGGGATTAGGGTTTGGAGTTTAGGGAAAGGATTTGGGGTTTAGCGTTTAGCATTTAGGGTTTAGAGTTTAGGGTTTGGGGTTTGGGGTTTTGGTTTAGGGTAAGGGTTTAGGGTTTGGGGTATTGGGTTAAGGGTTTGGGGTTTTTGGCTTTCGGGTTTAGGGTTTAGGGTTTAGATTTTAGGGTTTGGGGTTTCAAGTTTAGGGTTTATGGTCTAGGGTTTAGGATTTGGCTTTCGGGTTTAGGGTTTACAGTTCAAGGTTGGGGTTTAGGGTTCAGTGTTTAGGATTTAGGATTTGTGGTTTGGTGTTTAGGGTTGAGGTTTTGGGGTTTAGGGTTTAGGGTTCTAGTTTATGGTTTGTGGTTTAGGGTTTGGTGTTTGGGGTTAAGAGTTGGGGATTGGGGATTGGGATTTAGGGTTTGGGGTTAATGTTTTTGAGTTTAGGGTGTAGGATTTGGTGTTTATGGTTTAGAGTTTGTGGTTTAGGGTTTAGGATACAGAGTGTGGGGTTTTTGTTTAGGGTTTTGGGTTTCGGGTTTAGGGTTAGTTGAGGGTTGTGGTTTAGGGGTTTTTGGTTGCGGTTTAGGGTTTAGGGTTTGGGGTTTAGGATTTAAAGTTTGCGATTCAGGGTGACAGCTTGGGGTTTAAGGTTCAGCATTTCGTGTTTAGCATTTGGGGTTTAGGGTTTCGAGTTTAGGGTTTAGGGTTTAGGGTTTAAGGTTTAGGGTTTAGGGTTTGGGGTTTGGGGTTTACGATTTAGGGTTTAGGTTTTAGGGTTTAAGGATTCGGGTTTAGAATTTGATGTTTAGGGTAGGGGGTTTGCGGTTTATGGTTTGGGGTTTATGATTTAGGGTTCAGGGTTTAAGGTTTGGGGTTTAGGGTTTGGGGTTTGGGGTTTAGGGTTTGGTGTTTAGGGTTTGGGGTTTAGGGTCCCCACACCCTAAACCCTAAATCCTAAATCCTAAACCCTAAACCCTAAACACTAAACCCTAGACCCTAACCCTGAAACCCTAACCCCTTAACCCTAAACCTTAACCCGAAACCCTAACGCCAAACCCTAAACCCTAAACCGCAAACCCTAAACCCTAATCCCTAAACCCTAATCACTAAACCTTAAACCATAAACCCTAGAACTTAGGCCCCAAACCCGAAAGCCGAAACCCTAGAACTTAAATGCTAAACCCAAAACCCCAAACCCTAAGCCCTAAATTTTGCAGGTACATTATTAAATTTTGGGGACAAAATAAGGAGGGGAGTATTTTAACATCTTGAAAATTTAAACCCAACTTTCACCAGAAATTTTCTATTGACTTTTCTGTGATATGTATGACTTTTTGGATGTGTGATTGATTGAGTTTGTTTGCACATGATTTTGCCTAAAAATAGGATTAGAAACCTTAATTAAAGGTTAAGAGACCCAAAAATCAGAGAAAAAACTGCCAGAGGAACCCTAACCCTAACCCTGGGGACTAAACTGAAAGAAAAACATAGTTTTAGCCCCTTTTCTTTTATTGAGTTTGAAAGGGTAACGAAGACCTATTTAACCCTAGAAAAGTACCCTATGAAACTCTAGAGACACCCTAAGACTTGGCTAAGGGACCCCAACATCAAGAAAAGTTCTGAATGGACACATTTTCTCAAGTAGAAATTGAGGGACTAAACTGATAGAAATGAAACAATTGCAAATAAGGCACCCTAGCTTACTTAAAGCCCAAGAAAGCCCCATTTAGCCACCCAAAGACACTCAAAACTACCGTACCGAGTACCAGCCACGAGACACGAAGGAAAATTAAGAGAATTGGGTAAGTTACATATTTTTTAATAGTGAGATAAAAAGGAATTGAATGTCAATTTAATCCTTTTAATGCTACCCATGAACTTGTAATCAAAATGACCACTTTCAGGGAAAATTAAATACCCAATTATGGCATTAACAATACGAAACAACTTTAGGAAACCATATATATAGAAAAATAGTCAGAATTTAGATTTGGGAATGAAAATTTATCACATTATGACTAAATGAAATGACCACATAAGCCATGCTCACTAATCCACCTAAGCAAGGTCTACCCGAGGCCTAACTACACATTAACCCACCTAAACAACCCATAAGCCCTGCCAGCACACCCAAATTAGGTGTCCTAATATTGTTTAAGAGTTACCAGCAGCTGGACAGCTCACCCCATTCACCATTTCAGCCTCACATGCTTGGAGCCCCTTATTTTGGAGTGAAACCGAGAGGGAGAGGGATACCAGGTGAAAAACCGAGAGAGAGAACTAAGAGCAAGTGAAAGTGAGCTTCAGGAAGAAGGCTGAGGCAGTGAAGAAGCTGGAGACTCGAAGTTAGCAGCTGGAAGTGGAGAAAGAAGCAGAAAACCTTACACACACACACACCCAAGAGTTGATGTTTTCACCAAGCTTACCCAAGCAATTCAGAAGCTCAAACCTGTGTTCTTCCTCTGAAAACTCAAGGTAACATAGGCTTACCCTTCCTTCTTCATTTCTGAGTCAAGAGTATCCATCAATGGTGGTGGTATAAGACTCTATGACCCTTCTTCTCGCTGTTGTCATGTCAGGCTCTGTTTTGGGCAGTAGTGCTTTCATAGAGCATAACTCTCTCATTTCTTAACCAATTTTAGTGTGTGAGTAGTCAAAAGAAAGCTAAGAAGATGAAGTATAAAATTCCCCAAATTCATGTCCCATCAGAGGTTGCCGTATAGGTGATCAAAGCCTCGAAAAGTTACTAAAAATTTCTAAAATTCTGTTCTGGTGTGAAATATGTGTTTGCTGTATTCTGTGAATTTTGGTGGTCTGGGTTTCGAACTGATTGAGGATGACTTAGTGGATGATATTAGGATTATAAAGAGTTGAAAATGTGATTTATCCACCTACTTAAGCCACTATTTCAGAAGTGAGAAATCTCTAAGTAAAATGCTGAAAATTTGCCTTTGTCAAATTGTAAAATGATGGCTGGTAGCTTTTGAATGGCCTTAGGGATGATGATTTCCAGAGTAAAACATGATAGAGATGTCTTGTGTTTGAAATGAAAGAAATAGGGACTTGTGATGTTGTTTTTGTCTTGAATTTTTCTGAGAAATTCCTTAAGCTTGCTCTGTGCTGATGTGTGTGCTTTCCCCTGGTTTTGTTAAGTTTCATAGGGATTAAGATGCTTTAAGTATACCCACAAGACTCTAGTTTTGATCAAGAAGCTTGTTCAATTAAAAAAGGAAATTTTCATGAAGTTTTGTTGGGTATACTTGCTGAGTCTTGATTCTAAATTTTGTTTTGATACTAGTATTGTTTCCTGAAAGTATTGGACCTCTAACTATTTTCAAACCACTATGATCTCCCTTAAATTCTGCAAAATCACTTAAGTATTGTAATTAGGGAGAAAATGAACTTGCAAGATTCTGAGTTTTTCCTTACTGTCAAATCATGAGGGAATCATATATCTACCTTATTAATGTTACAAGAATTTTCAAAGCATGAGGGTACACTGGAAAAAAATCAGTTGAGTGCCACCAAATTGGTAAGAAAAAGCACAACAAGTAGAAATTAGGGATAATTATCATGTTTCTGGGTGGAGGGACAGCTAATTGAACCCTAATTGTTGTCCTCTGGGTTTGTAGTGTCTAAATCATGTGGCAGCAAGGGATCAAAAGAATGGACAAGGTTAGAATACATCTAGTGCACAAGAAAAACAAGTTGAACTTGTAATAAGTCAAAAAGGGGGAAAACCAACTATAAAAGTTGGGTACTCAGGTTCTGAGAGGGTAGGCCAATTCTCCCACCCTCCAGACCTCTTAAGGGAATCTACAGAGAAGAAAAAGAGTCAAGGATACTTAGTTTGGCCTTTAGAACATCAAAGCATTAGAAATGAGAAAAATTGACGAAAGGGAGTAAAATTGCTGCATAAATCTCATTCCTATACTGATATGGCTGCACCCACTTGCTGTGCAAGTCACAAATGATGTTAGCTTCGTTAGGGGATGCTAATTAGAGCTTGACAGAGACCAGAATAGAGAGGGACTAAAATGAATTAAAAACACTATTTCTGTCATTTTGTTGAAAACTGTGTAGCCTGAGTAATTTGAGGTTAAGTACCTGTTCATTCTGGTTTTTTGGGATAGTGAGGTACTATGTGCAAGCATGGGAGTGGTCAGTAGCTTCTAACCCTACTTAAACACTGAACTTAGTTTTCTTGAGAAATTTTCAAAGAAATGCATTTTGCTGCAAAAGTGTGATTTCTGTGTGGATTTTTACGGTGGAAACTTTACCAACAAGTAACAAATAGTCCTTAGGAACTTGCTGCACCTTGGTTCCAGCTTGAAACAACCCAGATTTGAAATTAGGTCTCAATAGGGACCATTTTGCAAGAAAAACTTGAAAGAACCTTAAAATTCTTATTCTGACCCAATTTTTAGTTGATTTCGGTTGGAATCCTTCTGAATGTGTGTAGTAGGTTCTAATTGACTAGTTTTGGTGGCTGGATGTGATTAAAAGGTTTGAAATTGCTTTGATTTTCCTTATTTTGGAAAAAGGACCCTTTTGATAAAGAATTGGGGAATTAAGGGTCAAAATGTAATTTTATTTCTGGGGAAACTAGTTGAAACTATTTAAATTTATTAAAGCTGCCTCTGGTGAAATTTCATGACTTTTCGATGTATGTATGAAAAGTTATGCATGTTACTTGCTGTGTAAGTCATTTATGAACTGATATGCCTTGAATGCCAGGTATTTTAGCATGCATCTGTGAATGATTTGTATATGCCCTTGGAGGGGTAAAACTGTAAATATGCCCCAGAGAGGCAAGTGAATGACAACTGAATAAATATTACCTATGGAAGAAAACCTATGTTATATTATCTTATTTTTATGAAAAGGACACACTAGGCTGGCTACGGATGCGTCCGGTACGTAGGTGCCTAGCACTAGTGAGGAGATAATCTAGTCCAGGACTGGTGATCCTAAGGTTCTAACTTTGTGCGCACACCGGGGGACGCCTTGGAATGTTGGGCAATTCCTGTTGCCTTATATGGGCGGACTTTACTATATTGGTAAATGGTAAGTCAGTTATTGTTCAATTTCATTAGATTGTTTTAATTGATGGTAATGGTTTAACCAGTTGTACAGGTCCTGGAGAGACTTGGGTTTTTGGCATGGTTGATAACTGCATGTAGTGGTAAACATGCATTACTTTTTGAAAGAAAATGACTATTTCATCTGTTTAAAGCTTTTTCAACATAATCATATATTCTGAACGTTGTGTGTGGAAACATCTTGTAATTGATGTTAATTAGTTAAATTATCTGTTAATTGAGAAGAAAGTTATTTTTCTGTATTCATAGTAATGCTGCTGAACCACTAAATAGTTTTATAAAACTGGTAATCTATGTTACTGGGATTTTATATCTCACTACGTTAGTGTGCTCAGATGCCTAGGTATATCCCACTGTTAGAGATTGAGGTGGAGCTACTGGAAGTCCCTCTTCTGGGTTACTTCAAAATTCTGAAGGCCGTTAACATCCTTTTCTTTTTCCCTTTGGTAGAGAATGCCCCGGGGACCTCGAGAGGATGTGTGATGGGCAACTAGCAGGGAGCTGACTCTTCTTTTTGGCAGTGACTTAGAAGTCACACTATTTTGGATTATGTTACTAACTATTTAGGCCAGCGTGCCACTGACTATGATACTTATGTATGTATATATGTTTGGATGTATGCAGTAGACTCAGCTTATATGCTGATTAGGGTTTGTATGGAGGTTTAGTACCTCGTTTTAACCTGACTATCTTATACGTATCAAAAATGAATTTTGGGAGTGCGCGAGAGTAACAAACACGTAACTTCTAATTTCTAAGGATAAAGAACCAACCGAGAGTAAGCGATCCTTGGGGTATCACTTGACTTTTATTACTCCCGCATAAAAAGAAAAAGAAAAAAATTGGACCGGGATTTTAAAAGTTAAGTCAAATAACCGAATTCCGCAAATAAAATCAATAAGGAAACTAGGACGTTACAAAACCCAATTGAGTATGTATGATCTCTTGTGCCTTGATGGAGTCTTGATCCTCCATATGCTCCAATAATTTTCCCACATAAATTTGGAGTGATTCCTTGAATTTCTTAGCTCTTGATCTTGTAATTGGTCCAGGAGGTAAACTCAGCTCCTCCTTCATGCCTTCACGCCTCATGCTTTCTGTGCTCGCATCATTCCCTCCTTCCTCAAAAGGATTCGTCCTCGAATCTGAATCAAAGTCAAATGAAGAAAGATTAGAAACATTGAAAGTAGCACAAACATTGTACTCACTAGGCAAGTCGATTTTGTGAGCATTGTTGTTGATACGCTCCAGCACTTGGAATGGTCCATCACCCCTTGCATCAAGCTTTGATCTTCTTTGCTGTGGGAACCTCTCCTTTTGCATATGCACCCAAACCCAATCTCCAGGTTCAAATATAACCTGCTTTCGACCTTTATTGGCCTTTTGAGCATATATGTGATTCTTCCTTTCAATATGTTCACGTGCTTTTTCATGTATTGCTTTAACCACTTCAGCGTTCTTCTTTCCATCTGTGCTAGCAATTTCACTCAAAGGTAAAGGCATCAAATCTAACACAGTTAGTGGATTAAAACCATACAAATTTTCAAATGGTGAAAAACCTGTGGAAGATTGTACAGCACGATTATATGCAAACTCAATGAATGGCAAACAATCCTCCCAAGTTTTTAGATTCTTTCCCACTATAGCACGCAACATAGTTCCTAAAGTCCTATTTACAACCTTAGTTTGGCCATCAATTTTTGGGTGACATGTAGTTGAAAAGAAAAGTTTAGTACCTAACTTTCCCCACAACACTCTCCAAAAATGACTAAGGAACTTAGCATCTCTATCTGAAACAATGGTTTTTGGCACACCATGGAGCCTAACCACTTCTCTAAAGAAAAGATCAGCAATGTTTGTTGCATCATCTGTTTTATGGCAAGCAATGAAATGAGCCATTTTACTAAATCTTTCCACAACAACAAATATGTTATCTGTACCTTTTTTGGTCCGAGGCAAACCTGACACAAAATTCATAGATATGTCAGTCCAAGGTTTAGTAGGAATAGGTAAAGGTGTATACAAACCATGAGGCATAGACTTAGACTTAGCTTGTTTGCATGCAATACACTTGGCACAAATCTTTTCAACATCTTTTCTCATGTTTGGCAAAGAAAAATGTTCATTAAGCATGTCTAAAGTCTTTTGCACACCAAAATGCCACATTAATCCTCCACTATGGATTCTCTCACAAGCAATTCTCTAACAGAACATACAGGAATGCACAATTTTTTGTTCTTAAACAATAATTCGTCATGCATATAAAACTTGTTAAATGCAGCATGTTCACAAGCATGATACAAATCGGCAAAATCAGAATCATGGGCATACAATTCTTTCAAATGCTCAAATCCAAGTAATTTAGAGCTAAGCATAGAAATTAAAGCATACCTTCTTGAAAGTGCATCGGCCACTACATTGTCCTTACCTTGCATGTATTTGATCACATAGGGAACTGATTCTAGATACTCAACCCACTTTGCATGTCTCTTGCTCAACTTCCCTTGCCTCTTTAAGTACCTTAGTGATTGGTGATCACTATGTATGACAAACTCCTTAAGCAGCAAGTAATGTTCCCATACTTCAAGAGCCCTTATCAAAGCATAGAACTCTTTGTCATAAGTGGAATAATTCAGAATTGGTCCTCTCAATGTCTCACTAAAATATGCTATGGGTCAATTTTCCTGCATCAAAACAGCCCCTATACCAATCCCAGAAGCATCACATTCAATTTTAAAAGTCTTAAAAAAATTAGGTAAACGCAAAATAGGTGCAGAACATAACTTATCTTTCAACATGCTAAATGCATTTTCCTGTTCTTTATCCCATTTGAATGCAACGTTCTTTTTAACAACTTCATTTAGTGGGGCGGCGATAGTAGAGAAATCTCTTATGAATTGCCTATAGAAACTTGCCAAACCATGGAAACTCCTTACCTCACTAACAGACTTAGGCGTTGGCCATTCTTGGATAGCCTTCACCTTTTTAGAGTCAACATCAACCCCTTTAGAGCTAACAACAAAACCTAAAAAAGAAACTTTATCTACACAAAAAGCACACTTCTTAAGATTTCCATACAACTTTTCTTTCCTAAGCACATCCAAAACAGTCCAAACATGCAAGATATGATCATCTAAGCACTTACTGTAAATCAAAATATCATCAAAATACACAACCACAAATTTTCCAAGAAACTCACGCAAGACATAATTCATTAATTGCATAAAGGTACTAGGTGCATTAGATAGCCCAAAAGGCATTACTAACCACTCATACAAACCATATGTTGTCTTGAATGCAGTTTTCGATTCATCTCCTTCTTTCATCCTAATTTGATGATAGCCACTTTTTAAATCAATTTTAGAAAACAAACATGCACCATGCAACTCGTCCAGCATATCATCTAATCTTGGAATAGGATGTCGATACTTTTATAGTGATTTTGTTGACTGCCCTACAATCCACGCACATCCTCCATGTCCCATCTTTCTTTGGCACTAAAAGAACCGGTACAGCACAAGGACCCATGCTCTCCCTCACGTACCCTTTTGCCAACAATTCATCTACTTGCCTTTGCAACTCTTTTGTCTCCTCTGGGTTGCTTCGGTAAGCAGGTCTATTGGGAATTTGTGCTCCAGGAACAAAATCAATTTGATGCTCAATCCCTCGAATAGGTGGTAACTCGTGGGGTACCTCTTCTGGAAACACATCACCATAACCCTGCAATAATGTCAAAAACACTCTAGGCAAATTTGAATCAAGGTTAGTTTTAGTAAAGAAATTTTTCTTAAAACGAATCATGATTAAAGCTCTCTTGCCTATGTAAGCACTCTTCAACTCTCTCTCTTTTGCATAAAACCACACTTGCTTCGTCACTTTTTTACTCTTCTCAATTTCTTTTTCCTGACTTTTGACACTCTTTTCTTTCTTTTCACTCACCCTTGGGCCATTGTCTTTATTTTGTTCACACTTGGCCTCTTTTATCTCTTTTCTTTTTGTATCCTCACTACCCTTACCCTCATTTGACGAAGTCTTTACTTTGAGTTGGTCTTGGTAGATCTTAGATGGTGTCATATGAGCAAGTGTTATCTTGGGCCCATTCATCTCAAATGCGTACCTATTTGTAAAACCATTATGGTTCACCTTTCGATCAAATTGCCATGGCCTTCCCAACAAAAGATGCCCGGCTTGCATAGGTACCACATCACACCGAACTACAACAACATACTTGCCAATAGAAAATGGCACAACAACCTGTTTAGTCACTTTGACCTCACCACTATCATTTAACCATTGTAGGCGATATGGATTAGGATGCTTTTCACACCTCAGCTCCAGCTTGTCTACCATGTATGCACTAGCTACATTAGTGCAGCTTCCCCAATCAATGATCATGCTACAAACTTTTCCACTTACCAAGCACTTTGTGAGGAAAATATTTTCCCTTTGCTTTAGGCTCTCTTCTTTAACATTTATGTGTAATGCACGCCTAGTAACTAATGATTCACCCCACTCAGCAAATACAACCTTATCATCAAGATCAGAACAAACTTCTAAGAAGGCATGCTAGGGTGACTACTATCAGAATCATTATCATGTTCAAATTCAGAAACAATTTCATCTCCTCTAATAAGCATGGTCTTTCTATTGGGACAATTAGATGAAATATGGCCATGCCCTTGACATTTAAAGCACCTTATATCTCTATGTTTAGATTGTTTAAAAGATGGTTCAGAATTACCTTGTTGTTTTGAGGTACTCCTCCCTTTGCCTTTGTCAACCTCTTCAACCTTCTCTTTGGAACCTGAATTGAACCCTTTCTTTTTCTCATCAAATTTGCTCCATTTTGATCCCCAATTGTTGCTAGAACTTGAAGAAGACCTAGCTGAATTCCTTTGTTTTGTTGCTTTTCAACTTTCATGGCCAAGTAGACAAGCTCCTCCATCTCAACATAATTTTGCAACTCCACTACATCTGCAATTTCTCTATTCAGACCACCCAAAAATCTTCACATTGTCACTTCTGGATCTTCCTGAATATTGGCCTTAATAATTAGCATCTCCATCTCCTTGTGGTATTCCTCCACTGATTTTGACCCTTGATAGAGTCTATGCAATCTCTGGTGTAGTTCTTTGTAGTAAAAAGATGGTACAAACCGCTTCCTCATCACTCTTTTCATCTCATCCCAAGTGTCAATGGGATACTCTCTATTTCTCCTTCTAGACTTCAATAACTCATTCCACCATACTAGTGCATAATCTGTGAATTCAACTCCAGCCAATCTAACTTTCTTGCCTTCAGAATAGTTATGACAAGCAAATATCATCTCAACCTTGCTTTCCCATTCAAGGTATGCTTCAGCATCATTCCTTTCCTTAAACGGTGGTATTGTCATCTTGATAGCATTGATGTTGCTATCCCTTCTTTCACCTCTTCCCTCTCTTCTCCTACCAACACTTCCACTACCTTCGTCACCCTCTTCATCATTAAATCTTTCATGATCAACCCTTCTTCTCCTCTCCTTATTTCTCTTAGAGTCTCTAGAATGACTTCTAGATTGTTCAGCAATTTGTTCCCTCATATCTGTCATTTCAGTGCTCAATCTTTGAAACTCATTCATCATTGCCTTGAAAAACAACTTTGGATCTCTGGGCACATCACTTTCAGAAATTACAACATCCCTATGAGCCATATTGTAATAGCTGCAAGAAAAAAAGGTTAGTAGAAAACTTCTCTCACAATCTTATCTTCCTCACGTATTTCACTCTATGATAGCTCTCCACTCGTGTTTCACACAAGTAATGGCTTTTTCCCTCTTTTAAGCTTACAACACTCTAGCCTTTTACCACTCAAGCCCTCTCTCCTCAATTGCACTTTAGAATCAGTTCTCAAATAAGATAAAAAGAACACTTGAGCAAATAGAAAAGCAATGAAAACCTAAACAAAGAAAGCACACTTCAAATCTAGAGGCAAATAGACCGAAACAAAAATAAACAGAAACTGAGCACACACGGAGAAGGAAAGTATGTCACTCGGATTAATATCAATTAACAAGAAACAATTTGTTAATTATAACGTAATAGAGGCAAAAACACAGCATGCAAAAATTAGAAATGTAGAGTAGAAAGGAAGACAAAACCAATGCAAAAATGCATAATTGGAAATCTCTCAAAGAGAAACCCCAATTTGATGATAGACATCTAAACAAAAGCAAGCAAACAATGGAAAACAAGTTCCCTTCCCAATTCAGAATATAAGTCACCCAATTTGAATCAATTCCTTGCAAGCAAGATGGATAATTCAAGAACTTTGCAATTCACAATTTGGGACTTTGTCCTCTTTTCTTTTCTTTTTTTTTCAATACTATATTTTTTTTAACTTTTTTTTCAGATTTTTTTTCACTTTTTTTTTTCTTTTGGAATATATGAAACAAAGTCAAAATACCCAGACAATAAAATTTCCAAAATCACAAACAAAATGAAATAAGCAAATCTCAATCCAGAAAATGTTCTCTCTAAAAATTTGTATAACTTCACGTAGAGAACTCAGATTCGTGCGATTCCAAACCGAGATGAAAAGAACAAGAAGACGAAAAAAAAATCCCCAACCTATTGAACCCCCAATTGACAACGCTAATGGAAACGCAAATAATCGGTTGATTTAAAAATCAAGAATGAATTCGCCATAAGAGATTACCTTGATAAGAATAAATTTTTGATGCAATAGAAGAAGATAAGCCACCTCTCCTATGGATTCTTCTTTCAGCCAAGAAGAAGAAGAAAAGCTCAAAGCTCTCTATTAAAATTCCAAATCAAATTTGAATACAATATTGTTTAAAGGAGTATTTATACTCCATGAGATAGGAAACTCTAAATTGCAAATGGGCTCTACAAACATTCCATCAACTAAAGCCCAAACAAAAGTTAATATTTAAAATAAACTAATGGGCAATTCTAATAACTCATACTTAAGCCCATAATAAAAAGATTAAATCTACTATGACAAAATAAAATAATCCATTAAAATAACTTAGTCCCCGAAGTCACACTTAATCAAATCAACTAAAGATTTTCAGGCCTAAGATAATTAACAAAATACATATTAGGCTTGTTAGAAGCATTGAAACCCAATTGACTATGTATGATCTCTTGTGCCTTGATGGAGTCTTGATCCTCCATATGCTCCAATAATTTTCCCACATAAATTTGGACTGATTCCTTGAACTTCTTAGCTCTTGATCTTGTAATTGGTCCTGGAGGTAAACTCAGCTCTTCCTTCATGCCTTCACGCCTCATGCTTCCTGTGCTCGCATCATAGGGGTAGGGTTAGGGTTTTAGGGTTTGGGGTTCAGGGTTTGGGGTTTAGGTTAAGGGTTTGGGGTTAAGGTTTTGGGATTTAGGGTTTAGTGTTTAGGGTTTAGGGTTTAGGGTTTAGGGGTTTGGGGTTCAGGGTCTAGGGTTTGGAGATTGGGGTTTGGGGTTAAGGGTATAGGATTTAGGGTTTAGGATTTAGGGTTTAGGGTTTTGGTTTGGGTTTTGGGGTTTAGGGTGTAAGGATTATAGTTTGGGGTTTAGGGTTAAGGGTTTGGGGCTTGTGGTTTAGGATTTAGGGTTTAGGGTTTACAGTTTACGATTTAAGGGTTTAGGGTTTTGGATTTGGGGTTTAAGAGTTTGGGGTGTAGGGTTTAGGTTTTAGGGTTTAGTGTTTTAGGGTTAAGAGTTTAGGGTTTCGGGTTTGGGTTTAGGGTTAGGGGTTTATGGTTTAGGTTTTAGGGTGTAGGGATTATGGTTTGCTGTTTGGGGTTTGGGGTTTGGGGTTAAGGGTTTAGTGTTTATGGTTTACGATTTAGGGTTTAGGGTTTGTAGTTTAGGGTTTAGGGATTAGGTTTTGAGTTTAGGGTTTATGATTTAGGGTCATAGGATTGGGGCTTAGGGTTTAGGATTTGGGGTTTAGGGTTTGGGGTTTGGGTTTATGGTCTAGGGTTTAGGGTTTAGGGTATCAGGATTAGGGTTTTGGGTTTAGGGTTTAGGGTTCAAGGTTCAGCGTTTAGGGTTTAAGGTTTAGGGTATAGGAATTAGGGTTTAAGGTTTAAGATTTAGGGTTTGGGGTTTGGGGTTTGGGGTTTGGGGTTTTGGGTTTAGTGTTTATGGTTTAGGTTTTGGGTTTAGGGTTTAGAGTTTTGGGTTTAGGGTTTAGGGTTTAGGATTTGGGATTTAGGGTTTGCAATTTAGTGTTTAGGGTTTAGGGTTTGGGGTTTGGGGTTTAGAGTTTGTGGTTTAGGGCTTAGGGATTATGGTTTGGGGTTTAGAGTTTGGTGTTTGGGATTAAGGGTTTGGGGTTCAGAGTTTAGAATTTAAGGTTTAAGGTTTTGGGGTTTAAGGTTTTAGGGTTGGGGTTTAGGGTTTAGGTTTTAGGGTTTAGTGTTTGGGGTAATGGTTTGGGGTAAGGGTTTGGGGTTTATGGTTTAGGGTTTGGGCTTTGGGATTTAGGGGTAGGGTTTAGGGTTTAGGGTTTTGTGTAACATCCACCCCGAATTACCAATAAATCTTAATTTCCTAAGATTCATTTTAGTTTTGGTAACTCAAAAACGTGGAAAAATTTAAACTTTTCTTTTGGTAGAGTTTACCCTAAGTAAGTTTACTTCCTTTTGGTTAAGTAACATGAAATCAATTAAACCTATTAATTACAACTTACAACTAAACCAGATATAAATAAATATATAAGCCTTATATAGGCTTTACAAATAGGAATAGTTGCTCCTTACAGCATCATACATGAACGCCAGCTACAGTGCTCAACCAATCAGTCATCCTGCCCTGATCAAAACCTGAAACAAACTGAACATAGTAGCATCAGGAGATTTACATCCCAGTAGAACACAAAATACTGGGCTAAGCCAAAATACCTCAACCAGTTTTCCAAAATATGCTATGCGAGAATGCGTTAGTTTCAAAATGATGAGTGCTCAAAATACCAGTTTATGAATGCCATCTTGTCAACCACCATATAAGATGGGCATCAACTCATCCATCATATATGGAAGGTATCCATGCATGCCAAAACTCTTTGCCCTTTATAGGCTGTATCAAAATGCATGCCAAAACTTTTATCAATCACAAGCATTGTCATAGTGCGTGCCAAAACGAGATGCCCTTCTTTCAGGCAGTTCAATTTCACTGAGTGCATGCTAAAGATTCATTTTCATGGTTGGATGCCACACACTTAAATGCATCAAATGCAATTCATTATGCTCAAATGCATAATTCTAAAAGTGTTGAGGGTATCAAGTGTCCTACCTCATCTCCAAGCTACCCTTAACCTTGAGTGTCAATCCCCACCTCGGATCCGCTAACATTATTCTATTATCAACCATTTAATCTTAAGTTCCACACAATAACAATTTCAATTGCTATATTCCAACACTAATCATAGTTTGTTCACACAAGGCAACTCATAAACAACCATAAGTCAAACATTACATGTACATCCAACAACTTTCATAAGTTCTCATATAAACATCCAAATATCATGAAATTTCATCAGAAGCACATTTATAATGTAATTAACAAATACAACTTGCTTCTCAAGTAGGAAAATTACATTTTGGCTCCCAATTACCCCTTATTCTATTAATTTAGTCCCTTTACTCAATTCCTTACAAATATGTGGCATTTTTATCAATTCATTCTAACCCAAGCACATATTTCACACACTTATTATTTACTTAACACATTAAAGGGGGTTTTGGAAAATGTCAACCAGAAATGGAGTCAAAATAAAGACTTAGCAAATTTTTAGTTTTTCTATCAAAATGGTCCCTGTTTAGTCTCAATTTTGGTTTTGGCTTCTCAAGTCACCAAACAAAGTCACAGAAAACTTCCTAAGGTCAATTATGACTTGGTGGATCACTTTCCACTGTCATGACAGATCAAGATCTAAGACTTTTGCACATAAACCCTCTTTGTAGAAATTCTTTGCACATAAGCCACTAAAGGGCCAATTCTTAGTTAAAACTTGTTCTCAACCATTTTAACCTAAGAAATAGTTCCCAAATATCTCATCAAAGGAGAGGGAGGAGCCACTTTCCTATTCCTAACCTAAACAGTACAGTTTTTGCATTATTTAGCCAACACAGTACTTTTTATGCAATCTGGTCCCTATCACTACTCATTTTCTTTTCTGGCTTCTGTTTGACTTAACAGAGCCAACCCTAAGCACTATGTGGTAGTTTATGATTTGTGTATCAAGGTTGGATAGCCTTATCAACACAGAATTGGGTTTTATGCAGCAAACTGCTACTCTCTTTAGCATTCTTTACAATTAAGGGGTTTAAGTGCACTAAGACTGATCTAAGTCATTCTTGGGTAGTTTCACTCTCTAAAAACATTTCTTTGGGAGTCTAGAGGCTGGGGTAGCTACCCTATCCACCCAGAACCAGAGTACCCAACTTTTATAGGTGAAATCCCTTGAATTTAGTACACTAAGGCTCCTCACTTGGCCTCTATGCATTAGTGAGTGTATCCTGGGTGTTCTGAACCTTCCCACCAACTAACTTAGTCATTTTAAACTTGCTAAAACACAGAGAGAACTCTATGGTCTCTTCTCATATTAGGACTTAGGTCTATGGGTCCTAATTTTGTGGCTTACTTCTTTTTATGACAATCTAGTACCTTGAGGACTTAAGGTGCCTAAACTCAGTTTTCCTCTTGTGTTTATTATGCAACAGTGGCCTCAACCTAGCCTACTGCCTCCTACCTACCCACTTCCAGAATTTAGAAGTTCCCTTTAAGTTCAAAACCTCAATTCAATTCTTCATAATTTTGATAATTTTTCCCACTTTCAGAGAAATGAACTTACTGGACACTAAGCCCCCTTCAACTACTCATTTTATATCTTAGACACACTGTAAGAACCAGGAAACCAAGCCTTAGGTTCCTTTGACAGCAATCTACTAAAGACAAAAGTTAATGAGACTCCACTTTCTACCATTTGAGCTATTAACCCATTTTACATGTTTCAATTCATCAAATCCCAGTGTTCTAATACATTCAGAGATCCCACAAACAACATGTAACAGCATGTATATCATAAGAGAAAATCCCAGCAAGTTAGCAGCAAGCAAATCCAAGAAGAAACACATTAAAGGTCCATTTTTTACCCATTCTAGCTTTTGATCCTTCTCTATGAGTCTTAGCCTAGAATTTTCAGTAACATAATCTATCTAGCTGTCCAGAAATCAGTTTTATAATAGCATAGTTGACAGCAAAAAAATCCACACGAATCACAGCAATTTAACAGCAAGCAAAATTCAAAATAAAAACCCACGAAAAGTTCATTTTTGCGATTTCTAAAATGAAGATTTTCACTACTGATTCTGCAACCAATTTATGTAACTACCCACATTCTCTGGTGTCCTAAAGTTCATTTATCAGTCATTTACTTGCCCTATACTTATTCAAAACATGGCTTGCCAGAATCTGAGACACAATTTTGACAGTTCAAAAACAGAGTTTATTTGAAAAGCAGTAGCTTTTGAAGCAAATAACTCAGAGAAAACTAACACGACTCACACATCCAAGTCAAAGATTAGATAGAGGATTCAACTATCTTTCTAATGCCTATTTACTCACTCAATTTCATGCTATATTGAGTCCAGAATTTAAGTTTAAAGTCATAGATTTATAAGACAAAACTGGTACAGACATTATGCACAACAGCTTGCTTTCGAGGGCGATTTCTTCCTGCTCAAAGCTTGGATTTTTCATTTAAAGTATACTTTAGAAAGCTATGGATGTTAGCTTTCTTTAGGGTTTGAAATCACTCGAATCCAGTCAGTGACAAAAGAGAAAAATGCATTTTACTGAACCTTGCCATAATCAAAATGAACAGATATGAAGGATTTCAATTTTACAAGAACACCAGCTTTTAGATGGGCTGAACTTTGTTAAAATAGTGGTTCATAATTTTCTGGGAACTCTTTGACATGTCCCCTTATAGCCATCAAAAGCTCATGGTCTCAGATTTTCAGAAAAAGAATAGATGAAAGAAAGAAATCAAAATTACAGGATCAGAGTTTCATACTGAACCAGCAACTTTCGAAGCCTCTTTCTCTTAGCCCACTGATTGTATTTAACATGCAAGACACAATCTGGAAAGCTTATCATGTTAGCTTTCGAACGGATGTAAGTTCATCAAAATCCATTCGCAATCAAGTTCAAAAATCACAAAAGAGTCAGCAAAGGTCAGCTCTGCGAACTCAGAAAAAACACAGCAACCAACTCAATCAAATTTGACACTTATACCATCAAATTGATGGATGCTCTCACTTCCAACAAATTTATAGATGAATGAGAAAAGGTAATCAGGTTACCTTGAAATTCCAGAGAAGGAATCAAGCTGGAGGTCCTTGGGAAGCCTTGATTCAAGCTTGATGAAGGATGGATTCCTTAGTGTGTGTGTGTTCTGAGTTTTCCAGTCCTGATCCTTGTTGTCCAGCTACTGGAGCTCGAGCTCGAGCTTCAATCTTCATCTCTTCCTCTCTCTAAAACTCACTCTCACTCTTCCTTCTAGTTTCAAACTTAAAATGGCAGCTGGTGCCTCACTCTCTCTCGGTTTCTCACTCTTTATAGCCATTTGATCATGTGTGATGAAATGATGCCTGATGCATGTGTCTAGCCCTCAATTCTGCATGCTTAATTCATTGACACCAAATTAGGCTGAGTAATCAAGTTGGTTGGGGCGTGCATGGATGGCCAAAATGGCTTTGTGGCCTCGATCACACTTCAATTAAAGGGGATGGGTCATGTGATCTTTAATTTGAGTTGGGGTGTGTCTTAATTAGGTTCCTAAGTTCAAATCTCTGATTATTTCTTGTGTGTGTGACTGCTTAGGTGTGTTAGTAATGGTTAGGACTTGTTTGGGTACCAAATTCTCGAGTTTAGTGGCCCTAAGTGAAGGGTATAGTGACTTAGCCACTTTTAAGTTTCTTTTCAATTAGGTCCCTAATTTTATTTTGTTATAGTGTAGGAATTTTGCATTTTCCTTCGGGTTAAGTGTCCCCAAATACTTTCTAAGGTATTCTGGGTTCCTAAGGTAAGGTTTCCAAACTTCTCTCCAAATTTCAACTTAATTTGAGAAAAGTTGCTAAAATTTCATTTTCTTTCATTTTAGTCCCTAAATTTTCACTAGGGAAAATATGAAGATTCATGACTTGTCTTGAAGTTGAGTTCCCTTATTTAAGTCCTAGGGTGTCTCTAGAGTGTCGTAGGCTACTTTTCTTGGGTCAAATAGACCTTTCCTACACATTTTAACTTATTAAACCAAAATGGGCTAAAACTAAGTTTTCTCTTTCAATTTACTCCCTGGGGTTGTACTAGGGCTTGTTTGGCATATTTCTTGCTTCCTAAGGTTTCTCTGGATATTTTTCCCTAAATTTTTAAGTCTCTCTTCCACTAACTGGGTTTCTTACCCTATTTACAAGCACAATCAAACACAAATAATTTCAATCAGAAAAGCCAAAGTAAGAAATATAGTGAAACTTAGGTTTTAAATTTTTAAGATGTTACAATTCTCCCCTCCTTATAGAATTTCCGTCCTCGAAATTAGAGTTTTCTTAAAACTCTCATGGTTTTAAGGATTTTGTATTCCTTTGAGTTTGTTCTCCCTTATGTGGTCTATTCCTAATTAGGCTTTCGTTGTGCACTCTTTTGATATTTCTTACTTTGTTGGTTTCATTGTCTAGATTCTTTACACTCATCTAATCCTTAGAGGTTGAGTTGAATCTAGTTAAGCCGTCTACTTTTAGGAGAAATCCCGCAATATCACTGTTCAAGCCTACTAATTAATAGGATAGATCATGAATCCAGAACATCTGTGACTAGTATTTCACTTCCTAATGTCGTAGTTTTGAACAATGACAGAGACTAACAAATTAAAAACCGTCCAAACAATATTTCCATTTCCTAAGAGTACACCGTTGGTACTTCAAAATCCCAGATGCATGTTCTATGCCTATACCGAAAATTATTGATTTCTAAGTCATGAGATGATAAGGTTACTCTTTATTCCGAGGAGTAAAGAAAAGTTAGGCTACTATTCCAAATGTAGTCTATCACTTAGTTTTGGACATGGATTATGAATCTGGTAAGCTACTTAGTCCACCTCCAAACTCACTGCTTACTCTATGGGTGTTCCTAACTCTCCTTTTCTCATTAATGTTGGTTATCATGTGTAATTAGGTCAATCATCCTTAGATAGGATGTTGCAATATCTCGGTAGTCTGAACTTTTAAAGTCTTTACCATATTATTTAATCTTATAGTAGCTTAGTTGTTTCCCTAGTTAACTTAACACTAGCATCCTAAGCAAATCAAACAATGATGATGAAATAAAAACACATAAGCACATCAATCAAACTTTCAAAGACAAACATCATTCTTAAATACAATAAGTGAGTAATTATTGTTATCAACCAATTGAGTTAGTTAACCTATCTCATTCATTTCTGGTTATCAAAATTTTCCCTTAACAGTGACCATAATTTACAATCCTAGTAAGTCACATTTCATCCATGAAGGTAATTAACATGCACTAGAATGCCATAAATACCATATGTTGGGATTCAATAATATGTGCTTTCTTGATCAAAATTTGCTAATGTCACAGTAGCTTCACACTATGACTCGTTACGCGGCCTTGCTTCACTCGCAATTGCGGCCAGCCCCTTCGCCATCCAGACCCTTCGCAGGTAGCTCTCTTTGTTCCGTTAGCATTATACCCAAGAAAATATCTTTTTAAAGTCTCCACATTATTGAACTTCCCCAATGGGTAAATGTAATTTCGGTACTTAATCAAAGTACATGGTACTTCTCATTTGAGAATTTTCTCTATTCTAGTTTATCAAGAAACTAAATTCTTCTTACCTCTATACTCAATCACAGAGTATTGTGTCCTTGCCCACTCCCACATCATCATAGACATGGCGGGGTAACAATCAAACGTAGTCGTCAATGACAACCACGTACCAACCAATAAGATCAAGAAGAAGTCATTCATATGTTGAATAACTCTCCTCATCCTGTTCACCCAATTATTTCCATTTTACCCTATACTGTTTAGTTCTAGTCTCTCTGTAGGGCTGACTTCACGGACAATGCGACTAAACTTTTCCTCAATTCAGTTTTTCCTTCATTCCTTCTAGCACTTGACTTTCTTTACAACATCAGATGTAACTGAGTGGACCAGATTGAGTTACACCAATTGAGTAAAGAATGTCAAGATCATTAATTAGAGAGTTTTCTATCCCATCCCGGTTTCTAAATACTTGGTCTATCACTGTACTGCCATGGTTCAGTTATTTGCTCAGGTAAACCATATACCTTGGTTCTAATTCTAGTTAGGATCCACCTAGGACCCTATTCCTATCATATTCACATAAGTTCTGAACAACTTGGATCACAGTATCCTCAGTGTCCTCAGAACCTTTGCTCTTATACCATAAATGTAACATCTACTCCGAATTACCAATAAATCTTAATTTCCTAAGATTCATTTTAGTATTGGTAACTCAAAAACGTGGAAAAATTTAAACTTTTCTTTTGGTAGAGTTTACCCTAAGTAAGTTTACTAACTTCTGGTTAAGTAACATGAAATCAATTAAACCTATTAATTACAATTTACAACTAAACCAGATATGAATAAATATATAAGCCTTATATAGGCTTTACAAATCGGAATAACTGCTCCTTGTAGCATCATACATGAACTCCAGCTACAGCGCTAAACCAATCAGTCCTTCTGCCCTGATCAAAACCTAAAACAAATCTGAACATAGTAGCGTCATGAGATTTACATCCCAATAGGACACAAAATACTGGTTATATATAAAATCCTTTTCATTACTATGTCCAGGGCTAAGCCAAAATACCTCAACCAGTCTTCCAAAATATGTTATGCGATAATGCATTAGTTTCAAAATGATGAGTGCACAAAATACCAGTTTATGAATGCCATCTTGTCACCATCAAATATATATATATATATATATATATATAATTGAACTAAACCATTACCATCAATGAAAACAATCTAATGAAATAGGACAAGATCGACTTACCATTTACCAATATAGTAAAGTCCGCCCATATAAGGCAACAGGTATTACCTAACATCCTAGGGCGTCCCCCGGTGTGCGCACAAAGTTAGAACCTCAGGATCACTAGTCCTAGACTGGAATGTCTCCTCACTAGTTACTAGGCACCTACGTCCCGGACATATCCCTAGCAAACCTAGTGTGTCCTTTTCATACAGATCAAATAATATAACATGTGTTTTCTTCCACAGTTAATGTTTATTCAATTATTTCCACAAATTCATTCACTCTTTCCAGGCAGGTACTCTCAAAAGCAATGCATTCGCCCATCTGAGGCAGGTATTTCAAAATCAATGCATTCGCCCATCTCAGGCAGGTATTTCAAAAATCATTGCATTTGCCCATCTCAGGCAGGAATTTCAAAAATCAATGCACTCACCCATCTCAGGCAGGTATTTCAATTCCATCAAGTCATCCACCGTATAAGGCAAGTATATGTATATATATAATATTCATCCACCCTGGTGGGAATCAACTCATCCACCCTTCAACCACCATATATGATGGGCATCAACTCATCAATCATATATGGAAGGAATCCATGGATGCCAAAACTCTTTGCCCTTTATAGGCTGTGTAACTGTCATTTTTGGCTCAGACAATTGTAATGTGAATTTAGGACCGCAAGGGGTCTTCACCATGGGGGACTTATCCTTAGGTGATGCACCTATGTGCCTATGTACCCTTCGAGAGGGATCAAAGTCCACGTAGTTCGTCATGGTGACGTCTATCGGAGTCATTAGGCAAGGTTGTTACCTTTATTGGGCCGTGTGCGGCTAGGACGTGCCTAAGGTACGTCGGGCGGGCGAGCCGCTCTTTGGGAGGTTGCCTTAGCGGGAGAGAGCTATGGTCTCTGAGGGCTGCTGGAAGCCCTGTAAGCAATGTGCTCCAAGGAGGAGGTGAGTCGATCGGAGGTTGGCCGGAACAGGGGCCAATGATGGGGCGCCAGATGCTGGACGTACTCGTGAGGGATATTTGAGGGTGGTCATGTACCGAGAGTGTGTGGAATATCGGAGATGACGTATGATAACCCTTTGGGTCGTATGTGATTATGTTGAGACTGGATTGGATTGGATTCTTAGTCCCTCGGGTGAGGGGCTATTTATACTAGCGCGTGGATAGATCGTGCTCGACCCACGACTTCGTGGGACGTGGGTCGTACCATGAGGCTTATGGAGATCCCACGTCTGGTTGAGGGGAGACTCCGTGTGGTGACGTGGGCGATGGCCACGTAATGGATGGATGAGTGGTGGCACATGACTCCAGCGGGTGCTGGGGCCGTGCTTCTAGAACGTCAGTGCCACGTGTCCTAAGGTGGAATATTCCGAAGTTACATAAGTCCCCCAAGTCTATGAGTGTCGAGTGCCCGTGGACTTAAGTTCCTTTGCCTGTAAGACACATGGGAATTTTCGTGGAATAGCTCGTCCGCTTGGAGTCGCGGGTATGGGAGCTGGCCGTCCGACTCACGAAGTTGGCTCTCTCGCATCGCTCTGTAGAAAAGGATGTGTCTTGGAGAGGACACGCGTCTTGTTTTGGGTGGCTGGCCGCTTGGCTTCCTCAGCAAGTTTTTGAGCCGTCTCTACAGGAAGTACGCGACTTACCGAGGTGGAGTCATCGTTGCTCAGAGGTGCATTTACCAAAATACCCTTCAAGGGCTAGTAAGGGAAATCCAAAAGTCAGTGGTTGGTTTGGTCATTTTTCAAAGAGCTCTCCTCTGACCATGATCGTCCGTGGTTAGTGGCTGACGATGGTTTCCTTGCTGAGGGCTATTTGTTGAGGGAGCGGGCTTTGTTACAGGTGCCACGCGTCAGAGCTTGAACGGGTGCTTCTGTCATTAAAGTGTTTTGCCACCGTTTCTCCCTCATTGAAAGCGGGTTCGTTTCCGAGGGTAGCCATCATTAGCCTGGGTGGAGAGTTTTGTGTCTCTTTTAATTTGTCCTGGCTGTGCATCCCGTCCATTGCTTCTTTTCACGTGTGCGGTTGAAGTGAGCGGTTGCAGCTGGGCTTCATTGCAGAGGATAAGGAGTTTTATCTGTTGCGAGATTCGAGGGGTCGAAGTTTTTGAATCGTCGCGCCTCTGGGTGCTCTATAAATGCCCAACGTTTGAAAGTTTTTTATTTTACATTTGCATTCACCATTCTCCGTTGCCTTTGTTTCATCTGCTCTTGCCTTTTTTGATCCCTGCTTCTTGTCGAATTGGATCTTCACAATGGCCGGCGGAGGTGACGATTACAGCTACTACACCTTTGATTTCACTGATTTGGAAGATCTTCCTTTGTCTTCCCCTCCTCCTCCTCCTCTGGTCCGGACTCGCGATACTGGCCGGAGCGGGGGGAGGAAGAATGGTCAACAGGGCCTGTCACCGGGGGGAGCCGCCGATATCCCAGTTGTGGTACGTATTATGGTGCCTTCTGGTGGCGAGAGGGAAAGCGGGCTTCCTGTGCCTCCGTCTTCCAAGGGGGAGCATCGTCAAGAGGTTCTTCCGAAGGAGAGGAGGAAGAAAGACGGGAAGGTTGGCGCGAGCGGACCCTGGGAAGGGGAAAGGAGGGGAACTTCTGCGGCGGAGTTAGTCGAAAGCTGGGAAGGTGGTCCCAAGAAGCGACCTGCTGGGGTTGACTTGCGACTGTCTCCGCAGGTCGTACGGTAGAGTACTAACCGTGAGGATGCACAGGCGGAGGCTCCGTCGGGGGATGCTGCTCCTGTTTCTGCCCCTGTTCTTACCTTGGTTACCACTTCTGCCGCCGTTCATCAATCACCTATGAGGGTGATTCTTTCTACCCGTCCTCCTGTCCTCAGCCCCGTTGAAGGGGTGAATTAGCCTAGGGCTAAGAGGGCCAGGGTGGTCATTGAGGAGTCTTCCCGAGACTCTTCCGTGCCTCAGACTGCTGTGGGAGGTCCTGCGGCTGTGGAGGTCGCGGAGTTTGGTGATGCGGCTGTGGAGGCGAGAGCCCTCGCAGAAGGAGGGAATGTAGTGGCGAGTCAAGCGGCTGCCACGAGAGATCTTGTTCCTGGGTTGACTGCCGGCCCTTCTGATCCCCTTGGGCCACCGGAGGGGGGATTGGCTTTTGAGCTAGTGGCATTAGGCATGCGCTTCCCCGTGGAGATGCGGGAAAGGGAACCTAGTGGGCTGGACACTTTGGCCCTCAATATTGCTGTTCGAGGCTTCAACCGAGTTGCTGAGGCATTGGCCGACTTCCACCAAGTTGGTCTTGAGTGGGAGAAGCGTGTGGTAAGTTCCCTCGTCTTGGTTTTTTCCTTGTTTTGTGATAGCCTTGTGCTCCTGACTCCGCTGTGCATGTGCGCGCTTCTTACAAGAGGAGATTCGTCGCGACCGGGATCAGTTTTCCGGTGTTGCGTCCTCTAAGAGCCGGGCTCTAGATGTCCCGCAGAAGCGATTGGCAGACGTGCAGGAGCAGCTGCCTGCCAAGAATCTGGAGTGTGAGGTCAAGGACGCGAGGTTAAGTCCTTAACTGAGGAGGTCACCCGTCTTAGGGCCGAAGTTGGTCACCCTGTAGAGGCTTCGTTCCTTCGCTCAGAGTTTGAGAGGACTCGCAAAGAGCTGGCCGTCCGTTGGGATGACGCTGAGAGGCGTCAACAGGAGCTGCATTCGCTCTCTGAGGCCCTGCGGGACGCGGAGGTTCGTGCTGCTGAGAACCTTTCTGGTCGGCTGGCGGCTGAGGGCAAAGTTGCCGATGTCGCCGATCGCCAGGAGGAGCCGTCTGCGTAGAGGATGTACGGCATGCTCCTGGCGGTCGAGCAGCTCGAGCGTCTCCGTGGGGAGAGATTCTTAGTGGAGTGTGTGGCTTCCTTGCATCCTTCCTTGAAGTTTTTTGAGGGTAATCTTCACGGTCGGACGGAGACGGACCCTCCGTTGAATTTTGCTTGTCTTCGTCGATTGACGGATTGTTTGGTGGATCACCAAGTGTTGTCCCGAATTGGCGGGCGAGCTCTAGGGATTGGACCTACATCTCAGCACCTGGCTGAGGCGACCAGGCGGGGGTCGTCGAAAGATGTCGACCACGTGGAGCCAGCTGGGGCCGGGGCTTTTGTAGATCTTGGGGATGCCCAAAATTAGGCTTATGTATATTTTAGGGTGTTTACCCTTTGTAATGGGCTGACGCCCTCTCATTTTTGGCATTAATGAGAATGATTTTTGCAAAGAGTTTTTTACTGCTTTCCTTTTCACTTCGTGGTAAAAAGTTGCGTGTTTTGCAGTTTCTCTCTTTGTGGTTATCTCTTTACGTCTGAGTAAAAAGATTTTTTGCATGAGCACCGTGTGATCAGGACGGTTTGTATGCGTGTTGCTAGCAATGTTCGTCGAACGTTCGTTTTATGGTTTTCGCACCAAAGGGGTCTTGTTACCGCGCATTTGGGGAAATTTTATCTTGGCCCTGGGGGCGCTTAACGTTTTCTTGGGGCGGTCGAGCCCGACGTCTTGTGATAGGAGTTACGCGAGTACTTTGCAGAGTTGAAATCTTGCCTCTAGTTGAAAATGAGTGCTTTTAATAATAAACAAAATGAATACATTCGTGCAGCCTCAGTCGGGCTAGCCTTAGGTAGGTTGAAGGTAAGCAAAATGTTTACATTCGGATTGCCTAAGTCAAGCGAGCCTTAGCCAGGCTAAAAATCCTAAATTCAAAGTAGAGACACATATGACTTGACTTAAAGGTAACGTTTTAATGCAAAGTGCGTTCGGAGTCTTAAGCAGAGGTTAGGTCCGGGCGGGCGGACTTTGGCTTCTTTCCTCTTGACTCTTTAGCCTCGGCGGGTTCCTCGTGTGATTCTTTGGGACCAAGTCGGGTGACCTTGACGGTCTTGGTTAGGCTAGGTGCGTAGCATGCTCGCACCAGTTTCTGGTCCGCCATGATTTCTCCAAACCCATGGGGTGTTGGGAACTTCATTGTGAGCTGTGCGGTAGACACTACAGCTCTGAGTTTGCTTAGGGACGGTTGCCCTAGGATTGCATTGTATGCTAACGGTGCTGAGACAATGATGAAGTCTACATCAAGGCTCGCGACCTTTGGCAAAGTGCCCATTGTTGTTTGGGCAGTGATGATTCCTTCTGGTGGAACCTGGGCTCCTGAGAACCCTATGAGCGTGGCAGGGAAGGGCCTTAGACTGGCCTCATTCAACCTGAGCTTTCTGAAGGTGTCGAAGTAGAGAACGTTTGTTGAGGATCCTTGGTCGATCAGGACCCTCTTGACTTGGTAGTTGGCGATAATCGCGGTCTACCATGGGATCGTCGTGGACTGGTCCCTTTAGGTTAGTGAGGTCGAAGGTGATGGGGTCTCGCTCCTCTAGTTGTGCTTTGGAGCATAGTCTAGGGCGAGTATGGAGCGTTCCATCCTCTTCTTGTTTTGCGGTAGGGAGGAGGTCCCTCACTGTAGTCCGCCTGCTATGACGTTGATAGCCCCGCGGGTAGGCGCTTGGCCGTCGGCTTCCCGGGGGTGCTCAGTATTGGCCCTTCTTTCCTCTTCTTCTTCTCTGCCCGCTTCTTGTCGGTTTGGCATGCTAGGATTTTTTATCTCGTCCTTGGCAATCTGGGCATTTTCCTCTTGAATGAACCGTTCTGCACGGTCCATAAGCTCTTTTAAGGTGGAGACGGGGCATCTGTTCAAGTCTTCATGGAATGGTGAGCGTCGGAGGCCTTGCCTTATGATAGAGATGGCGATGGCATCCCAGAGGCCTTGGAGTGAGAGTTTGGGGGAGCGGGCCAGGAAGTCTTGCAGGGTTTCCTCTTGCTCGAAAAAGCGGAACAGGAAGGCTTGTACGGTTTCTCCTTTCTCTTGGCGGGGACCAATGAAGGAGTCTTCGTTTTTCTGGTATTCTTCACTGCTGGCGAGCTCTGTAAGGAAGTTCTGAGCCAGTTGTTCGAAGCTGTGGATCGAATTGGTGGGCAGCAAGGAGAACCCTCTCAAAGCAGCTTCCTTCAGAGTTGATGAAAAGAACCGGCACTGTTGGCCGTCCGTCATACCCAGTATCGACATGCTCGAGTTGAAGGTGTTCAGGTGAACTCGCGGATCGGTTTCTCCTCCATAAGGCTCTATGTGGAAGGGTAACTTGAAGCCCATGGGCACTGCTCGTTCATGACTTTCTGGGTGAAGCGGTGTCTCCCCCTTCCCTGGAAGTCGATCGCGGGCCACTGGTAGGCATTTGCACCGGCGGCTGCGTACGGGTTGTAGGTCGCGGCCCATGGCATATTGAGGTAGGATCCTGGAGGGTAGTTTGCGACTGGTGGTCATGGATAGTTCATGATGGGTCGTGCTGCCTGTCCGGCGACCATGGTTGGACTAGGTGGGATCACCGTTGGGGGTGGTGCCGCCGTCAGTGACAACCGTGCGAACTCCATTAGTAAGGTCCCAAATTGAATTGCGGGCAAGCCGGGAAGGTCGCTAGAGGTCCCTGCCGTCGCACCGTGTGGCACTAAGGGTAGCTGAGCGCTCATATTTGCCGGGGCAAGGTTCCTGTCCTCTTCCCGTCACTGTTGGTGTGGAGCTGCTACTTCTGCTTCGAGGCGGGCGATCTCAGCGTCCCGTGAGTTCCTTGCTGGCTCCGTCATCTCTTGACCACCAGTTGTGGGGCAAGGGACGTGCGGCATGCCATACGGGTGTTGAGGGCAAGTTTCCTCTCTAGACGTTGGGTTCTGGACCACGCTTCCGTGACGGCTACCTGCGTTATTGAGGAGCTCTGAGGTTGAGCCGCGTTTGATCTGCCTGCCTCGGTTGTGACTGGTTCGGTCGTTCCTTGTCGATTCTTCGTGCTGCGTCTCAGGGCGCTGGCGTCAGCCATGGTTGCGGGCACGTTCGAGTCGGTCATGATGTATTGTGTTCTGTATCTGTATTGGAGATCAAAACAAAAAATAAGTACGGGTTTCTAAGTGTTTAGGTGTATACTCCTACTCCCTAAAAATGAAATGCCGTTTAGCGGCAGAGTGTGCAAGGCATTGGGGTCGGAGTAAGACCGCGGTGGGCGCCACTGTAACTGTCATTTTTTGTTCAGACAATTGTAATGCGAATTTAGGACCGCAAGGGGTCTTAACCTTGGGAGACTTGCCCTTAGGTGATGCACTTAGGTGCTTATGTACCCTTCGGGAGGGATCAAAGTCCACGTAGTTCGTCATGGTGACGTCTATCGGAGCTGTTAGGCAAGGTTGTTACCTGTATTGGGCCGTGTGCGTCTAAGACGTGCCTAAGGTACTCCAGGCGAGCGAGCCGCTCTTTGGGAGGTTTCCTTAGTGGGAGAGAGCTATGGTCTCTGAGGGCTACTGGAAGCCCTGTAAGCGATGTGTTCCAAGGAGGAGGTGAGCCTATCGGAGGTTGGCCGGAACAGGGGCCAATGATGGGGCTCCAGATGCTGGACGTACTCGTGAGGGATATCTGAGGTTGCTCAAGTACCGAGAGTGTGTGGAATATCGGAGATGACGTATGATAACCCTTTGGGTCGTATGTGATTCTGTTGATACTGGATTGGATTGGATTTTTAGTCCCCCGGGTGAGGGGCTATTTATACTGGCGTGTGGGGAGATCGTGCTCGACCCATGACTTCGTGGGACATGGGTCGTCCCACGAGGCTTATGTAGATCTCACGTGTGGTTGAGGGGAGACTCCGTGTGGTGACATGGGCGATGGCCACGTAATTGATGGATGAGTGGTGCCACGTGTCTCCAGCAGGTGCTGGGGCCTTGCTTCTAGAACGTCAGTGCCACGTGTCCCAAGGTAGAATATTCTGACGTTACAGGCTGTATCAAAATGCATGCAAAAACTTTTATCAATCACAAGCAGTGTCATAGTGCATGCCAAAACAAGATGCCCTACTTTCAGGCAATTCATTTGCACTGAGTGCATGTTAAAGATTCATTTTCTTGCTTGGATGCCACACACTTAAATGCATCAAATGCAATTCAATATGCTCAAATGCATAATTTTAAAAGTGTTGAGGGTATCAAGTGTCCTACCTCGTCTCCAAGCTACCCTTAACCTTGAGTGTCAATCCCCACCTCGGATCCAATAATGTTATTCTCTTATCAACCATTTAACCTTAAGTTTCACGCAATAATAATTTCAATTGCTATATTCCAGCACTAATCATAGTTTGTTCACACAAGGCAACTCATAAGCAACCATAAGCCAAACATTACTTGTACAACTAGCAACTTTCATAAGTTCTCATATAAACATCGAAATATAATGAAATTTCATCAGAAGCACATTTATAATGTAATTAACAAATACAGCTTGCTTCTCAAGTAGGAAAATTACAATTTGGCCCCCAATTACCCCTTATTCTATCAATTTAGTCCCATTACTCAATTCTTTGCAAATATGTGGCATTTTTATCAATTTATTCTACCCCAAGCACATATTTCCCACACTTATTATTTACTTAACACATTAAAGGGGTTTTTGGAAAAAGTCAACCAGAAATGGAGTCAAAATAAGGACTTAGCAAGTTTCTAGTTTTTCATTCAAAAAGATCCCCATTTAGTCTCAATTTCTGTTCTGGCTTTTCAAGCCACCAAACAAAGTCACAGAAAACTTCCTAAGGTCAATTATGACTTGGTGGACCACTTTCCACTGTCATGACAGATCAAGGTCTAAGACTTTTGCACACAAACCCTCTTTGTAGAAATTCTTAGTTACGACTTGTTCTAAACCATTTTAACCTATCAAATAGTTCCCAAATAGCTCATCAAAGGAGAGGGAGGAGCCACTTTCCTATTCCTAACCCAAACAGTACAGTTTTTGCATTATTTAGCCAACACAATACTTTTTATGCAATTTGCCCCTACCACTACTCATTTTCTTTTCTGGCTTCTGTTGGACTTAACAGAGCGACGCTAAACACTATGGGGTAGTTTATGACTTGTTTATCAAGGTTGGATAGCCTTATCAACACAGAATTGGGGTTTAGGTGCACTAAGACTGATCTAAGTCATTCTTGGGTAGTTTTACTCTCTGAAAATATTTCTTTGGGAGTCTAGAGGCTGGGGTAGCTGCCCTATCAACCCAGAACCAGAGTACCCAACTTTTATAGGTGAAATCCCTTGAATTTAGTGCACTAAGGCTCATCACTTGGCCTCTATGCATTAGTGAGTGTATCCTGGGTGTTCTGAACCTTCCCACCACATAAATTAGTCATTTTAGACTTGCTAAAACACAGAGAGAAGTCTACGGTCTCTTCTCATATTAGGACATAGCTCTATGGGTCCAAATTTTGTGGCTTACTTCTTTTTATGACATTCTATTACCATGAGGACTTAAGGTGCCTAACCTCAGTTTTCCTCTAGTGTTTATTATGCAACAGTGGCCTCAGCCTAGCCTACTGCCTCCTACCTACCCAACTTCTAGAATGTATATCAGAAGAGAAAATCCCAGCAAGTTAGCAGCAAGCAAATCCAAGAAGAAACACATTAAAGGTCCATTTTTTACCCATTCTTGCTTTTGATCCTTCTCTATGAGTCTTAGCCTCAAATTTTCAGTAACATAACCTATCTAGCTGTCCAGAAATCAGTTTTATAACAGCACACTTGACAGCAAACAAATCCACACGGATCACAGCAATTTAACAACAAGAAAAATTCAAAATAAAAACCCATCAAAAGTTCATTTTTGCCATTTCTAAGATGAAGATTTTCACTACTGATTCTGTAACCAATTTATGTAATTAGCCACATTCTCTGGTGTCCTAAAGTTCATTTATCAGTCACTTACTTGCCCTATACGTATTCAAAACATGGCTTGCCAAAATCTGAAACAAAATTTTGACAGTTCAGAAACAGGGTTTATTTGAAAAGCAGTAGCTTTTGAAGCAAATAACTCAGAGAAAACTAAGATGAATCAGACATCCAAGTCAAAGATTTGATTGAGGATTCAGCTAGCTTTCTAATGCCTATTTACTCACTCAATTTCATACTATATTGAATCCAGAATTTATGTCTAAAGTCATAGATTTATAACACAAAACTGGTACAGACATTATGCATAACAGCCTGCTTTTGAGGGGGATTTTGTCCCTGCTCAAAGCTTGGATTTTTCATTAAAAGTATGCTTTAGAAAGCTATGGATGTTAGCTTTCTTTAGGCTTTGAAATCACTCGAATCCAGTCAGTAACAAAAGAGAAAAACGCATTTTACTGAACCTTGCCAGAATCAAAATGAACAGAAATGAAGGTTTCCAATTTCACCAGAATACCAGCTTTTAGATGGGCTGAACTTTGTTAAAATAGTGGTTCATAATTTTCTGGGAATTCTTTGACATGTCGCCTTATAGCCATCCAAAGCTCATGGTCTTAGATTTACAAAAAAAGAATAGATGAATTAAAGAGATCAAAATTAAAGAAACAGAGTTTCATACTGAACTAGCAACTTTCGAACCCTCTTTCTCTTACCTCACTGATTAGATTTAACATGCAAGACACAATCTGGAAAGATTATCATGTTAGCTTTCCAACGGATGTAAGTTCATCAAAATCCATTCACAATCAAGTTCAAAAATCACAAAAGAGTCAGCAAAGGTCAGTTCTGCGAACTCAGAAAAAACATAGCAACCAACGCAAACAAATTTGAGACATATAGCATCAAATTGATGGATGCTCTCACTTGCAAAAAATTTCTAGATGAATGAGAAAAGGTAATCAGGATACCTTGAAATTCCAGAGAAGGAATCAACCTGGAGGTCCTTGTGAAGCCTTGATTCAAGCTTGATGAAGGATGGATTCCTTAGTGTGTGTGTGTTATGAGTTTTCCAGCCCTCATCCTTGCTGCCCAGCTGCTGGAGCTTGAGCTCCAGCTTCAATCTTTATCTCTTCCTCTCTCTAAAACTCACTCTTACTCTTCCTTCTAGTTTCAGACTTAATATGTCAGCTGGTGTCTCACTCTCTCTCGGTTTCTCACTCTTTATAGCCATTTGATCATGTGTGATGAAATGATGGCTGATGCATGTGTCTAACCCTCAATTCTGCTTCCTTAATTCGTTGACACCTAATTAGGCTGAGTAATCAAGTTGGCTGGGGTGTGTTTGGCTGTCCAAATTGGCATCGTGGCCTCGGCCACACTTCAATTAAAGGGGATGGGTCATGTGATCTTTAATTTGAGTTGGGGTGTGTGTTAATTAGGTTCCTAAGCTCCAATCTCTGAATATTTCTTGTGTGTATGACTGCTTAGGTGTGTTAGTAATGGTTAGGACTTGTTTGGGTACCTAATTCTCGGGTTTAGTGGCCCTAATTGAAGGGTATATTGACTTAGTCACTTTTAAGTTTCTTTTCAATTAGGTCCCTAATTTTATTTTGTTATAGTGTAGGAATTTTGCATTTTCCTTAGGGTTAAGTATCCCCAAATACTTTCTAAGTTATTCTGGGTTCTTAAGGTAGGGTTTCCTAACTTCTCTACAAATTTCAACTTAATTTGAGAAAAATTGCTAAAATTTCTTTTTCTTTTATTTTAGTCCCTAAATTTTCACTAGGGAAAATATGAAGATTCAGGACTTGTCTTGAGGTTGGGTTCCCATATTTAAGTCCTATAGTGTCTCTAGAGTGTCTGAGGCTACTTTTCTTAGGTCAAATTGACCTTTCCTACACATTTTAACTTATTAAAACAAACAGGGCTAAAACTAAGTTTTGTCCTTAAATTTAGTCCCTAGGGTTGTACTAGGGCATGTTTGGCATATTTCTTGCTTCGTAAGGTTTCTCTGGATCTTTTTCCTTAAATTTTTAAGTCTTTCTTCCACTAACTGAGTTTCTTACCCTATTTACAAGCACAATTGTGGTCACCATATTTTGTCCGGCCCCAAAAACTGCAAATTAAAAATAAAATAAAATAAAATACATTCTGGAAGTTGGGTAGGTAGGAGGCAGTAGGCATGACTTTCGTCAAAAAATAAGAAAAGATGAAAAGTGATAGATGGTCTACTCTTAGCTCTAATGGGCCAAGCCCAAAAGACTTAAGAGAACCCTAGCTTATAAAAGAGAGAAGCCTAGGACAAGTTAGAAGAACAAGAGTGGCTAGATTAAAGAGAGAGAGGAGGCTAGGTCAAAGAAAAAAGGAGGAGATCAAAGAGGCAAGAGGCAAGAGGAGGAGAAGGAGTCAAGAATGCATGGAGATGGGAAGAGAAACCTAGAATCAAAGGTGAAAGAACCAATTGAGGGAGTACTCTTCACTTTGACACTTTTTTGTTTTGGTTGGATATGATTGCTTGCCTTATCCGTTTTGTTTTTTATTGTTTCGACATTTATAATTGTTTTCTTGTATTTTTCTCTTCTTTACGCATACCTTTAGAGTATCTCTGAAGTTTTTCATGAATTTCGAAATCTTTTAAAGGAGTCAAACAATTTTTGTGAAAACCTCTGCTGGAACTGATTCTGAGTTCGGGCAGTGTGCCTTCAACGCAATATTTTAATTTCAATTTAACTCCAAATGGAGTGATCTATTTTTTTTCCTGAAACTAGACGTCCATAGCTTTCTGACCATAGGTCTTTTGTCAAATTTCATTCCGTATTTTGCTCCCAGCAAGTTTTATAAAATCAATTTTTCAAAACACGTTGCAGAGTGACGTCCTGAACGTCATTCTATTTCGTGAAATTGTTTTTCCATCTACACAATTCCGTATTAATTGATTTTTGTCCCTAAATCTTCTTCTGGGTCTCTGGAACAAAGGATAAAAATATCATGATCAAATTCATCCCGAATGATTTATGGCATATTTATTTGTCCCAAAGTATCATTTCAAACAGCTTATGGGTAACTGTGCTTTGAAAGATCATATCTTATAAAATACTATTGATTTTGGGGCAAGGTCAATGGTGCTGTGTAGGGGAGATCTAGAGCTTTCTTACCCTAGGTTTTGACAATTTTCTATATTTCGGAAGTGGTCCAATTTGATTTTTTATTTAATCTCTAGAATAAGGAAAATAAGTGTTGAAAAGTTTTCTTTGTTTTTTCTTAAATAGAAAATTCTAAAACTATCATAGACGCTTAGTTTGTGTATTTTAATCAACGTCTTTATTTATTTGTTCAACTGGTGTCACCAAGGAGCCTATGCTTCTATAGGAACACTGGTTTACATGCCATCTGAGCATGCCGCCTGTTGAGCATCACACACCCACCTTGTTTGATTTGTTCTGTGAAATCCATGGTAGATAGGTGTCGAGGGGCTCTTGCCTCTTTAGGCACATTGCACTGAGAGGCCATTTGAGCATTCGCTTGATGAACCTCCCCTCACTCACACACTTGTATGTCACACGAACTACGTGGGCTTTGATCCCCCCCAATGTAGGTACGTAGGCCCTAGGCTTTTATCTTAGGTCAAGCCCTCCCTTTTTCTTCATTTTCCCCCATAATTGTATATATTTTCAAGGCCAAATAATTTTAATATTAATTTTTAGGGTAACCGTCTTCGGACGAGAGAAGAAGGGTGCCTAACATCTTCCCTTAATCTCAATCATACTTCCGAACCCAATATTTTGTGAAAATTCATTTTACCCCACTTTTGAACTTATTTTTTCCTTTTCCAAATTTTGATTGAAAATTTGGTGGGGACTCCGTCGAAGGCTCGGTCTTCACAGTTGGCTACTCCGCTGGGGACGTTTAGATTGAGCAGCCAGGTGGGGGAGAAAGCGGCCGTTGCACTGAAAGGAGTGTAATCTAATAGAATCTATCTATCTTTCCTGTCCTTGAGGAACTGGTTAAAGAGCTTAGGCAAGACTTGTCCTACTTGTTGGCTACGTTCAGCAGCTACAGAGCAGTCTTTCGAGTTCGGATTAGTTGATGGCTTGGTTTGAGCTTGGTGCACGGTTGAATGAGGTATTCAGGGGCGTGCTAAGAGAGTCAAGCCCTTTTAAAAATTAATATGCAAATTGTTTGGCCTTTAATATTGGTTGTATGTATATATTCTTGTATATTTGTGATTCTTTCTTGCTTTTAAAATGTTTCCACCTTTAAGTGGAAGGGAAGGGTAGATAGGACGCTCCAAAAATCTTGTGCACTATTTAAATTTATACTTACCCACGAATTGACTCCTATACCCGGAGTACGTCCAAATAAGTTAGAATGGGATATGAGAATCTTTGCTTGTTGGGCTTAGGCCTACAGAGGTTGACCTATCTATCCTACTTAGATTGTTACTTGCCTTAAGGGTTGATCCGCGCAGACTTTTTTGTGACAGGATCCTCTCTTAAGTCAAGGTCTCTACTTTTGATAGGGGCAATCTAAGGGCCTTTTTAGGGTGTCTAGATCCCAAGCTAAACTATGTGCAAGTTGACCTTAAAAGCCTACCTTTACTAGGTCAGCCAATTTTAGAGACTTTAAGAGTCTAACCTTTAGGACACAAGGAGCAAACTCTCTCATGTCGTTTCATGCGTACATTTTTCTAAAAAAAGAGTAAAAATAGAAAATAAAAATATAAAAAATGTTCATTTTCTTATAATTTTCTTTGCATTGTATATAAAATTGCCTTTCGAATTGTGAATAAAAAAACAAAATTTCTTTGCATCACATATATATAAAAAAATAACTTTCCTTTGCATTGTAAAAAAAAAATTTATTTCCTTTTTCTCATAATTTCTTTTAAATTCTATATATATAAAAATAAATAAATAAAATTTTCTTTGCATTATATAAAAAATTTGTTCTCATAGTTTCTTTCGCATAGTACATGTATATAAAAAAACTTTTCTTTGCGTTATATAAAAGATAAAAGTTCTTTTTCTGATAACTTTCTTTGCATGTATATAAAAAAAACTTTACCTTCTAAAGCAAAAATTTTCTTTTTCTCATAACTTTCATTGCATTGTATATATAAAAAAAGAGAGAAAAATCATTTACATTGTATATATAAAAAAAAGTTTTATTTTTCTTATAATTTGCTTTACACTGTATATAAAATTGTCTTTTGAATTACGAATAAAAAAAACAATTTGTCTTTGCACTTCATATATATATATAAAAATAATTTCTTTGCATTGTATAAAAAAAATAATTTTTCTTTGCATAATTTCATTTGCATTACATACAAAATTCTCCTTTAAATTATGAATAAAAAAAACCTCTTTCTTCTGGCATTGCATATACAAAAAAATTCTTTGCATTGTGTAAAAAAAAATTTTCCTTTTGATTTCATTTGTATTGCATATTAAAATTCTCCTTCGTATAAAAGAAAAGTAAATCACTTTTTCTTCGCATTATATAAAAAAAAGAGAAAAATCGTTTGCATTGTATATATAAAAAAATAAAATTGTTCTTTGCATTGTATATAAAATTTTCCTTTCAATTGTTTTTTCTCTTTGCATCTTATATAAAATTTTTTTTTCCATATATTACATATATATATATTTTTAAAAAAAGAGTTTTTATTTTTCTTATAATTTTGTTTGTATTGAATTTAATATTTTCTTTTAAACTAAAAAAAAAATTTTCCCTTTAAATTTTTTTTCTTTCTTTGCATTATATATATAAAAAATATTTTCCTTTTTCTTTGCATTGTATATAAAAATTGTCTGCATATAAAAAAAAATATTTTCTTTTTTCTCATAATTTCCTTTGCATTGTAAAATAAAATAAAAATAAAATTTTCTTTTTCTTTCTTTACCAAATTTGTTTCTAATTTAATCACCATTGTTTTTCCTTTCCTTTTGTGAATAATATTTGTACATGTGACGAGGATGTTTTCTCCCCCACATTAATTCCCAGGCCATAGCATTGTATTAACATTTGTTCATTTATCTCCATAGATAGTAAACAGTGGTTATATTTACAATTATTGAGATGAATGGTGTCAATCTTTTGGGTATTTACTAGCAAGCCTCACGCGAGCTAAAGTCAAGGTTGCAATTGGTAATTGAGACGTTTAATGTGAAAAAAAGTATATTATTTTTCTTACTAATCAAGAATTTTCATACTTTGAGGAATATTTGTTTCCATTAACAATCTCATTTGCCAATCGCCACATTTGACTAAAAGAAAAAGAAACCCATGTGTGTGTAACGAAACTTTTCTTTACACTCTAGTCTTGGTCTCTCATAGAATCCCTTGATTGACAAGGAGACAACACCATTTCTTTCCCGAAAAGAAATCTTCATCAAGATACCTGTAAGGACCCTTTATTGCAAAGAACTTGACATGGTGCTTGTGGTGAAGCCATTTCTCTCATATTCTTTTGTTGATTTGTTTCTTTTATTTTTCGCATTTTTTGCATTGCATTCAAAGCTATAATTGTATGGGGCTGGTGCCCGATAATTGTTTGGCCTCAAGAACGACGAGTCTAGCTGTTGAAGCTAGATGGTGACTAAAAATCACCTTTCTAGACTCATTCTTGCCTTGGGCCTCAGCGCTTGCATTGGGCAACCCTCGTTTTGAATTCCTAGTATAAAGCGAGTCATCGCCTTAGAACTACCATTCTTGCCTTAAACCCAGTGCCTGCACTGGGGAATCGTCCTCCTAATCTTGTATTTTAACCTCGATGCCTGCATTGTGGAATCACCAATTAGGACATATCTCAGACCCAAGTGCTCGCACTGAGGGATGTACTCTCAACACGTGTCTATATTGGGGAATTATTGTCTTAGGGCGTGTTTTGGTCTCTCATTGGGGAACCATCATTTCAAATTCATGTCTGCCTTAAAATCCTAGTGTCTGCATTAGGGAATCACGATTCTAAGACCATGTCTATCCCGAGCCATTATACTGGTCTAGAATCTCGGTATCCCCGTAAGGAAATCATCACCTTAGATCATATTTCGAACCCTTATATAGGTAGTCGTCATCTTGATTTTTTCTAGAGCCTCAGTGCCTGCACTGATGAATCATCATGTTAGACTCATCTCTCGGTGCCTGTTCGGGGAGTCATTACCTTAGGTCTTGTCATGAATTTCAATGCCCGCGCTAGGGAACAATTGTCTTTATCCCATGGCTGCCATGAAGCCCGGTGCTTGCACTGGGGAATCATCTTTTTAGCTCATGTGTCACTAACCCAATGGCATACTCTGAGGACTACCATTTCAGCTCATGTTCAATATATGGTGTAGTGACCATGATACCACATAGCACCCCTTGTGTCCGTCACAAACTCCAGTGCCTGCACTAGGAACTGTTATACCTTGAACTCAATGCCTATGTCGGAAAGGCATCATTTTAGAATCTCATATATTCTATAATCCTTAGTGCATGCACTGGGAGATCATCATATCCAGATTCTAGAAGTGTCTCAACCAGAATTGTTCAGACAATTATCGGATCAAGGGATCATAACCCCAAGAACCATGGTTCCATTAACACCTCCGTACCCCGATGGTACAAGCCACAACTTTCATGAGAGTGTCACGCGAATGCGCGTGGTCATTCAACTGAGGCATGTAGTATTTTTCAAGCCAATGTCCAAATATTAATGAGGAATAATAAGATCACCCCAGCTCCTGAGTTTGAGGGTACATTCGCAAAGAGAGCAAGATGTGGCAAGCTTGATTAGAAAATGTTAGAGCGAATGACATCAAATAGTTTGAAGTGCCTTAGAATCTTTTTCGAATGAACTTCGTCACACTTATTTGGGAATAAAGTAAAGTTTCTTTTTATCAGTAACCGTCATTCATTTGCTCCATGTTCTTCATTCTAGCATTCAAATGTTCGGAATCCTCGTCTAATTTGATCCAACATTGGCAATTAACTTGATTGAAAAAAGAAGATACCGCACATATGCATAGTCGTGAGTCTCTCAAGAAGCATCACTCAGTTCATAAGCAACATTTTTCACACACTTCAGTCTTAGCCATGTTTTCCGGGGAATTTAAAAAATTAATGAAAAATAAGAAAAATAAAGAACAAGGAAAAGAAAAATAAAAATAAAGAAAAGAGCCTTAATAAAAACAAATAAGTTAGTTATATCAAGGATATGAGGCATTTCTTGGTTTCCCCCAAACATAATGAAGATCACCTCTAGTCACCCCATTTGGGCCAGGAGTGGAATTTTTCAAAGTCTAAATCTAGTCAATGTTCACTTGGGGTGGGTAGTCTTTCGACTTTCTGTATTTCAGGGAATCGATTGCAAAAAAAGGGAGGAACATTTTTATTTCATGTATCCAAACATTATCATCCATTGTCAGCACTTTTAAGCCTTCATTCGTATGTTTTTAAAATGTGAGAGTCAAACCTTGTGGGAAGTTGTTTGAGCCAAACACTAATTTCTTTTCATAAATTATCATTTAGTGTAATCTGTCTGCTCATGCTGGTTCTAGAACGTGTTTTTAATCTTAATTGAAGCTTTACATGCATTAGTTTGATAGAAAGGATGGAGGCATTCATTTTATTCTCCATTTTCTCCAATCACAAACCCCATTTATATTTCCTTTTGCCACCTATTTTTGAGCCTTTTATTAGCAATTTTCAAGAGACTTCATCACGTGATTCTTGGATGGGTATTACATTTTGACCTATTGCATGTATCGGCTGACCAATCATTCTCGAAAGTTCGATTCGCCTAGCGATTCAGGTATGCCAAGAAAGGATTATCATTATGTTCCCACAATAACTTTTGGGCCCCTTTTTTCCCTTTCATAAGCTCACATTTTGCATGTCTAAGACTTATAAAGTCCTCATTGAGGTATAACAAATTCAAATGTTTTGTGTAGGGCTAAATGAAATAAAATAGAAACACTTCAATCTCAACACTTAGAGAATAAACTTTCCCCAGGAAGGATCAAGCCGAGATCTTGAATCCTTTAATCCCTATCCAAATTTTATCCTTAAATGAAGATGGGGAAACTTTCCGTCCCTCAGGCCTTTTACCCTCTTTTTCAAAAAAAGAAAAAAGAAAAAAAATCCCTTTTCTCCACAGTAAACCCCATTCATCAATTACAACCAAAACTCAATAACCCAGAGAAGTCTCACTTTCATCCCACTGTGGTCATTTTTTGAAGATTTTATATGCATATTTATGGTATCTTGTTGTTGTCAGTCGGGTGGTCAATGTTATCACTTAGAACGACTTGTTCTTTCTTAACAGGGGTTCATTCTTCTGATGGATTTCTCCTTTTCCACATGTGTATCACATAGACATTTTACATTAGTCCCAAGATAAAGTTGATAAGTCTTTCTTTATTGGATTATCATTTTAGACATGGCATTTTAAACTTTCGGTGATCTCATTCTAATGTGAGGGAACTTATGCTTCACATTTGCAAATCATTGAAAATCAAAGTATGAGGTAGAAACAATGCTTGATTTCGAAAATTGAAAACAAGTAACTTCTTCTATGAGACTTTTCCATTGTGTTCTCAATGACGGAAACCAATATATTGATTAATTTCTTTACTGAATATTCAATTGTTGAGACCAAGTTAATGGACTTCTAGGAGAAGAAGTTCTTGATTTATGTTCAAAACTCAAAATCAAAAATAAATTTCAAAATGAGATCAAAATTTTCTGGGTCCTAATTTTGTGGCTTACTTCTTTTTATGACAATCTAGTACCTTGAGGACTTAAGGTGCCTAAACTCAGTTTTCCTCTTGTGTTTATTATGCAACAGTAGCCTCAGCCTATCCTACTACCTCCTACCTACCCAACTTCCAGAATTTAGAAGTTCCCTTAAAGTTCAAAACCTCTTTCTATTATCTCAATTCAATTATTCATAATTTTGATAATTTTTCCCACTTTCACATAACTGAACTTACTGGACACTAGGCCCCCTTCAACTAGTAATTTTATATCTCAGACAAACTTCAAGAACCAGGAAACGAAGCCTTAGGTTCCTTTGACAGCAATCTACTAAAGATAAAAGTTAATGAGACTCCACTTTCTACCATTTGAGCTATTAACCCATTTTACATGTTTCAATTCATCAAATCCCAATGTCCTAATACAATCAGAGGTCCCACAAACAACATGTAACATCATCTATATCAGAAGAGAAAGTCCCAGCAAGTTAGCAGCAAGCAAATCCAAGAAGAAACACATTAAAGGTCCATTTTTTACCCATTCTAGCTTTTGAACCTTCTCTATGAGTCTTAGCCTAGAACTTTCAGTAACATAACCTATCTAGCTGTCCAGAAATCAGTTTTATAATAGCACAGTTGACAGCAAACAAATCAACACGAATCACAGCAATTTAACAGCAAGCAAAATTCAAAATAAAAACGCATCAAAAGTTCATTTTTGCCATTTCTATGATGAAGATTTTCACTACTGATTCTGCAACCAATTTATGTAATTAGCCACATTCTCTAGTGTCCTAAAGTTCATTTATCAGTCATTTACTTGCCCTATACTTATTCAAAACATGGCTTGCCAGAATCTGAGACACAATTTTGACAGTTAAGAAATAGGGTTTACTTGAAAAGCAGTAGCTTTTGAAGAAAATAACGTCAGAGAAAACTAACATGAATCACACATCCAAGTCAAAGATTTGATAGAGGATTCAGCTAGCTTTCTAATGCCTATTTACTCTCCCAATTTCATGCTATGTTGAGTCCAGAATTTAAGTTTAAAGTCATAGATTTTTGACACAAAACTGGTACAGACATTATGCATAACAGCCTACCTTTGAGGGGGATTTCTCCCTGCTCAAAGATTGGATTTTTCATTAAAAGTATGCTTTAGAAAGCTATGGATGTTAGCTTTCTTTAGGGTTTGGAGTTTAGGGTTAGGGTTTGGGGTTTGGGGTTTTTGGTTAAGGGTTTGGGGTTTAGGGTTTGGGGTTATGGTTTAGGGTTTAGGGTTTAGGGTTTGGGTTTAGGGTTTAGGGTTTTGGGGTTGGTCGTTAAGGGTTTGGGGTTTATGGTTTAGGGTTTGGGGTTTAGGGTTTAGTGTTTGGGGTTTATGGTTAAGGGTTTGGGGTTTAGGGTTATGGTTTGGGGTTTAGGGTTAGGGTTTGGGGTTTATGGCTTGGGGTTTAGGGTTTAGGGTTTGGGTTTAAGGTTTAGGGTTTGGGGTTTAGGGTTTAGGGTTTGGGGTTTGGCATTAAGCGTTTGGGGGTTTTGGGTTTCAGGTTTAGGGTTAGGGTTTGGGATTTAGGGTATACGATTTATGGTTTTGAGTTTTGGGGTTTAGGGATTAGGGTTTAGGGTTTTAGGGTTCAGGGTTTAGGGTTTTGGTGTTCAGGGTTTAGGGTTTAGGGTTTAGGGTTTAGGGTTTAAGGTTTAAGGTTTCGGTTTTAAGGTTTAAGGTTTAGGGAATAGGGTTAAGGGTTTGGGGTTTAGGGTTTAGGGTTAGGATTAGAGTTTAGGGTTAGGGTTTGGGGTTTAGGGTTACGGTTTGGTGTTTAGGGTTTGGGGTTTATGGTTTGGGGTTTATGGTTTAGGGTTTATGGTTTAGGGTTTAGGTTTTGAGTTTAGGGTTAGAGTTTGGGATTTAGGGTTTAGGGTTGACGGTTTGGCATTTAGGGTTAAGGGTTTGGGGTTTACTATTTAAGGTTTTGGGAGGGTTAGAGTTTGGGGTTTAGGGTTTGCAGTTTATGGTTTGGGGTTTGCAGTTTATGGTTTGTGGTTTGGGGTCAAGGGTTTGGGTTTTAGGTTTTAGAGTTTAGGGTTTAGGGTTATGGTTTAGGGTTTAGCGCTTATGGTTTTGGGTTTAAGGTTTATGGTTTAGGGTTTATGGTTTACTGATTTGGGTTTGGGGTTTGGGGTTAAGGGTTTAGTGTTAAGGGTTTTGGGTTTATGGTTTATGGTTTATGGTTTGGGGTTTAGGGTTAAGGGTTTGGGGCTTATCGTTTAGGGTTTAGGGTTTGGGGTTTAGAGTTAGAGTTTGGCGATTTGGATTTGGGGTTTAGGTTTTGGAGTGTAGGGTTAAGGGTTTGGGGTTTGGGGTTAAGCATTTGGGGATTAGGGTTTAGAGTTTAGGGTTTAGGGTTTAGGATTTGGGGTTTGCAGTTTGGGGTTTAGGGTTTAGGGTTTTAGGGTTTAGTATTTAGGGTTTGGGTTTAGGGTTTGGAGTTTAGGGTTTAGGGTTTGGGGATTGGGTTTTAGGTTGTAGGGATTATTATTTGGGGTTTAGGGTTTAGGGTTAAGGGTTTGGGGTTTATGGTTTAGGATTTAGAGTTTAGGGCTTTGGGTTTGGGATTTAGGGTTTAGGGTTAAGTGGTAAGGGCTTAGGGTTTAGTGTTTGGGATTTAGGGTTAAGGGTTTAGGGTTTATGGCTTAGGGTTTCGAGTTTGGGGTTTACGGTTAGGGTTTGGGGTTTAAGGTTTGTGGTTTGGGGTTACGGGTTTCATGTTTGGGGTTTTGGGTTAGTGTTTGGGATTTAGGGTTTGGGGTTTATGGTTTGGGGTTTACGGTTTGGGGTCAAGGGTTAAGGGTTTGGGTTTTGGGGTTAAGGGTTTGGGGATTAGGGTTTATGTTTTTAGGGTTTGGGGTTTAAGGTTTAATGTTTAGGGTTTAGGGTTTAGGGTTTAGGGTTTGGGGTTTGGGGTTTGGGGTTTTGGGGTTTGGGGTTTGGGGTTTATGGTTTAGGGTTTAAGGTTTAGGGTTTAGGGTTTATGTTTTTGGGTTTAGGGTTTAGGGTTTAGGGATTGGGATTAAGGGTTTAGGGTTTATGGCCTATGGTTTGGGGTTTCGGGTTTAGGGTTAGATTTTGAGGTTTAGGGTGAGGGTTTAGAGTTTGGGGTTAGGGTTTGAGGTTTGGGGTTTATGGTTGACGGTTGGTGTTTGGGGTTTGGGGTTTAGTGTTTAGGGTTTCGAGTTTTGGGTTTGGGCTTTGGGTTTAGGTTTTAAGGTTTATGGTATAGGGTTTGGGGTTTGGCATTAAAGGGTTTGGGGTTTAGAGTTAAGGCTTGGGGTTAGAGTTTGGGGCTTTAGGTTAGGGCTTAGGGTTTAGGGTTAGGGTTTGGGGTTTACGGTTTACGGTTTACAGTTTAGGGTTTGGGGTTTTGTAACATCCTGAAAATTTAAACCCAATTTTGACCAGGAGTTTTCTGTTGACTTTTCTGTGATATGTTTGACTGAACTTGATTGTATTTGATTTTGCCTTTAAATAGGATTAGAAACGTTAATTAGAGGTCAAGAGACCCAAAAATTAGGGAAAAAGTGCCAGAGGAACCCTATCCCAAACCCTAGGGAATAAATTGAAAGAAATACTTAGTTTTAGCCCTCTTTCCCTTACCGAGTTAAAAAGGGTAAAAAGACCTATTTGACCCTAAAAAAAGTACCTTAGGACACTCTAGAGACACCTTAAAACTTAACTAAGGGACCCCAACCTCAAGAAAAGTCCTGAATTGACACATTTTCTCAAGTAGAAATTCAGGGACCAAAAAGATAGAAATGAACAATTGCAAATAAGGTACCTTAGCTTACTTAAAGCCCATTTTAGTCACCCAAAGACACTCAAAACTATCCTATTAAGTACAAGCCATGAGACATGATAGAGAATTAAAGGATTATGCAAGTTATACAAATTTTAAAAAGGGAATTAAATGAGAATTTAATGACAAATTATCCCCTTTAATGCTACCTATGGTTTAGTAACCGAAATTACCACTTTAAGAGCCAATTAACCACCTAATTATGGCCTTAGCTGAAGAAAACAACTTTAGGAAACCATATACAAGGTAAAATAATCAGAATTAAAACTTGAAAACCGAGATTAGCCATGTTACAACTCAATCAAGAGGCCACTTAAACCATTTCCCTTAAGCAAGCCCCACTCGAGACTTAAGCAATGTTTAGGCCAGCCAAACAGCCCCTAAGCCCCGCCAGCACACACCATTAGGTGTCCTAATGCTGTTTAATAGTTATTAGCAGCTGGACACCTCGCCTCTTAATCATTTCAGCCTCACATGCGTTGAGCTCCTTTATATGGAGTGAAACCGAGAGAGAGAGAGGGAGATCAGGTGAAAACTGAAAAAGAAAACTGAGAGCAAGGTGAGAGTAAGTTTCAGGAAGAAGGCTGAGGCAGGAGAGAAGGCTAGAGGTCGTGCTTAGCTGTTGGAAGCAAAGGGAGGAGCAAAGAACCTTAGTCATACACAGACATCCAAGAAACACCATTTTCATCAAGTTTGCCCAAGCAATTCAGAAGCTCAAACCTAGGTTTCTTCTCTAAAAACTCAAGGTAACGTAGGGTTACCCTTCCTTCTTCATCTCTGAGTCAAGAGCATCCATCAATGGTGGTGGTATGAGGCTCTATGACCTTCGTTCTCGTTGCTGCCATATGAAGCCCTGTTTTGGGCAGTGTAGTTTAAAGAGAGCATAACTCTCTCGATTCTCAACCAAATTGAGTGTATAAATATTCAAAAGAAAGCTAAGAAGATGAACTTTAATAACCCTCAAATGCATGTTCCATCAGAGGCTGCCGTATAGCTGGTTAAAGCCTCGAAAGTTCACTGAAAAATGTCAAAACCTATTTTCTAGTGTGAAACTTGTAACTACTGTGTTCTATGAATTCTGGTGGGCTGTGTTTCGAACTGATTTAGAATAACTTAGTGATAGATATTAGGATTATAAAGTGTTAGAAAATTGATGTAACCACCAACTTAAGCTTCTGTTTCAGTAGTGAGAAATCCCTAATTAAAGAGATGAAAATTTGCCTTTGCCAAGTTATTTTCTTTTCTGATTTTTTTAATGTTAAACTACTGTCAAACTGCAAAATGGTAGCTGGTAGCCTCGTGAATGGCCTTAAGGATGTTGAAACCTGATAGAGTAGTTTTGTGTTTTTAAAATGAAAAGAACATGGACTTGTGATGTTGTTTGGACTTGGAATCTGCTTGTGAATCATGTAAGCTTGTTGTTTACTGTTATTTGTGCCTTCCACATCTTTTTTTGAGCCTCACAGTAGCCAAAAGCTCTGAATTTACCTACAAGGTTTCTAGCTTTTGATTAAGAAGCCAATACATTTAAAAATGGACATTCTCATGATTTCTTCTGGATATGCTTGTTGAGTTTTGGCTATGGGTTCTGTGTGATGCTGGTATCATATTTATGAACTTATTGAACCTCTAACTACTGTAAACATACTGAGATTTTCCTCTTGGGTTTGTCAAAATCCCTAGGTAGTGCAATTGGTAAGAAAATGAACTTGTAAGGTTCTGAGGGATTTTTCCTTGCTGTCAAACCATGGGGAAATTTCATTTTCTGTCTTATTGCTATCATTAGAGGTCCTAACACTTGTGGATACATTCAAAAGTCATAAGAGTACCACTTAGTTGGTAAGTAAACGCACTAAAGGGTAAAATAGGGCTAGTTGTCCTATGTTAGGTAAAGGGACTGCCAAATGAACCCCAAGTGTGGTTTTTCTGAGTTTGGAATGACTAAGTCATTAGGCAGTGAGGGTACCAAAAAATGAATGAGGGATAGTAAGGTCAGAATACTTTTAGGAGATAAGAAAGGCAAGATAAACTTGTAGTGGGCAAAGAGTTGAGAAATCCAACTATAAAAGTTGGGTACTCAGGTTTTGAGAGGGTAGGCCAATTCCTCCCACCCTCCAGATCTCTCAAAGGGCATTTCTGGAGAGAAAAAGGAGTCAAAGGCACGTAGCTTGGCCTTTAGAACACAAAAACACCTTAAATGGGTAAATTCACAAGAAAGGGGCAAAATTGCTGCATAAATCTCACCCCTGTACTAATATGGCTGCGCTCACTTTCTGTGCAAGTCATAAATGACCTTAGCTTAGTTAGGGGGAGTTACTTAGAGCTTGACAAGAGCTAAAATAGAAAAGAGCTAGAGAGAGGGACTAAAGTGAAATAAAAACATTGTCTTTTCATTTTGTTGAAAACTGGGTGACCTAAGTTATTTGAGATTAGGCACCTATCTATTTTGAATTTATGGGATGTGGGGATGCTATGTACACAGATGGGAGCGGTCAGAATGGTTCCTAACCATGTCTAGACACTAGAATCCCTTTTCTTGAGAAAACTATACCAGCAAGTCACAAATGGACCTTAGGAGTTTGCTGCGTCTTGGTTTCAGCTTGAAAGAACCCAGAATTGAAATTGCGTCTTAATAGGGACCATTTGAAAGAAAAACTAGAAGGAGTCTTAAAATTCTTATTCTGACCCAATTTCTAGCTGAATTCCGTTGGAATCTTTCTGGATATGTGTAGTAGGTCTTAATTGACTAGATTTTGTGGTTGGATGTGGTTAAAATGTTTGAATTTGCCTTGATTTTCCTTATTTTGGAAAAAAGACCCTTTTGATAAAGAATTGCGATATTGGGGGTCAAAATGTAATTTTCTTTCTTGAAAAACGAGATGAAACTGTTAAATATATATTACAGATGCCTCAAGTGAAATTTCATGACTTTTGGATGCCTGTATGAAAAGTTATACATGTTACTTGCCGTATAAGTTATATTTGACGTTGTGGTTGAATTTGTTTGACTTTTGAGTTAACCGAAAGCTAAGTTGACTGTTTTAATCAGGCTATTTAAGTGTGTGGCATCCAACACTGAAATTGAGTTTTTTTGCATGCATCTATGAACTGATAAGCCCTGGAGGGGTAGATATTTTAGTATGCATCTGTGAACTGATAAACCTTGGAGGGGCAGGTATTTTAGCATGCATCTGTGAATGAATGCATATGCCCCGGAGTGGCAAAACTGTAAATATGCCTGGAGAGGCAATTGAATGACAACTGAATAAACATTACCTGTGGAAAAACCTATGTTATATTATTTGATCTGTATGGAAAGGACACACTAGGCTGGCTAGGAATGCGTCCGGGATGTAGCTATCTAGCACCTAGTGAGGAGATAATCCACTCCGGGAGTGGTGATCCTAAGGTTCTAATTTTGTGCGCAGACCGGGGGACGCCCTGGAATGTTGGGTAATTCATGTTGCCTTATATGGGCGGACTTTACTTGTTGGTAAGTCGGTTTTTGTCTTGTTTCATTAAATTGTTTTCATTGATGGTAATGGTTTAGCCAGTTGTACAGGTCCTGGAGAGATATGGTTTTTGGCATGGCTGATAAGTGCATGTGGTGGTAAACGTGCATACTTTCGAAAGAAAATGGTTACTTTATCTGCCTAAATCTTTTTCAGCATGATCATGAATCTTGAACTCGTGTGTGGAAGTATCTTGTTATTGATGTTAAATAGTTAAATTATCTATTAATTTGTGAAGGAAGTTTTTCTGTATTCTTAGTAATGCAGCTGAACCACTAATTAGTTTTTATAAAACTGGTAATCTATGTTACTGGGATTTTATATCTCACTACGTTAGTGTGTTCAGATGCCCAGGTATCTCCTACTATTGGAGATTAAGGTGGAGCTGCTGGAAGTCCCCTTTCTGGGTTACTTCCAGATTCTGAAGGCTGTCAACATCCTTTTCTTCTTCCCTTCGGTAGAGAATACCCCGAGACCTAGAGAGGGTGTATGATGGATAGCTAGCAGGGAGTTGACTCTTTTTGGCGGTGACTTTGAAGTCACACTTATTTTGGATTATAATAGTAACTGTAACTGTCGTTTTTGGCTTAGACAACTGTAATTTGAAATTAGAACCGCAAGGGGTCTTAACCTTGGGGGACTAGTCCTTAGGTGGTGCACCTAGGTGTCTACGTACCCTTCGGGAGGGATCAAAGTCCACGTAGTTCGCCATGGTTACGTCTATTGGATCCGTTAGGCAAGGTGATCACTTGTATCGGGCCGTGTCCGGCTAAGACGTGCCTAAGGTACTCCGGGCAGGCGAGCCGCTCTTAGGAGGTTGCCTTAGTGGGAGAGAGCTAGGGTCTTTGGAAGCTGCTGGAAGCCCCGTAAAGTGTGCACTCTAGGAGGGAGGTGAGTCTGCCCGAAGTTGGCTGGAAATGGGGGCCTGCGACGGAGCCCATGATGTGTAGAGGTTGCGTAAAGTGTCTGAGGGTACTCAGATCACAGAGAGCATGTACGAATATCACAATAGAGGTGTAGTAATCCTCCAGGTTACGTCTTGTTCTGTTGAGTTTAATCCCCCTTTAGTCCCCCGAGTGAGGGTCTATTTATACTCGAGTGTGAGGAGATCGTGCTCGACCGATGACTTCGTGGGACGTTGGTCGTCCTACGAGGCATGTGGACTTCCCACGTCTGGTTGAGGGGATTCTCCGTGAGATGATGTGGGCAAGGGCCACGTAACAGATAGATGAGTGGTGCCACGTGTCTCTAGCGGGTCCTGAGGCCGTGCTTCTAGAAGGTCAGTGCCACGTGTCCCAAGGTGGAATATTCCGTATTTACATAAGTCCCCCAAGTCACGAAGTAGGCTCTATCATATCGTTTCGTAGAAAATGAGACGCCTTGGAGGGGACACGTGTCCCGTTTTGGATGGCTAAGCGCTTGGCTTCGCCAGCAATTTTTCGAGCCGTCCCTGCAGGAATTACGCGATTTACCGAGGTTGAGTCATCATTGCTCAGAGGGGCATTTCCCGAAATGCCCTTCGAGGGCTAGTGGGAGAATCCCAAAGGTCAGGGGCCGTTTGGTCATTCGCTTCAGTTTCCGAGTCGCTTCGCTTTCGCGCCTCTTTCATTGGGCTGCAAAGCGTATGTTGGGCCTCCTTTTATTCATTGAGAGCGGAAGACTTCCATTGTTTTGCGAATTTTTCCTCCAAACATTGGACCTTGCGATTTCCGACTCCCCGTTCGACAAATGGCTTCTGCTAGCGCCGCCGTTTCTGTGTGTTCTTTCCTGGACCCGGATTTTGAACAACCCCTTTGCTGGTGGCCACGGACGGAGTCAGGAAGAGAGTGGATGCTCTCATTATGTCGCGGGACTCCACGGATCTCCGAGAAGTTCTTTTTGGGGAGGATGGAACACTGGCGACACCTGCTCCTAGTGCCTTCGCGGGCTGGTACACTTCGGAGCCGGAACGGGGTTCGACGGTAAACATATTGGCGGCAGATGCCGGCGTAGTCTTGCGGGTGCTACCGGGGGCCGATTTTCAGAAGGTGTGGGAGGAGCGCTTCGCTCCTTCATTCCCGGAGGACTACGAGATAAAGCCGATGGGGGAAGAGGAGACAATTCTCTGGAGCGACGGTGTCGGCTTCGTTCTTCCCCTCTGCGTCCCTTACAATGCTGCCTTCATTCCTCCGTTTTCTGGTTTTGTGGAGGCCATGCTCAACCTGTTGAACGTTTGTCCTGCACAACTGACCCAGAATGCTTGGTCGATACTTAGTGTTTTCGACAGGTTCTGTCGGTCACACAGGTTAGAAGTTCTCCCTAATGTGTTTCTTTCCCTCTACCACGTCCGCGAGGCGCACAGATGGGTGTGTTTTCAGTCACGCGCCAAAGGCTTCACCATTACCGATCTACCATGTAACAATCACGCCTAGAGGTCGTACTTCTTCAAGGTGGTGCCCAAGAAAGGCTTTTGCCCGCCTTGGATTCGGCCGTCCGACTGGCGTCCGCGCTTTCCGCTCAAGTGGTCCAATCTTGTTCTCCGGGTTCGGTATGACCAAGAGGAGTACGAGGAGACGGCCTTTAAATTTTTGAAGGCGGCCATGGTTTCGGGCATAACTCTAGGTAAGTTAGTGTTGGCGAGTTTGTATCCCTTCTCTATCTTCTTACCAAGCCTTGGATGTTTTCTTTTTGCAGGACTGACTCCAGGCAGAATTCAAGGGAGGTGGAATCCTCCGCCGAGTTTTCGGAGCCGGAAGCGCGAGCAGTCAGATGTTGCCATTCCACCCTTGGCGACGGACGACGATGCCGAGGTGGGCGGAGATCCTACGGGAAAAGGTGTCGTGGCTCCGAATCAGGTGGGTGAGACCAGCTTGACTCGTCTCAACCGTAGGAAGGTTCCTTACACCCCTGTAGCCCTCGAAGAGATGCCCGTCCGACTTTTGGGTGAAGGTGTCTCTTTTTGAGGGAAATTCATCCCGTTTGAGGCGGACCGGGTCATCCTGGCTAGTCAACATTATCCTCTCGATTATGGGGATGATTATGCTTTAGAGCGTATGACCAGGGAGACCATGTTGTTGCTAAGCCGTCTAGCGGGCTTCGCGTATCAGCAGGAGCTTGAGGGGGTACGACGCTTTTTCCTTTGACTCTGATGTGTTCCTTTGGTGGTGACTGATCCTCTCGTAACCTTGTGCATAGAGTTATTGAGGAGTTGTTGGAGGAGAACACTCAACTGGCTGCGCGGGTGGAGGAGTTGGAGGGCGAGCTTCAAGAGGGCAAAGCTAGTGCCCTCAAAGTCCGTCGTCAGGACTTTCTGCATTTCGCGAAGTACGGGATGCAAAATGGTATAACCCAGCTGGAGGATTTAATGGGTATCTCAGTTCCTCCAGATGTTATGGCCAAGATTCATCCTTCCTGGGAGAAGATTGGCGGAGAGTTTCGCGTTCGCGTTCAAGGTGATTCTCCTTTGAGGATCGAGGATTACGAGGTGCCTCCAAATCCTCGAAGGGAGCCGCTGTGGTCGGACGGGCCTCCGCATTTATTAGGGGATGCTTAATTTTATACCGCTGTTTTTTGCGGTTTTGTAAATTCGGGGCGATACACCCCCATGTAAATATAAAGAAATTTTGAGCACGAAAGTTGATCAATCGTATTGTATTTCATGTTCTTTTAAACTCATAGTGTAACTGTCTCGGGACTAAGACGAGTTAGTAGTACATTTGTCTTGGGACTAAGACAAGGCAAGAGGCATTCGTCTTGGGACTAAGACGTACAAGAGGCATTCGTCTTGGGAATAAGACGTAGTAGAGTGCCTGCGAGTCTTGGCCTTTGGACTAAGGCGTAAAGAAACATTATTGAGCAAAATATTTCTTAAGGTTGCTGGCGTTCCAAGTATTTAGGATGTGTTCGCCCGTTAGGTGTGCTAACTTGTACGCGTTGTGCGAGGCGATGACAATAAACCTGTACGGGCTTTCCCAATTAGGGTCGAGCTTGCCGTGTAGGCGGTCACACCTATTGTTTATTGCTGTAGCATGACCAAGTCACCTCTTTCGAATTTGCAGGGTCAGACGCCTCGGTTGTATTTTCGTGCCAGCAGCTGTTTGTATGCGATTTTTCAGAGTGCTGTCGCTTCCCTCCGTTTGTAGTTGAGCACCCGATCCGAGGGGACTCCGATGTCGGCTGGGACGATTGCTTCCTGCCCGTAGGTTATAGCGAAAGGGGTTTCTCCTGTGGCGGTGTGTACTGTGGTTCTATATGACCACAAGACCGATGGGAGCTCGTCCACCCATCCTTCTTTTGTGTCCGCCAATCGTTTTTGCAGCCCTTCGAGGATGATAAGGTTTGCTCTCTCCGTTTGCCCATTGGTCGCCGGGTATTCGACTGAAGTAGTTCTGTTGTCTATACTATATTCTTTGCAGAAATCTTTGAACTTCTCGCTGATGAATTGTCGTCCATTGTCGGTGATCAGCGTGTGCGGGGGACCGAAGCGAGTGACGATGTTCGGCCAAGGGAAGTTTTGAACGTTTTGGGACCCGATGGTGGCCAAGGGTTCGGCTTCGATCCACTTGGTGGAATAATCTATAGCCACGATGAGGAATTTCCGCTGGAGCGTGGCCTGAGGGAGGGGACCCAAGATGTTGATATCGAAGGGCCATGGGGATTCGATGGGTTATAGTTCACCCGGTGGCTGGTGTATCAATGCGGCGTGGCGCTGACATTGGTCGCAATAGGCGACTAAGGTTTCTGAGTTGGCTCTCATTGTTGGCCAGTAAAATCCAGAGCGCAGGGCTCGCTTTAAGAGGACTCTCGCGGACTGCTGTGTGCCGCATACACCTACGTGGATTTCTCGTAGTACGTAGCTTGCTTCTTCGGTCGAGATACACCGGAGGTGTGGGGATGAAAATCCCTTTTTGTATAGGTCATTCCCCAAGACAAAGTATCGAGCTGCTTGCCTCCTGATTTTTCGAGCGAGTTCTTTGTCCGTCAGGGCTGTCTGCGATGATGCCGGCGCCCGCGGATTTCTCGGTCGAGGAGCCGTCTACGCAGACTAGCCATGGGGATTTTTTTGGCTGAGGCTCAATAGACTCGTCGTGATTTTAAGCCCGGGCGTCCCCCTGAAGGCGTTCTGACGGAGTCATTTCGGCGACGAAGTCTGTTAAAGCTTGGGCTTTGATCACCCGACGGGGTTCGTATTGAATGTTGAACTCTGACAGCTCGACTACCCAATTTGTTATTCATCCTACTAAGTCTGGCTTTTGCAGTATTTACCGCAGGGGTTGGTCAGTTTGGACCATAATTGTATGTTATTGGAAGTAGGGTCGGATCCTTCTGGCCGAGTGGACGAGAGTGAGTATGAGCTTCTCCACCCGTTGCTATCGAAGTTAGGCTCCCTACAAGGCTTGGCTTGTGTAATAGACTGGGAACTGCTCGACTCCTTCTTCCCTGTTTAGCACTGAGCTTACAGCGTGGTCGGTGGTAGCCAGGTAAAGTATGAGTGTTTCTCCTTTGACCACCGCCTTGGCTAACACCGAAGGTTTGGCTAAGTAAGCCTTAAGGTCCTGGAAGGACTTTTCGCATTGCTCAGTCCAATGGAACGCTGGTGCTATTTTCAGAATTTTGTAGAGGGGAAGACATCGGTCGGCCATCCTTAACAAGAATCTGTTGAGGGTCGCCAACCTTCCGTTCAACCTCTGCACCTCTTTCACTGTTCGTGGCGGTTCCATGTTGAGAATGGCTATGCATTTCTCGGGGTTAGATTCGATTCCTCGTTGTGTGATCATGAAGCCTAGGAATTTTCCTGCCGATACGTCGAAAGCGCATTTGGTTGGATTCAGCTTCATTTGGTGCGTTGGCAAAACCAAGAAGAGTTCTTCCAGATGTGCCAGGTGTTGTTCGAGCTCCATGTATTTGTCTACCATGTCGTCGACGTAGACCTCGAGGTTCCAACCTATCTGCTTCGGAAAATGATGTCCATCATCCTGTGATAGGTGGCTCCTGCGTTCTTTAGTCCGAAAGGCATGACTCTGTAGCAGTAGACGCCTTTATCTGTGATAAAGGAGGTTTTTTCCTGGTCCTTTGGGTTCATTTGGATATTGTTGTATCCTGAGAAGGCGTCTAGGAAACTCAGCATCCAGTGCCCAGCAGTCCCATCGACCAGTTTGTCTATGTTCGGGAGCGTGTAAGGATCCTTTGGGCAGGCTTTGTTCATATTGGTAAAGTCAACGCACATTCCCCATTCCCCATTCGCCTTTTTGACCTTTACCACGTTCGATAGCCAATCGGGGTACTGCTAATTGCGTATGAAGCCGGCGTCATGGAGCTTTTACACCTCTTCATTGATTGCTTGCTACATTTCTTCGCCGAAATGTCGTTTCTTCTATATCACGCCGGGTCCATCTCTGATGTTGAGGGAATGGCATATGAGCGTGGGATCTACCCCGGGCATATCCACTGTGCTCCAGGCGAATACATCGCTGTACTGGGTGAGCAATTCTTGGAACTTTTTCCGGGCCGTCAGGCTGAGGAGAGCTGCCACGCAGACTTCCCGACTGTTCCTGGTCTATGCAAATGCTTACGAGGTCCTACGTAGGCTGCAGCCTAGCTCCGGGGATTTCATCTTGCAGGTCCACTATCTCAGGGGGGGCTTGCAACGTTACTCTCGGCTTCGCTAGAAGCGGGCTAGTCGGTCGCATAGTATGTGCGGGTTTCCTGATCTGCTCGTATTTCCAGGATGCCGGCCGGCGTAGGAAATTTCATCACCATATGAGCTATCGTTATAATGACTCGAAGTTTGCCAAGGGTCGGTCAACCCAAAATTGCATTGTATACCGATGGCGTCGTTGATACAGCGAATCTCACTTGGGCGCGTACGATCCTGTGTTGTGTGGCAAGGGCGAGCCATGTCGTGAGGGTTCCTTGTGTCTTAGCGACCTATCTAGAGAAGTCGACAAGAGTTTCTTCGTCTGATGCTAACTGATCCTCCTGGTGGGCCATTTTTTCCAAAGTTTTTGCGAAGAGTACATCGGTGACCGCCCCGGGATCTATCAGAACGCGTCTGACGTCGAATTTTGAGATGTTGGCCGTGATGACCAGCGACTTATTTATCTCAGTCGTGTCGCCAGCACCCTTGAAGATTACGAGCTATGTCTTATGTCACTTGCAATGGTCGCTTGGAACGCCATCCGGTCGTCCGCGTAGGGATTTTGGGGAATTATCCGTGCTTGCCATGCGAGTGTTATGTCCTATATCGAGGATCAAGACAAAAACAAATACGGGTTTCTGAGTGTTAGGCATATATTCCTACTCCCCGAAAAAGAAGTGCCGTTTAGCAGCAGACTGCGCAAGGCATTGGGGTCAGAATAAGACCGTGGTGGGCGCCACTGTAACTGTCGTTTTTGGCTCAGACAATTGTAATTTGAAATTAGGACCGCAAGGGGTCTTAACCTTGGGGGACTTATCCTTAGGTGATGCACCTAGGTGCCTACGTACCTTTCGGGAGGGATCAAAGTCCACGTATTTCGCCATGCTGACGTCTATAGGAGCCGTTAGGCAAGGTGATTGCCTGTATCGGGCCGTGTGCTGCTAAGACGTGCCTAAAGTACTTCGGGCGGGCGAGCCGCTCTTAGGAGGTTGCCTTAGTGGGAGAGAGCTAGGGTCTCTGGAAGCTGCTAGAATCCCCGTAAAGTGTGCACTCCGGGAGGGAGGTGAGTCTGCCCAAGGTTGGCCAGAAATGGGGGCCTGCGGCGGAGCCCGTGATGTGTTGAGGTTGCGTAAAGTGTCTGAGGGTACTCAGATCACCGAGAGCATGTACGAATATCACAGTAGAGGTGTAGTAATCCATCAGGTTGCGTCTTGTTCTGTTGAGTTTGATCCCCCTTTAGTACCCCGAGTGAGGGTCTATTTATACTCGAGTGTGGGGAGATCGTGCTCGACCCACGACTTCGTGGCATGTGGGTCGTCCCACGAGGCATGTGGAGTTCCCGCCACGTAACTGATAGATGAGTGGTGCCACGTGTCTCTAGCGGGTCCCGAGGCCGTGCTTCTAGAACGTCAGTGCCACGTGTCCCAAGGTGGAATATTCCGTAGTTACACTAACTATTTAGGCCTGCATGCCACTAACTATTAAACTTATGCCTGTATATATGTATGGATGTATGTAGTAGACTTAGCCTATATGCTGATTAGGTTATGTATGGAGGTTTAGTACCTCGTTCCACCTGAATGTCATTGTATGTGCCGAAAATGAATTTTGGGAGAGCGCGAGAGTAACAAACATGTAACTTCTAGTTTCTTAGGTTAAATAATCATCCGAGAGTAACCGATCCTTGGGGTAACACTTGACTTTTATTACTCCCGTATGAACAGAAAAGAAAAAAAAATTGGACCGGGATTTTTAAAAGTTAAGTTAAATAACCAAATTCCACAACAAAGAAACTTGGACGTTACATTATGGTATCAGAGCACAGTTATTAGAACTCTGCTGATTCATAGGTAGAATAGCCTAACATAAACGCTGATAAGAGGAAATCAGCTAGTGATGACAGCTTGAGTAAACTTGAGTCTATGTTTGTCCTAGGAACGCTAAATTGTTACATGTCTCCTCTATTTGCTGTACCTTTCCCTATCTAATAATATTATTGAGATTGATCACCTTAGTGGTATTCATGTTTAGCAGAAAGCTATGGCAAATACCAGGAGAGGTGCTGACAATAGGCAACCTGAAAGTGACATGATTCATCAAATGATGCATGCATTTGAGAATATGGCAGAAGCTATGAGGGACCAAGCCTCAGCAACTACCGAAGTACTCCGCCAGGCCTAGGGCAACCATAATACCCCAAACCATGATCAACATGATAATGGGCACCACGAGGGGAATAACCTGGGGTGGGCTGAATTCCAGAAGGCTAGGCCTCTAGTATTCAGAGGTACCCATGACCCTGTTATAGTTGATGAATGGTTGAGGGAATTAGAAAAGCTATTCAATGTACTTCATACCCTTGACCAACAAAAAGTAGCCTTCGCAGTTGTAGACACCCCATTTTTTCCGGACTTTTTAAAATTAATAAATAAGGACAAACATCGCCTCTGGATGGCTTATGTGGACACCGCCTTTTGTCCACCCCAAAATCCACGAAAAATAAATAGAACAAAAATAAGCTGAGGGGTCGCGATGGGTGATACCTAGGGGTCGCGACCCCCACCTCCTTTAAGGGACCTGTTGCGACGTATAGGCCCATACGTTGCGACCCCCTTAGCATTTATGGCAGATCTAAGATTTGAGATCGGGTACCCGTCGCGACGGGGAAGCCAACCCGTCATGACCGCCAACCCGTTAATGCCCATCAATGCCCATGGATGCCCATTAATACCCATTGATGCCCATTAATACACATTGATGCCCATTAAGGCCAATTGATGCCCATTGGCTCCCAGATTCAATCTTCCTTTTATATGACCCATGGAACTCACTATAAATAGTGAGTCCCATCACTTGTCAAGGGGAGGAAAAAAATGGAGGAGAGGGAGAGAGGACCAAAAGGCTGCTAAGGAGAAGTAAGAGGTAGAAAATATTTCGATTATATTCCATTATTTTTCTCATACAAATGCACCCATATTCTCTTGGTTGCTTGATTCTTTTTGCTTAAGAAGTTTCTTTCTTTAGGGTTGCAACCCCTTGGTGTAGGTGTTGCAACCCTATACTTGACTCGAGCACCTAGAGACATTCTGACTTGTCTTCTTTCCCTTTTTCTTAAAAACGAAAAAGGGGCCACGACGTATTACACTACCCATCGCGACCCCCTTTGCTTTTGGGAGACAAAAATTAACTATTTCTTACGTGGTAAATATTATCCTTTTTATATGTAACCTAGTGCCACGAAGAAACTTCTATATATAATACTAAAGGAATATACACTATCTCTAATCCTGCCACATGTCCTATTTACATTTTTTGCTCTCATGCCACATCGCCTGTTTTCTTCACGTAGAGCAATCCATATTCAGTAGCCATTAATTCAAATATCACCACATACAACACAACATATTATAATGCTAAACATACAATTCTATAACTCTCCATTTTTTTGGTGAAGTTATAACTCTCCATTTTAATAGCCATTAATTCCGTCAATTTATTTATATACAATCATTTATCATCTATCTATCATCTATATCAATATCTATATATCTATATAAAGTAATGTACATGAGGTATTCTCATGACATGTGTCCTATTAACAATGCTTGCTCATCCTCCACCTTGCCATCCTTTCTCAACCTCTACAAATTTTTCTTCCTAATTAATGTGTGATCCTGATAATGACATACAATTATTCTTCATTGCAGTTTTTCCCTGAATTTTTTTAATAAATCAAGTATTCATTATCTTTAATTACGTTTACTGAATTTCAATGTCTTGATCTCAAGACAACTAATGTAATCAATTTGATTAGTAATATAAATTATATATAAATAAATCTATATCTTATATATATTTGGCCTGAATATCTCTTATATATATTACTAAATTAAAGCAATAAGCATGAAACAAAATCTAAACATGTGTCCTCTAATACAATATTTGAACAAATGCCATGTCAGCGCAAAGAAGCATCCTCAGTAAAAGATGCATCCGAATGATTTGGGACTAAATATGGAATTCAATCTCAGGTGGTATTCAAATTTTGTTTTTTGTTAGCATTAATCACTTTTAATATTATTTTTTAATAATAAAATTACAAAATAAGTTATTTACTGGGCAATTTATTCATCCAATCAAATAATCCTCAAATGCCACATATGTTTAATGATAAGTGACCTGGCCCTTACTACCAATTTTTTTTTTATGGAACCTTACTACCAATTTCAACTTTACATGAATAGTATAGAATGAATTAATTACATAAGCATTACTACCAATTCCACCTTTACAGGAATATTATTGCGCCATTAACTGTATAAAGAAATTATGTTGTTTTATTGTAATTAATTATACTATTTCCGTTTTTTTATCAAAAAACGTGGCCCTCATTTACGTGTGATTAGATAATCAATTAATATTGCTATATTTTAATTACTTCTCCAATTTTTTTTGGGTTATCAAAAAACATGGCCCTTAGTCAATGGTCATTGATGTTAATTTAATGATTTTATGGTATTTTGAAACTGATTGCATAATTGACGTTTTTTTGGTATGTGATGATTTAGTGGTGATTAATTATCTTTAATTTGCCAGTTAAATTTGTTGACCTTTGCACAATTAATTGGTTGCATGAATCATGGTCAATTTGTTTTACTCAGATTGATTTCCGAAAAAGTATAAAACTAGAGCTTCAAACAAGTTTTGAAGGCCATTGTTTTGGAGCTTTCACAAATTGGTTAGTTTTTTCGCCATTTTAGTTTAATCTAATTTTAGATTTCTTGTATTTTATCTTTTGGTTTCAGAATTTTTAGAATTGTTGTTTCTAATCAATTATTTTTATTTGTTGTCTTTTTTTTCAAAAGATTCAAATGCTTATCTGATATACCCCGATCTCACGTTAGTTGTCCACATATGCTTGCTGCATGTTTGCTAGGAATTTGATGACGAAACATGATGGTATGTATTCACTTCAACGAATGGCCATAAAGGGATGAATCATTCGTTTCTTTATTATGCTCCTCTTAATTTTAGAAAAATCCCAAAGCTGTTTGTAAAATATGCTGGATTTCTGAGGAGTGTAAATTCTTTTATGTTGTGGATTCTTTTTACATATTAATTTAACGTTGAAGAGGGTTTTATGTCATTCCAATTGGTAAGTGAAAGTAGAGTCTCCATTAATAAAGAAAAGCATGTGGGAAGAACGGCTTACATGGCGGGTGTTTTCCTTGAAGGAACTACATCAGCTACAAATAATTTTAACTGTGACAACAAACTTGGAGAACGGGGATTTGGCAGTGTTTAAACATGATTGGCATATTTCTATAATGGATAAGCTTCTTGATGTTACTTTTTGAGTTTTTTTGTTATTATGTTAGGGAGAGATATAGAATTCTTATTCACTTGATTGATATATGTTACCTCTGTCGCCATTTTTCTTAATTCTGCTTTAAATGTCTACGCTATTGGCTACTAATGATTCATTCAACTAAGGATTGTAATAGTTTTTATATTTGTTTTCCTTTGCTTAGAATTTTTATATATGCATTTCACTATCATTTTGTTTAGTAATTTGTTTGGTTGGTTACTACTGTTTTTCATTTTTTATTGAAATCAGATATATTAAATTAATGAGGCTTGGAATAAAAAAATTGTTTTGTTATATTTATGTAACTTGCAGCCAAGACCACGCGAAAGTCACCTCACTAATGTATTATAAAGCGGGACAAGAATTACAAATAGTTGAATGTGTATTCTAAGTAGGGACAGATTTTTAGGTAATGAATAAAAAATATTATTTAACTTGAAGTGAAACTATAAATATGTTTCATGAAAAAAAAAACTATAAATATGAAGTACAAAAGCTGAAAGCTCAAATATATGTCGGTTTATAATTAGGTAAATGATATCTTTGTGTTTTTTTTAAGTATGTCTTCATATTTTTTTAATTCAGTGATTGATCAAGAAAAATAAAACAAAGATGCTAATTTTTAAATTTTTGTTTAAAAAAAGTTAGTATGATCAATTATACATATAAAATGATGACTTTATTATTTTTGTAATAAATAATAAATTAAAGACAAAACTTATATGGTGTTGTAAAAAACATGTAAGCAACAACATATATAAGTTTTTTCCATAAATTAATACTTATCCATCAAATAACAATGTTGAGTTTACCATTCTTACGTCAAATTCACACAAAAAAATACTAAATTGAAAAGAAGAGTAACAATGAGAGGGAGAAGGAGAAGGAGTGAGAAGAAGAGAAAGAAGCAAAGAGGAAGAAAAAAAAATACATAATGCTGTGAGAAAGAGATGGTGGCAAGAAGAAAGAAAAAGAATAGGAAGAAGATGAAGAAATCTGAGAGAGAAAGAAAAAGAAAGGAAGGGAAGAAGATAAACATATGGAAACCATAAAGTAAATGGAAAAAAACACGGGAGAATAAAATAATTAATAAATAGGTGTATGTTTAGAAAATATAAAAAAGGTAAATAAATATGTATGGGGAAAATAAAAAGTATGTAAATAGATATAGGTGTAGGAAGAATAAAAGGTAGATAAGTAGTAAATAGTGGGTGGAAAGAAGAGGAAAAAATAAAAAAAAATATATAAAAAATTACAATAAGATAATAGTATGTATTAATTTTTAAATATTATATTTCAGATATTTTAAATTTTTAAAGGAATTATAAGTGAATAATTTATTTTAGTAAAACGAATATAAAGATATTGTATACATATTTTAATTTATATATATTTCTTTATTTTGAGCATGTCTCTTTATTTTTAAGTGTAAAATACATTCTTATGAAAAAACAATCCCCTCCCCTGACATTTAAAAATCCAATATATTTTAATTCATTTAAATGACTGTCAAAATAATGAGCTTTTATGTAATTTACAATTCAACTTTTGTTTGGACTAAACTAGCCATCTTTTTGGCAGAAAAAGAGTGTATTGTGTGTTTTAATTTTTAAAAAGTTAACATGACCTCTGCAACATAATCATACTTACAATTAATAATAGATTTGATATATTCTATACTAATTGTTCACCCCAATTTTTTTGTTCTATTGGATATAAAAAACAAGATATTTTAGAAAATTATAAATTGACACAAATTGTTACAGAAGATACAAAGATATTTGATGGACTTTAAAAAAGAGTGTTCGATATATATGAATCTGATCATCGTCTTTTTTTTCTTCTCCTCTAAGCAACTCATCAAAATTTTAATATATTCAAAAAATTATATAAGCTCGCCTGTATATTACAAAATTGGTTTTAACGTTAAAAAGGAAACTAATAAAGAGTACACAAAAAAAAAAGATTTTGACTATAAATTAAAAAGTAATTATGTAACTAGCTAGGCATAGTAGCAAAAGCATTATTTCAAGAATTCTAACAAAATAGACTAATGATAACGCATTAAACAAAGGATCGTTCAACGAATTAAACAAAGAATCATTCAAAATTTTAATCTTTATACAATAAATTTTAAAAATCAACACGCATAGTACACGTCTTTTTTTGCCAAAAAGTGGGGGCATTTTTGTCCAAACAAAGTACGCTGAAAAGAGGAATAAGAATGAGAGGGAGAAGAAGGAGTGAGAAGAAGAAAAAGAATATGACATGAGGAAAACATGATGTGTGAGAGAAAGATGAGAAAATAGAAGAAAAAATACATAATAGGGTGAGAAAGAGATAGTGGTTAAGAAGAAGAAGAAGAACAAGAAGAAGGAATGTGAATAAGAAAGAAAAAGAAAAGGTGTGAAGAAGATAAAAATAGAAACAATAAAGTAAATGTAAAAAGAAATGGAGAGAATAAAAAAAAGTTAATAAATATATGTATGTTTGAAAATAATAAGAAATAGGTAAATAAATATGTATGGGGAAGAAAAAAATACATAACAGGGTGAGAAAGAGATAATGGCAAGAAGGAAGGAGAAGAAGAATAAGAAATGTAAGTAAGAAAGAAAAAGAAATGGTGTGAGGAAGATAAACATAGAATCAATAAAGTAAATGAAAAAAGAAATGGGAAAATAAAAAAGTTAATAAATAGATGTAGGTACAAAAATTATAAAAAATAGGTAAATAAATATGTATGGGAAAAATGAAAGTAGGCAAATAAAGGTAGGTGTGGAAAGAATAAAAATAGATAAGTAATAAAAAATATATAAAAAATTATGAAGAGATAATAATATGTATTAATTTTTAAATATTTTAAATTTTTTCAAGAAATTATATATAGTAAGACAGGTTTAACTATCAGCAAATACTAAACCAATACATCGACCGGATCAATAATCTTTTAGATTTTGAAAATGATGCGTCACACTCCCATTTTTTTAAAAAAAATTGTACATCATTAATAGTAATTATGTTTTTTCATAACAAGGGATGAAAGTTCGATATTATGTTATTACATAACTTCGATACATCCATCTAACCATGTAATGTCATTTGTTAATATTAATAGAAGCACATATTAATAATGACCCACAATGAATTGATTAGAGGTCAACTTATTAGAGGATATATTGAAGTTTAATATTACCGTACTACTGAACATCTTCGCATTAGCGAGAAAGTTTGAGATCATAAACTTTTAAAAATAGTATATTACACTCTCATTCCCTAAGAGTCCTTAAAGTACACTCCCCTCACCTCTATTTTGAGAACTTACACTCTCCTCCCTTGAGAGATAAGACAACCTAAAATTTCACCCAGTTTGACCAAAATATCCTTATCTTAATTAGTTACAAAATTTAATATGTATTTTGTTAGTACAAAATATTTTTTAAGAAATTTAAATAAATTACATAATCAAATTAAAATAAATATGTATTTAAGAAATATGTCATTATAGGATGTATAGTATTTAACATTAGTATCTGTATAAGATTCTTGAAAAATAAATAGACAATGACCTCTATTTATTTACGAGAACACCAATAAATTATTATATTCCAAATTATATGTGTCTATGTTTTTTTAAGATACGAAATGATTCAAATTAAATTAAAATAATTTGTATATATATCCTGTGCATCGCACGGGTTCAATACTAGTTTGTCTTTATAGGAGCACTAGCCTTCACGCCATCTGGCCATTTCGCCTGATGAGCCTTCACATATGCACTCTTTCTCATTCTTTTACTATTGATTCGATATATTGTATGGTAGATAGGTACCAAAAGGCATTGGCCTCTCTAGGTACATTGCACTGGGAGGCCATCTAAGTATTTGCTTGATGAGTCTCCCCTCACTCATGCACTTGTATGTCACAGGAATTACGTGGGCTTTGATCCCTCTTTGAGGGTACGTAGGCTCTTGGCTTTCATCCTAGGTCAAGCCCTCCCTCTTTCTTTCATATATTTTTCCCATGATTATATATATTTTTAAAGCCAAATAATTTTCATATTAATTTTTAGGGCAACCGTCTTCGGACGGGGGAAGAAGGGTGCCTAACACCTTCCCTTCATCTCAATCAGACTCCCAAACCCAACATTTTGCGAAAATTCATTTTTACCCCACTTTTGAACTTATTTTTATTTTTCCAAATTTTGATTGAAAATTTGGTGGCGACTCCCGTCGAAGACTCCGGTCTTCAATGTTGGCGACTTCGCTGGAGACTTTTTAATTAGAGAGTCAAGCCCTTTTCTTTTAAAAATTAATATTAAAATTGTTTGGCCTCCTATATTTGTTTGTATATATCTTCGTATACTTGTGGTTTCTTTATCTCTTTTTGCAGTGTTTCCAGGTTCGAGTGGAAGGGAAGGGTAGCTAGGTTGCTCCGTAAATTCACAAATGCACTATTTACATTTTTTTCAACCTACAAATTGGCTCCTATACCCGAAGTACGTTCAAATAAGTTAGAATGGGATATGAGAATCTTTCCCTGTTGGGCTTAGGCCTATAGAAGTTGATCTATCTATCCTAGTTTGATTGTTACTTGCTTTAAGAGTTGATCCGCGCATAATTCTATTTGACAGGATCCTCTCTTAAGTCAAGGTCTCTATCTAAGGTAGGGGAAATCTAAGGGCCTTTTTAGGGTGTCTAGATCCTAAGCTAAACCATGTGCAAGTTGACCTTAAAAGCCTACCTTTATTAGGTCAGCCAATTTTGAAGACCTTAAGAGCCTAACCTTTAGGACACAAGGAGCAAACTCTCTCATGCATACATTTTAGAAAAAAGAGTAAAAATAAAAAAAATAAAATATATTCATTTTTCTTATAATTTTCTTAGCATTGTATATAAAATTGCCTTTCGAATTGTGAATAAAAGAAAAAAATAAATTTTCTTTGCACCACATATATATAAAAAAAACTCTCCTTTGCATTGTAAAAAAAATCATTTCCTTTTTCTTATAATTTCTTTTAAATTGTATATATAAAAATAAATAAATAAAATTTTCTTTGCATTATATAAAAAATAATTCTTTTTCTCATAGTTTCTTTCGCGTAAGACATGAATTGTTGGATATATTGGGGTCTTCGGGACTAAATATCCGCCCATGTGGGAGTCCGATCGGGTCGACTGAGCATCCGTTGGAAAGCTCGCTGAGAGACGAACAAAACGACACCAACATGACACTCATCGGAGGTCACACGAGCCCGCACTCGTGGCCCAAAGTGGGCTAGGTGATCATGATGGAAGCATGAAATTTTGTTCATATTCCAAGTCCCACATTGCTTGCGTCAATTATGGGAGCTCTCTCATCCTCCTATAAATAGGAGTGACTCCACACCTTTCTAGTTGCTCATTCCATGTGTTGGAAAGGGGGGTCCCGTTTGGGAAACCTTACATAATATAATATTTATCTTTCTATTTTGAGTCATTCTTCCGCGCATCAGTCGTGGACATGTGGCTCTACCACTCCTAGGCAGAGTCCTCTTTGGTGCCGCCCTTTTCGAAGCTCATCGATTGAAGGTCAACCCTGGTGGAGCAGAGACACTGGCAAGATCCGAGTTTTTAGCGATGGCGTCCAGGTTAGTAGCTTCCCTGTTTTAATTATATGTTTTAATTTTGATTTAAAACATGTGATAATCATATATTGTAGGGTAGGGTCCTATGATTTTTGAATTTAAATTATATGTGTTAATTTTTAATTCAATATTGATTGGTAACTGATACCCTAAAACCTAGAAACATATTTAGGTTCCCCTTTCAATATTAAAGACCCTAATTTGCATCCATGTATATATTATTTAAGGTATGTGTACCCTACGAATTAGATATATACCTGTGGATGTATGCTACTGTTTTGGGATGAGGAACGTTGATTGAAGAGATTGACCGGCGTTGCCCGAGAAAGCAGGCCGTCGACGGTGGCCGACCGGCGAAGGTCTGACAGCCGCCGACGGTGGTTCACCGACGAATGGTGCTGCCGCCGACGGAGGTCCGGCGAACGCCGCTGCCCGCGAGTCGTCGGTGATGGTGAAGGTCCGGCGACCTCCGCCGCCTCGGGTCATTGCCCGGAGGTTCTCCGGCACTGTCGCCGCCGCTGGCCGCCGATGCCGATAGAGGACCAGCGACCTCCGCCGCCGATTCTGAAGGCCGGCCGGTGGTACATCGGCAAACGCCGCCGCCGATTCTGAAGGCCGGCCGGTGGTACATCGGCAAACGCCGCCGCCGCCGATGGTCGGTCGGCGGTTGGCCGGTGCGACCGTTTACCACCGGAGGTCAATGGTTGACCGTTGACTGGTCAATGCTGACCGTTGACCAATGTCGCGAAGTTTTCTGTCGCGCATAATTTCTCCGTTTTAGCTCCGATTTTGACAATTTTTGAGTCGTTGTTCTTGTTTTCGCGAGACAAATACAAATATGGGGAGAAATTAGGGTGAATTGGACTCTAAAGAGTGGATATGACCTTCTCTTAACTCATTCACATACACAACGAAAGAGAAGATTTAAGCGGTTTGTGATCGTTTAAACCAGCTTAAGCGTTTTACTCGAGTGGGAGCTAGGGGTAGCATGTGGCAAACCCTTAACTCGACGTAAATGCTTATCAACGTGGGAATTTAAATAGTAAGTAACTATTTAAATGATCGTAAGTTGTTGTAATCAAGAGGAAGTTTGAGGTCGTGCCCGTGGCGACTCGATGTCCTTCTTGATCGCTTACATAGTGGGAATCCAAAAGGGATTTTGAATAGTATGTGACTATTCTATGAAAATTGTTGAGTCAAGCAGAGAAAGGTGTACATATATAGGCTCTTTGTGTGATGAGAGTGGTTGACCCCACTTCTCGAATGCAGAGACTGACTATATCTACACTTGTCTTGCGTTGATTACAATTTTCAAGAGTTGTGTGTTGTGTAATAAGGAGCTGTGTAATTAGTGTTATTATTTAGGATTGACTGATAGTATAACTACAAAACATGTAAATGTATATCACATTAGAGAGACCGGTTTGGTGACACTGTGGCCACCAAACGGAGGCAGCTTATGATCAAGTTTGATGCTTTCAAAATGCGCTCTGACAAGAGCATGATGACGCATTTAAGGGAATAATCAAACATGATTTTAGAGTATGAGAAAGCCTGAAAACTCCCCACTGGTAAACAGTGAGTTCAAACTGTTGCTAGATCTCTTCCCTCCTATTGGGAGTGCATGTAGGTCATTCTGACCTTCACTAATACCATCAAGTTTCTTGATGATATTAAAAACCACCTAGTGCTCAAGGATTTGTGGCACAAGGCTGCGAAATCCACCGAGCACGTAGCCTAAGTGGCTAAAGTTTCATAGAGCTATAGGCTCCAAGAACAAGGGCAATGGGTCCAAGAGACGTGGTGCTAGGAAGAGAAAGGGTAAGTGTAAGGTAAGTAGCCTCAGTTCACAGGAAAAGCAAGAGAGGAAAAGAGATTTTGGCCAAGGTCAAATGTTGCTTGGGCCAATCCATAAGGCACTATGCGCCCATGTGGGACTAAATATCCGCCCACGTGGGAGTCCGATCGGGTCGAGTGAGGATCCGTTGGAAAGCTCACTGAGAGACGAACAAAATGACACCAAGATGACACTCATCGGAGGTCACACGATCCCACACTCGTGGCCCAAATTGGGCTAGGTGATCATGATGGAAGCATGATATTTTGTTTATATTCCAAGTCCCACATTGCTTGCGTCAATGATGGGAGCTCTCTCATCCTCCTATAAATAGGAGTGACTCCACACCTTTCCAATTCTTATTCCATGTGTTGGATAGGGGGTCCCGTTTGGGAAACCCCACATAGTATAATATTTATCTTTCTATTTTGAGTCATTCTTCCGCGCATCAGTCGTGGACATATGGCTCTACCTCTCGTAGGCAGAGTCCTCCGTTTGGTGCGGCACTTTTCAGAGCTCATCGGTTGGAGGTCAGCCCTGGTGGAGCAGAGGCACTGCAAGATCCGAATTTTTAGCGATTGAGTCCAAGTTTGTAGCTTCTGCAATATTTATTTTTTTTTGGATTTATTTTCGATTTTTCATTTAGGTCCCTGGGTCGGGTTGGTTCATGTGGATCCGAGACTTTCCCTACATGTATATAAAAAAAATCTTCTTCGCGTTATCTAAAAAATTCTTTTTCTCATAACTTCCTTTGCATATATATATAAAAAAACTTTTCTTTCTAAAGGAAAATGTTCCTTTTTCTCATAACTTTCTTTGCATTGTATATATGAAAAAACAGAGGAAAATAATTTACATTGTATACTAAAAAAAAAGCAAAAATTAAAAGTTTCATTTTTCTTATAGTTGTATATAAAATTTTCTTTTGAATTGTGAGTAAAAAAACATTTCATTGCATTGCATATATATATAAAAAAATAATTTCTTTGCATTGTATAAAAAATAAATTTCCTTCTTATAATTTCATTTGCATTGCATAAAATATTCTCTTTTAAATTATGAATAAAAAAACCTCATTCTCTTGGCATTGCATATAAAAAAAATTTCTTTACATTGTACAAAAAAAAATTTAAATTTCATTTGCATTGTATGTTAAAATTCTCCTTTGTAGAAAGGGAAATCACTTTTTCTTTGCATTATAAAAAAAGAGGAAAATCCTTTGCATTGTAAATATGAAAATTTGTTTTTTGCATTATATATAAAATTTTCCTTTGAATTGTGAAAAATCTTTTTCTTCTCTTTGCATCGTATATATAAAATTTTCTTTACATTATATTAAAAAAAGTTTTCCTTTTTATTATGAAAAAATTTTATTTTTCTTATAATTTTGTTTGCATTGGATTTAACATTTTCTTTTGAACTATGAAAAAAACAATTTCCACTTTAACAAAACTTTTTCTTTGCATTGCATATATAAAAATTAATTTTTGCATTGTGTATAAAGAAATATGCTTTGCGTTATGTAAAAAGGTATTTTTCTTTTTCTCATAAATTCATTTCCATTGTAAAATAAAAATTTTCTTTTTCATTCTTTATCACATTTGTTTCTAATGTAAATCACCATTGTTTTTTCTTTCCTCCTATTGTAAATAATATTTGTACAAGTGACGAGGATATTTTCCCTCTCACATCAATTCTTAGGCCATAGGGTTGTATCAACATTTGTTCATTTATCTGCATAGTTAATAAACAGTGGCTATACTCACAATTATTGAGGTACATGGTCTCAATCTTTTGGCCTTTTACTAGCAAGCCTCACGTGAACTAGAGTCAATGTTGCAGCTGGTAATTGAGATGTTTAGTGTGAAAAAAATATTCTTTTTCCTACTAATCATGAATTTTCATACTTTGTGGAATTTCTGTTTCCGTTAAGAACCTCATTCGCCAATCGCAACATTTGACTAAAAGAAAAAGAAATCTCATGTGTGCGTAACGAAACATTTCTTTACACTCCAGTCTTGCTCTCTCATAGAATCCCTTGACTGACAAGGAGACAACTAGAGATCCAGAGAATGATCATGAAGAAAATTGCAAATGTAACCACTTCTTTTTTAAAAAAGAAATCTTCACCAAGATACCTGTAAGGACCCCTTATTGCAAAGAACTTAACACGGTATTTGTGGTGAAGCCATTTATCTCATATTCTTTTGTTGATTTATTTCTCTTTTTTTTCACATTTTTGCATTGCATTCAAAGCAATAATTGTATTGGGTTGGTGCCTGATAATTGTTTGGCCCCAAGAACGAGTCTGGTTGTTGAAGGTAGATATCACCTTTCTAGACTCATTCTTGCCTGGAGCCTCAGAGCTTGCATTGGGAAACCCTTGTTTTGAATTCCCAGTATAAAGAGGGTCATCACCTTAGAACTTCCATTCATGCCTTAAACCAAGTGCTTGCACCGGGGAATCGCCCTACTAATCGTGTATTTGAACCTCGATGCTTGCATTGGGGAATCACCAATTAGGCCATATCTCAGACCCTAGTGCCCGCACTGGGGGATGTACTCTCAACACGTGTCTAGTACTCTGTGTTCATACTGGGGAATTATTGTCTTAGGGCATGGTTTGGTCTCTCATTGGGGAACCATCATTTCAAACTCATGGTTCCATTAACACCTCCGTACCCCAGATGGTACAAGCCACAGCTTTCAAGAGAGTACCACACGAATGTAGGAAGGTAGCATTTTTCAAGCCAACCCCAACTCCTGAGTTTGAGAGTACACTCACAGAGAGGGTAAAATGCGACAAGCTTGATTATAAAATGTTAGAGTGAATGACATCAATTAGTCTGAAGTGCCTTCGAATCTTTTTCGAATGAACTTCCTCACACTTATTTTGGGAATAAAGTAAAGTGTCTTTTTATCAGCAACCGTCGTTCATTTGCTCCATTCTAGCATTCGAATGTTCGGAATCCTCGTCTAATTTGATCCAACATTGGCAATTAACTTGATTAATAAAAGAAGATACCGCACATATGCATAGTCGTGACTCTTTCAAGCATCACTCACTTCATAAGTTGGCTACATCAAGGATATTAGGCATTTCTTGGTTTCCCCAAACACATTGAAGATCACCTCTAGTAATCCCATTTAGGCCAGAAGTGGAATTTTCAAAGTCTGAACCAAGTCAATGTTCACCTGGTATGGGTAGTCTTTCGACTTTGTGTATTTCAGGGAATCAATTACCAAGAAAACAAAAAGAGAGAGGAACATTTTCATTTCATTTATCCAAATACTATCATCCATTGTCAGCCACTTCTAAGCCTTCATGCGTATAAAATTAATTGACATTAAAATAAACCCTAGGGAATAATAAGGACAACTCACGATATAAGTTCAATCCATGATAAAAGCTTTGTTTCTTATGCAAGTTTAGCATCTAATTGGCTTTACAAGTGACCAATGTGAGAGTCAAACCTTGTGGGAAGTTATTTGAACCAAACACTAATTTCTTTTCATCGATTATCATTAAGTGTAATCTGTCTGCTCATGCCGGTTCTAGAACTTGTTTTTAATCTTAATTGAAGCTTTGCATGCATTGGTTTGATATAAAGGATGGAGGCATTCATTTCATTCTCCCTTTGTCCAAACATAAACCCCATTTATATTATTCCCTTTTGCCACCTATTTTGAGCATTTTATTAAGCAATTTCCAAAACACTTCATCACGTGATTCGTGGATGGGTATTACGTTGACCAGTCATTCTCGCGAGTTGGATTTGCCTAGCGATTCAAATAAGCCAAGAAAGGGCTTGAAAAAAAAGAAAAGAAAGAATAAAATGATTATTAACGAAAAAAGATAAGAAAAAAATAAAAGTACACAAGCAACAAAGAGAGAAGATCTAAGGAAAACTCTTTTGATGGATAGAGAATGATCGATTGGTCAACATCTTCCTTTTTAGGTCAAATTTATCGTGCTCATGCAAGAAACTATTATTTCATGCTTGATAATTGCTAACTTCATTTCTTAAACACTTTTTCCACATTAGCCATTCCTCCATCATTACAAGCTTTTAAAGACCTCTTGATTTATTACACTAATACATCTGTAGCGGAAATGTAGATTAATTACAAGCCTATGACAACCTGCTAGTAGAACCAATTTGAGTGAAAATATTCCAACAATGGCAAGTGAGAGATTTATTTGTTCTTTGGTCATTTGTATTTGCTAGTTGGATGCTCAATTTGTTTAAAGACCTTATTAACTCTCAAATGCGAAGCACATGGGTTAGAGCAATTTTAATTCAAAGAGTTGTCATTATGTTCCCACAATAATTTTTGGGTCCCTTTCTTCCCTTTCATAAACCCACATTTTGCACCCATAAAGTCCTCATTAAGGTATCGTAAATCCAAATGTTTTCTGTAGGGCTAATAAAATGAGAGAGAGACTTCAATCTCAGCACTCAAAACATAAAACTTCCCCCGGGAAATACCAAGCCGAGATCTTCAATCCCTTTATCCCTATCCAAATTTTATCCTGAAATGAAGCTAGGGAAATTCTTCGCCCCTCAGGCCTCTTACCCTCTTTTTCAAAAAATTGGAAAATCCCTTTTTCCATAACCTAGAAAAGCCTCACTTTCATCCCATTATGGTCATTCTTTGGAGATTCTATATGCATATTTATGGTATCATGTTATTGTCAGTCAAGTGGTCAATGTTATCGTTAAGGATGACTCATCTTTTTAATAGAAGTCCACTCTTCTGTTGGATTTCTCCTTTTCCACATGTGTATCATGTAGACACTTCTCATTAGTCCCAAGATAAAGTTGATAAGTCTTCTTGGACAAGGGCATTTTTAAACTTTTGATGATCTCATTCTAACGTGACGGAGCTTGCGCTTCACATTCGCAAATCATTAAAAATCAAAGTGTGAGGAAGGAAACAATGCTTGATTTCGAAAATTGAAAACAAGTAACTTCTTCTATGAGATTTTTCCATTGAGTTCTCAATGATTGAAACCAAAATATTGATTAATTTCTTTACTTGGTATTCAATTGTGGAGACTAAGTTAATCGACTTCTAAGAGAAGAAGTTCCTGATTTATGTTCAAAACTCAAAATCAAAAGTAAATTTCAAAATGAGATCAAAGTTTTCTTTGTCACCTTTTGACAATTTGTTCAAAGTTGAAGCATCTTAACTCTCTTTGTTTGGTTTTCAATGATTAGAGGTATGACTGAATGTTTGCTTTCACTTGTTTTTACTCCTCCAATTGTTAGGAGAGTAATTTCACTTTATCCACTCATTGAATAAACTGTTTCCTTGTCTCAGTTTCTTGGCCGGGGAATCGCTTTCTACCGAAATTGTGGTCCCAGCCCCTTGTCCATCGATTGGGGAATCCTCCTATTTTCAGAGACAGGGTCACGAGGTCCCACAAATGTGTCCCTTTCTGTGCTTATCATGGGATTTAGATCTCCCAAATTCTCTCTTAATTCTTTGATAAATTCCATCCTAATGAGACTAAGGTTATATTTCACATTTACATGTAAATCCTTGAAAATAGAAGTATAAGGGTAGACAATGCTTAATTTTGAGGATTGTAATCATGTCAACTCTGCCATGATATTTTTCTACTTGGTTTTCGATGATTGAAACAAATGTATTGATTTATTTCTTTACTTGGTCTTCAATGGTTAAGACCAAGTTAACTTTTAAGAAAGAAGAGGTGCTTGATTAGTGCTCAATACTCGAAATCGAGATGAATTTTAAAATAAGGTCAAAGATTTCTTTAATTGGCTTTCAACAGCTTAGTCAAAGCTAAAGCATTTTTTTACCCTTATTACTTGATTTTCAAAGATTAAGATGTAATTAAATAGTGTTTTCCTTCACCTATCTTCGTTTTTCCCATTGATACGAGAGTAATTTTACCTCCTCATTATAAAAACAGTCATCCTGCCTCGATCTCTAAATTGAGGAATTCCCTTCTCTTGAATACAGACTTAATCCCCGCCCATTGACTAGGGAATCATCTTGCCCTTAGTATTGGGATCAAAGTATCCCAAAAACATACCCCTCTCTGCTTGTCTTGGGATTTCGATGTCTCAAGTTCTCTCTTAACTCCTTTGTTTGCGGACTGGAGAATCATTTCCTCTGCACCTAGGATTGGGATCCCGGTGTCACAAAGCACATTTCTGGCTGTATAGGGTCTCTAATGCCCTGAATTTTCCTCCATTCTCCTGTTGGTGGACTGGGAATCATCTTTTTGGTTGTCGAGATCCTAATGCGCTCACGACATTCTTTCCCTAAGAAGGCTGGGGAATCACTTCCCTTCAAAGTTTTGGGGCATGAGTATCTCCGAATGTTGTTTCCATTTTCCTTTTTTAAGAGAAAATTAAATAAAAATAAATAAAGCGATGTTTTGGACCATGTTTGTATGCATTTCTCTTATATGTTCGTGTTACCACCAATGAGTGTTTAAGGGTCTTGTCGACCATCTTTTAAATCTGACCAGATCTCACCATAAAGTGTTTCGAGAATTGGCGCCATTTTCAATTGAATCCTACCAATGTATTTTGGGGTTCAACATCTTATCCCACCAATAAGTGTTTTGGGATTAGATATGGGAATCAAAATCCCACCAATGAGTGTTTAGGGATTTCGGCGCCCATATTTTAATCTGACTAAATCTCTCCTATAAGTGTTGCAAGATCTGGCACCATTGAATCCTACCAATGAGTGTTTTAGGGTTCAGTATCTTATCCCTCAGTAAGTGATTTGGGGTTGGATACGGGAACCAACATCCTACCGAGGAGTGTTTAAGGATAATGATACCCGCATTTTAATTGGACTAAATCTCACAAATAAGTGTTGCGAGATCTGGCACCATTGATTCCTACCGATCAGTGTTTTAGGATTCCGTATCTTATCCCGTCAATAAGTGTTTTGGGGTTTGATACGAGAATCAACATCCTACGAATGAGTGTTTAAGGATAATGATACTCGCCTTTTAATTGGACCAAATCTCACCAATAAGTGTTGCAAGATCTGGCACCATTGAATACTACCAAAGAGTGTTTTAGGGTTCAGTATCTTATCCTGCCAATAAGTATTTTCGAGTTGGATACGAGAATCAACATCCTACCAATGAGTGTTAAAGGATAGTGATACCCGCCATTTTAAATGGACCAAATCTCACCAATAAGTGTTGCGAGATCTGGCACCATTGAATCCTACCAATGAGTGTTTTAGGGTTCAATATCTTATCCCGCTAATAGGTGTTCTGGGGTTGGATACGGGAATCAACATCCTACCAATGAGTGTTAAAGGATAGTGATACCCGCCAATTTTAATTGAATCCTACCGAAGAGTGTTTTGGGGTTCAATATCTTATCCCACCAATAAGTATTTTGGGATTAGTTATGGGAATCAAAATCCCATCAATGAGTATTTAGGGATTTCGGCGCCCATCTTTTAATCTGACCAAATCCCTCCAATAAGTGTGGCGAGATCTGGCACCATTGAATCCTACCAATGAGTGTTTTAGGGTTTAGTATCTTATCCCACCAATAAGTATTTTGGGGTTGGATACGGGAATCAACATCCTACTAATGAGTGTTAAAGGATAGTGATACTCGCCTTTTAATTTGACCAAACCTCTCCAACAAGTGTTGTGAGATCTGGCATCATTGAATCCTACCAATGAGTGTTTTAGGGTTCAGTATCTTATCCCACCAGTAAGTGTTTTGGGGTTGGATACGGGAATCAACATCCTTCCGAGGAGGGTTTAAGGATAATGATACCCGCCTTTTAATTGGACCAAATCTCACCAATAAGTGTTACAAGATCTGGCACCATTGAATCCTACCAATGAATGTTTCAGGGTTAAGTATCTTTTCTCGCCAATAAGTATTTTGGGGTTGGATACGGGAATCAACATCCTACCAATGAGTGTTAAAGGATAGTGATACCCGCCACTTTTAATTGAATGCTACCAAAGAGTGTTTTGGGGTTCAATATCTTATCCCACCAATAAGTGTTTAGGGATTAGATATGGGAATCAAAATCCCACCAATGAGTGCCTTGGGATCTGACGCCCACCATTTTCCATAGGAATTAGATTTTGCCTATGAGTGTTTCGGGATCTGACATCTACAACTTTTCCATAGGACTCAGATTCTGCCAATAAGTGTTTTGGAGTCTGACACCTACAGATTTTTGGATATCCTTGCCCGTCAAGATCTCCATAGTGAGCAGTTTTCGCCGTTGAGTGTTTCGAAAGCTGACACCCATAACTTGGGAATACCATTATTTTCATATTTTTGGGTGCATGAACGAGTAGATTTTCTTAAGAGTTTTTAGCACCAATTAATTATCCCTTTGGCAAATAGCGCTCCAACTCGATGATGGGGCTCACCGTGCAACTAGAGGACTCTATCCACCTCAGGTGGACAGGTTGGATGCTGAAGATGGGGGCAATGACGAGTCATATCACTGGTGGCTTAAGGCTTTTCTAGGTAAAAGATTTCTCAGGCCTGTAATTGCACTATTCTAGGCTGTCGCTGGTGATTGAATTTACACACTGTTGGCCGCCGAACAAAATAGGGGTCTATTTTTGTCTTTACTTGTCCTCTCTCTCAATTTTGTGAGCTATGCTCACCTCTCTCAGTAGAGCTTTCGAGGAAAAGGCAAGTAAAGAGGGGAATTTGTAGACACTGCATTTTGTCCGGACTTTTTAAAGTTAATAAATAAGGACAAACATCGCCTCTGGATGGCTTATGTGGACACCGCCTTTTGTGCACCCCAAAATCCACCAAAAATAAAATAGCACAAAAATAAGTTGAGGGGTCGCGACGGGTGAGCCCTAGGGGTCGCAACCCCCTCCTCCTATAAGGAACCCGTCGCGACGTATAGGCCCATACGTCGCGACCCCCTTAGCATTTATGGCAGATCTAAGATTTGAGATCTAGTACCCGTCGCGACGGGGAAACCTACCCGTCACGACCCCCAACCCGTTAATGCCCATTAATGCCCATTGATACCCATTAATACCCATTGATGCCCATTATTGCCCTTAATGCACATTGATGCCCATTAATGCCCATTAAGGCCCATTGATGCCCATTAATGCCCATTAATGCCCAGATTCAATCTTCCTTTTATATGACCCATGGAACTCACTAGAAATAGTGAGTCCCATCACTTGTCAAGGGGAGGAAAAAAATGGAGGAGAGGGAGAGAGGACCAAAAGGCTGCTAACAAGAAGTAAGAGGTAGAAAATATTTCGATTATATTCCATTATTTTTCTCATACTAATCCACCCATATTCTCTTGATTGCTTGATTCTTTTTGGTTGAGTAGTTTCTTTTTTTCGAGTTGCAACCCCTTGGTGTAGGTGTTGCAACCCTATACTTGACTCGAGCACCTAGAGACATTCTGACTTGTCTTCTTCCCCTTTTGCTTAAAAACGAAAAAGGGGTCGCGACGTATTACACAACCCGTCGCGACCCCCTTTGCTTTTGGGAGACACAAATTAATTATTTCTTACATGGTAAATATAATCCTTTTTATATGTAACCTAGTGCCACCAAGAGACTTTTGTTTTTATAGGACCACTAGCCTTCACGCTATCTGGGCATTTCGCCTGATGAGCCTTCACACATGCACTCTTTCACATTCTTTTATTAGGGTAGATAGGTAGCAAAAGCCATTGGCCTCTTTAGGTACATTGCACTGGGAGGCCATCTAAGTATTTGCTTGATGAGCCTCTCCTCAGTCACGCACATGTATGTCACAGGAACTACATGGGCTTTGATCCCTCTTTGAGCGTACGTAGGCTCTGGGCTTTCATCCTAGGTCAAGCCCTCCCTCATTGGCTTTATATATATTTTTAAAGCCATATAATTTTAATATTAATTTTTAGGGCAACCGTCTTCGGACTGGGGAAGAAGGGTGCCTAACACCTTCCCTTCATCTCAATCAGACTCCCGAACCCAACATTTTGTGAAAATTCATTTTTACCCCACTTTTGAACATATTTTTATTTTTCGAAACTTTGATTGAAAATTTGGTGGCGACTCCCGTCGAAGGCTCCGGTCTTCACAACAGTCTATCAACTGCAAGGTGGGGCTGAGTACTGGTGGTGAGGAGCCAAACAGCTACTCGAGGGTAGGAATCGCCCCTTGACCTGGGAAACCTTTAGGGAAACTTTTCTAGCAAAATACTAATCGGAGAGTGTTAAAAAGGAGAGGGAGATTGAATTTCTGTAGCTGAAACAGAGGGGGAGACCGTTTGACGAGTATTTGGCCATGTTTGAGGAACTTGCCAAATTCTCTACTTACCTGAAGTTTAGGCATGATGAGCGATGGAAGGCAGCCCAATTTGAGGCTGGATTAGACATGAACATAAAAACCCAAGTAGCCCCGCTAGAAATAAAGAACTATGCGGAGCTAGTCAACAAATGTCGCATCATTAGCAAGAACTTGAGTTATAGGGCTACAGTAAACCAAAGATTCGAACGGAGACCCCAAAATAACCTGAATGTGAGGAAACCAAACTTCAAACCTGCCGAGGGAAGTACCAGCAGAACTACCCCTACTAGAGTGAGTCGTCCTCGATGCGCCAAATGCAATAGGGAACACTACCCTACTCAGCCCTGCTTCACCTGCTATCGGTGTGGGAAACCCGGACATTTTGCCAAGGCGTGCAATGCCAAGGATCCTGTAGGGAACGGAAACCGAACACCGGCTGTTGGAATAGTCTTTGCTCTGGACGAGGTTGTCAATGAACAGACTGAGGATCTCATAGAGGGAACGATTAAAATTCAAAACATTAATTTTAAAATTCTATTTGACTCAGGAGCCACCCAGTCTTTCATTTCTGAACCTTTTGTGAAAACCCTAAATTTCTCTACCGAACCCTTATTTTGTAAACTGCATGTTTCTACCCCTTTGGGGAAAAGACTGATTGCTACCCATACTTGCTTGAACTGTCCCATAACCATTAATTCTAAACTTTTTCATGCAAACCTTATTTGTTTGAATATGTCCACTATATACATAATCTTAGGAATGGATTAGTTATCTAAGAATCGTGTTGTGTTAGATTGCGCTGCTAAATCAGTGATCTATTTAAGTGCCTATACTGTTAAAGAACCTAGAGCATTAAGTCTAGAAGAGAGAATTAGTCTAATTGCAGTAGTCAGCGATTTCAGTGATTTATTCCCTGATGAAATACATGAGTTGCCTCCCGAGAGTGAAATAGAATTCTCCATAGATTTTATGCCTTGAACCGGACCCATATAAATGACTTGTTGAGGAAGGAGTTTATTAGACCTAGTGTTTCACCCTAGGGAGCCCCAGTCCTCTTTGTGAAAAAGAAGAACGGAAGCCTTAGACTCTGTATATACTATAGGTAGTAAAATAAGGTGACTATCAAAAACAAATATCCCCTACCCCGCATAAATGACTTGTTGGACCAGTTGCAAGGAGCGACGATGTTTTCAAAAGTTGACCTTAGATCAGGATACCATCAGATTACGGTTAAGAAGGAAGATACCCCTAAGACCGGGTTTAGAGCGCTTTATGGCCACTATGAATTCCTAGTGATGTCATTCGGGCTAACCAATGCCACTGCGGTGGTCATGGATTATATGAACCGCATTTTTCGACCTTACCTAGACCAATTCGTCGTAGTTTTCATTGATGACATTCTGATTTACTCTCGGAATGAAGAAGAGCTTTAAGAACATCTTGGACTGGTATTGCAAGTACTACGAGAGAAATAGCCATACGCCAAGATAGAGAAATGCGACGTTTGGTTTGAAGAAGTAAAGTTTTTAGGGCATGTGATCAATAGGCAGGGCGTAGCTGTAGACCCTAGTAAGACGGAGACTGTTAGGAATTGGGAGAGACCTCAAACTGTAACCGAAATTAGAAGTTTTTTGGATTAGCTGGGTACTATAGGAGGTTTATAAAGGTATTTTCTGAGATAACCCTCCCTATGACTAAACTGACCTGAAAGAACACACCTTTTAAATGGTCAGCAGAGTGTGAAACAAGCTTTCAAACTCTGAAGGATAGGTTGACCACACCCCCTGTGCTTACCATACCCGACCCATCGGAGCCTTTCGAGGTATACACTGATGCCTCAAAGAAAGGACCTGGCTGTGTGCTTATGCAAAATAAGCAAGTGGTGGCGTATGCCTCACGACAAATTAAGCCAAATGAAGACAACTACCCGACCCATGACCTAGAGTTAGCGGCTGTAATCTTTGAAGTGAAAATTTGGAGACACCTATTATACGGAGCTAGGTTTAAAATCTTCTGTGACCATAAGAGCCTTAAGTACCTTTCTGATCAGAAGGAGTTCAACATGAGGCAGAGGAGATGGGTAGATTTATTGAAAGATTATGACTTTGACCATAGGTACCACCCAGGGAAAGCCAACGTAGTTGCTGATGCCTTGTGTAGGAAATCCATTCAGGTAGCCCACTTGATGGTCGAGGAGATGAAAATGATTGAGAACGTTAGACACCTAGGCTTGAATACTGTGCTGGCTAATGAAAAATTAGAGGTGAGTGAATTTCGAATTGAGTGCGACCTGCGTGCTCAAATTAAGGAAGCCCAAATTAAGGATGAAACCCTAGATGCCTTAAAAAAACAATCCGATTTTCACGAATCTGAGGACGAGGTACTATTGTTTACGAATAGAATAGTAATTCCTAGTGATCTTGATTGGAAGAGTAAGATATTAGATGAAGCCCATAGGAGCATGTATACTGTTCATCCCGGTATGACCATGATGTACCAAGGCCTGAAAAAGAAATTGTGGTGGCCAAGGATGAAGAAAGACATAGTCGAGCATCTGGGTAAGTGTTTGACTTGTCAAGAAGTCAAAATAGAACACCAAGAACCCTCGGGAATGCTACAACCTTTAGCTATACCCGAGTGGAAATGGGATCAAATTACCATGGATTTCGTAGTAGGATTACCTCGAACCCCTTCCTACCATGACTCAATCTGGGTAATTGTGGATAGACAAACGAAGTCTGCTCACTTTTTACCCATCAAGATCACATTTTCCTTAGAAAAACTAGCCCAACTTTACATTAAGGAAAGAGTGATGCATCACGGAGTGCCAACTAGCATAGTGTCCGACAGAGATCCCAGATTCACCTCGCGATTCTGGCAAGCTCTACAAAATGCATTAGGGACACAATTGAGGTTTAGTACAACATACCATCGTCAGACAGATGGCCAGTCAGAGAGAACAATTCAAACTCTCGAGGATATGATCCGATCGTGTGCACTGGAGCAAGAAGGCACATAGGATGCCTAGTTGCCATTGGTAGAATTTGTCTACAAAAACAGCTATCATTCTTGTATAGGCATGGCACCGTACGCAGCCCTCTACGGAAGAAAGTGTAGGTCCTCACTTTGTTGGACGGAAGTCGGTGAGGAGAGAGTGTTAAGACCAGACATAGTTCGCTAAACTACGGAACAACTCCGTATGATTAGGGAAAAGATGAGAGTTTCCCAATAGAGGCAAGAGAATTATGCCAACTAGAGGAGGAAACCACTGGAGTTCAATGAGGGAGACCATGTATTCTTCAAAGTAACCCAAATGGCAGGCATAGGAAGATCACTAAAAGCGTGAAAATTACATCCGTGATTCATAGGTCTCTATCAGATTCTTAAGAGAGTCGGTCCGGCGGCATATCAAATAGCCCTACCCCCAAAGTTGTCTTACCTCCACAACGTGTTCCATGTTTCTCAACTCCGTAAATACATTCCAGATCCTTCACACGTACTCAAGACTGAGCTAGTAGAATTGAAAGAAAATTTAACTTACCCCTCAGTCCCTGTGAAGATTTTAGAGTTTGAGAACAGGCAACTTTAGAGTAAAGCCGTTCCATTAGTCAAAGTGTTGTGGCAAGATGTTTTGACACAGGAGATGACTTGGGAACGCGAAGAGGACATGAGACAACAATATCCAGCATTATTTGCAGGTACATTCTTAAATTTTGGGGACAAAATTCTAATAAGCAGGGGAGTATTGTAACATCCTGTAAATTTAAACCCAACTTTGACAAGGAGTTTTCTGTTGACTTTTCTGTGATATGTTTGACTGAACTTGATTGTATTTGATTTTTCCTGTAAATAGGATTAGAAACCTTAATTATAGGTCAAGAGACCCAAAAATCAAGGAAAACGTGCCAGAGGAACCCTAACCCGAACCCTAGGAACTAAATGAAAGAAAAACTTAGTTTTAGCCCTCTTTCCCTTATCGAGTTAAAAAGGGTAAAGAAGACCTATTTGACCCTAGAAAAGTACCCTAGGACACTCTAGAGACACCTTAAGACTTATCTAAGGGACCCCAACCTCAAGAAAAGTCCTGAATTGACACATTTTCTCAAGTAGAAATTTAGGGACTAAAAAGATAGAAATAAAAAATTGTAAATAAGGCACCTTAGCTTACTTAAAGCCCAAGAAAGCCCATTTTAGCCACCCAAAGACACTCAAAACTATCCTATTAAGCACCAGCCACGAGACCTGATAGAGAATTAAGGGATTAGGCAAGTTATACAAATTTTAAAAAGGGAATTAAATGAGAATTTAATGACAAATTAACCTCTTTAATGCTACCCATGGTCTAGTAACCAAAATTACCACTTTAAGAGCCAATTAACCACCGAATTATGGCCTTAGCTGAAGAAAACAACTTTAGGAAACCATATACAAGGTAAAATAATCAGAATTAAAACTGGAAAACCGAAATTAGCCATGTTACAACTCAATCAAGAGGCCACTTAAAGCATTTAACCTAAGCAAGCCCCACCCGAGACTTAAGCAATATTTAGGCCACCCAGACAACCCCTAAGCCCCGCTAGCACACACCACTAGGTGTCCTAATGATGTTTAATAGTTACCAACAGATGGACACCTCGTCTCTTAATTATTTCAGCCTCACATGTTTGAGCTCCTTTATATGGAGTGAAATCGAGAGAGAAAGGGAGATCAGCTGAAAGCTGAAAAAGAAAACTGAGAGTAAGGTGAGAGTAAGTTTCAGGAAGAAGCCTGAGGCCGGAGAGAAGGCTGGAGGCTCGTGGTTAGCTACTGGAAGCAAAGGGAGGAGCAGAGAACCTTAGTCATACCCACACATCCAAGAAACACCATTTTCATCAAGTTTGCCCAAGCAATTCAGAAGCTCAAACCTGCGTTTCTTCTCTAAAAACTCAAGGTAACGTAGGGTTACCCTTCCTTCTTCATCTCTGAGTCAAGAGCATCCATCAATGGTGGTGGTATGAGACTCTATGACCATCTTTCTCGTTGCTGCCATATGAAGCCCTGTTTTGGGTTGTGTAGTTTCAAGAGAGCATAACTCTCTCGATTCTCAACCAAATTGAGTGTATAAATAGTCAAAAGAAAGCTAAGAAGATGAACTTTAATAACCCCAAAATGCATGTTCCATCAGAGGCTGCCATACAGCTGGTTAAAGCCTCGAAAGTTCACTAAAAAATGTTAAAACCCTATTTTCTAGTGTGAAACTTGTAACTGCTGTGTTCTGTGAATTCTGGTGGGCTGGGTTTCGAACTGATTTAGAATAACTTATTGATAGATATTAGGATTATAAAGTGTTAGAAAATTGATGTAACCATCTACTTAAGCTTCTGTTTCAGTACTGAGAAATCCCTAATTAAAGAGCTCAAAATTTGCCTTTGCCAAGTTATTTTCTTTTCTGATTTTCTTTTAATGTTAAACTGCTGTCAAACTGCTAAATGGTAATTGGTAGCCTCGTGAATGGCCTTAAGGATGTTGAAACCTGATAGAGTAGTTTTGTGCTTTTAAAATGAAAAGAACATGCACTTATGATGTTGTTTGGACTTGGAATCTGCTGGTGAATCTTGTAAGCTTCCTATTTATTGTTATTTGTGCCTTCCACATGTTTTTTTTAGCCTCACAGTAGCCAAAAGCTCTGAATTTACCTACAAGGTTTCTAGCATTTGATTAAGAAGCCAATACATTTAAAATGGACATTCTCATGATTTCTGCTGGATATGCTTGTTGAGTTTTGGTTATGGATTTTGTGTGATGCTGGAATCATATTTCTGAACTTATTGAACCTCTAACTACTTTAAACATACTGAGATTTTCCTCCTGGGTTTGTCAAAATACCCTAGGTAGTGCAATTGGTAAGAAAATGAACTTGTATGGTTCTGAGGGATTTTTCCTTGCTGTCAAACCATGGGGAAATTTCATTTTCTGTCTTATTGCTATCATTAGAGGTCCTAACACTTGTGGATACATTCAAAAATCATAAGAGTACCACTTAGTTGGTAAGTAAATGCACTAAAGGGTAAAATAGGGGTAGCTGTCCTATGTTAGGTAAAGGGACTGCCAAATGAACCCCAAGTGCGGTTTTTCTGAGTTTGGAATGACTAAGTCATTAGGCAGTGAGGGTACCAAAGAATGAATGAGGGATAGTAAGGTCAGAATACTTTTAGGAGATAAGAAAGGCAAGATAAACTGGTAGTGGGCAAAGAGGTGAGAAATCCAACTATAAAAATTGGGTACTCAGGTTCTGAGAGGGTAGGACAATTCCTCCCACCCTCCAGACCTCTCAGTGGGTATTTCCATAGAGAAAAAGGAGTCAAAGGCACCTAGCTTGGCCTTTAGAACACCAAAACACCTTAAATGGGAAGATTGACAAGAAAGGGGCAAAATTGCTGCATAAATCTCACCCTTGTACTGATATGGCTGCACCCACTTGCTGTGCAAGTCATAAATGACCTTAGCTTAGTTAGGGGGAGTTACTTAGAGCTTGACAAGAGCCAGAACAGAAAAGAGCTAGAGAGAGGGACTAAAGTGAAATAACAACACTGTCTTTTCATTTTTTTTGAAAACTGGGTGACATAAGTTATTTGAGGTTAGGACCCTATCTATTTTGACTTTATGGGATGTGGGGATGCTATGTACAGGGATGGGAGCGGTCAGAATGGTTTCTAACCATGTCTAGACACTAGAATGACTTTTCTTGAGAAATTTTCAAAGGAAAGAGTTTTGCTTCAAAAATGTGGGTTCTATATTGATTTTCTGTGTGAAAACTATACCAGCAAGTCATAAATTGTCCTTAGGAGTTTGTTGCATCTTGGTTTCAGCTTGAAACAACCTAGAATTGGAATTGGGTCTTAATAGGGACCATTTTGAAAGAAAAACTAGAAGAAATCTTAAAATTCTTATTCTGACCCAATTTCTAGCTGAATTCTTTTGGAATCTTTCTAGATGTGTGTAGTAGGTCCTAAATGACTAGGTTTTGTGGCTGGATGTGGTTAAAATGTTTGAATTTGCCTTGATTTTCCTTATTTTGGAAAAAGGACCCTTTTGATAAAGAATTATGAAATTGAGGGTCAAAATGTAATTTTCTTTCTTGAAAAACTAGGTGAAACTGTTAAATATATATTAAAGATGCCTCTGGTGAAATTTCATGACTTTTGGATTCCTTTATGAAAAGTTATATATGTTACTTGCTGTATAAGTTATATTTGACGTTGTGGTTGACTTTGTTTGACTTTTGAGTTGACCAAATGCTATGTTGACTGTTATAATCAGGTTATTTAAGTGTTTGGCATCCAACTCTGAAATTAAGTTTTTTTTGCATGGATCTGTGAACTGATAAGCCTTGAAGGGGCAGATATTTTAGCATGCATCTGTGAACTGATAAGCCCTGGAGGGGCATGTATTTTAGCATGCATCTGTGAATGAATGCATATGCCCTGGAGGGGCAAAACTGTATATATGCCTGGAGAGGCAAGTGAATGACAACTGAATAAACATTACCTGTGGAAAAACCCATGTTATATTATTTGATCTGTATGGAAAGGACACACTAGGCTGGCTAGGAATGCGTCCGGGACATAGCTGTCTAGCAACTAGTGAGGAGATAATCCAGTCTGGGACTGGTGATCCTAAGGTTCTAACTTTGTGCGCACATCGGGGGACGCCCTGGAATGTTGGGTAATTCATGTTGCCTTATATGGGCAGACTTTACTTGTTGGTAAGTCGGTTTTTGTGCCGTTTCATTAGATTGTTTTCATTGATGGTAATGGTTTAGCCAGTTGTACAGGTCCTGGAGAGATCTGGTTTTTGGCATGGCTGATAAGTGCATGTGGTGGTAAACGTGCATACTTTCGAAAGAAAATGGTTACTTTTTCTGCCTAAAGCTTTTTCAGCATCATCATGTATGTTGAAGTCATGTGTGTAAATATGTTCTTATTGATGTTAAATAGTTAAATTATCTGTTAATTTGTGAAGGAAGTTTTTCTGTATTCTTAGTAATACAGCTGAACCACTAATTATTTTTTATAAAACTGGTCTCACTACGTTAGTGTGTTCAGATGCCCAGGTACCTCCTGCTATTAGAGATTGAGGTGGAGCTGTTGGAAGTCCCCTTTCTAGGTTACTTCCAGATTCTGAAGGCTATCAACATCCTTGTCTTCTTCCCTTCGGTAGAGAATACCCCCAGGACCTAGAGCGGGTGTATGATGGATAGCTAGCAGGGAGCTAACTCTTTTTGGCGGTGACTTAGAAGTGACACTTATTTTGGATTATAATACTAACTATTTAGGCCTGCGTGCCACTAACTATTAAACTTATGCAAGTATATATGTAAGGATGTATGTAGTACACTTAGCCTATATGCTGATTAGGTTATGTATGGAGGTTTAGTGCCTCGTTTCACCTGAATATCTTTGTATGTGCCAAAAATGAATTTTGGGAGAGCGCGAGAGTAACAAACACGTAACTTCTAGTTTCTAAGGTTATATAATCAACCGAGAGTAACCGATCGTTGGGGTAACACTTGACTTTTATTACTCCCGTATGAACAAAAAAGAAAAAAAAATTGGACCACGATTTTTAAAAGTTATGTTAAAAAACCAAATTCCGCAAATACAATCAATAAAGAAACTAGGACGTTACAGGTTTGGCATTAAGGGTTTGCGGTTTAGGGTTTAGGGTTTATGGTTTGGGGTTTTAGGGTTTAGGGTTTATGGTTTGGGGTTTTAGGGTTTGTAGTTTAGGGTTTAGGGTTTAGGGTTTAGGGTTTAGCGTTGGGGATTAGGGTTAAGGGTTTGGGGTTTAGATTTTAGCGTTTAGGGTTTGTTGTTTAGGATTTAGAGTTTTAGGGTTTAGGGTTTAGTGTTTAGGGTTTGGGGTTTGGGGTGTAGGGTTTAAGGTTTAAGGTTTAGGGTTTGGGGTTTGAGGTAAGGATTTGGGGTTTATGGTTTAGGGTTTGCGCTTTGGGGTTTAGGGGTAAGGTTTATGGTTTGGGGTTTAGGGTTTCGGATTTCGGGTTTAGGGTTTACGATTTAGGGTTTAGGGTTTATGGTTTAGCGTATAGGGTTTAGGGTTTAGGGGTTGGGGTTTAGGGTTAAGGGTTTGGGGTTTATGGTTTGGGGTTTATGGTTTAGGGTTTGGGCTTTGTGGGTAAGGTTATAGGGTTTATGGTTTAGGTTTTGGGGTTTAGGGTTTGGGGTTTGGGTTTAGGGTTTGGGTTTTGGGGTTTATTGTATGAGGTTTATGGTTTATGGTTTCGAGTTTTGGGTTTGAGGTTTGGGTTTAGAGTTTCTTTTTTTAGGCTTAGGGTTTAGGGTTTAGTGTTTCAGGTTAGGGTTTGGGGATTAGGGTTACGGGTTTGGTGTTTATGGTGAAGAGTTTGAGGTTTGGGTTTAGGGTTTGGGGCTTTGGGTTAGGGCTTGAGGTTTAGGGTTAGGGCTTGGGGTTTAGGGTTAGGCTTTAGGGTTTAGGGTTTAGGGTTTATGGTTTGGTGTTTGGTGTTTTAGGGTTTGTGGTTTAGGGTATGGGGTTTTGGGTTAAGGGTTTAAGGTTTGGGGTTAAGGGTTAGAGGTTTTGGGTTTAGGATTTAGGGTTTAGGGTTTAGGGTTTAAGGTTTATTTTTTACGGTTTGGGGTATAGAAATAGGGTTTTAGGGTTTAGGGTTTGGGGTTTGGCATTTAGGGTTTAGGGTTTAGGGTTTGGGGTTTGGGGTTTATGGTTTACGATTTAGGGTTTAGTGATTGCAATTTAGAGTTCAGGGTATAAGGTTTTGGGTTTTGGGTTTAGGGATTAGGTTTCGAGTTTAGGGATTATCGTTTAGGGTTTAGGGTTTGCGGTTTAGGGTCTTGGGTTTGGGTTTTGGGTTTTAGGGTTTAGGGTTTAGGGTTTGGGGTAGAAGGATTAGGGTTGTAGGTTTAGAGTTTAGGGTTCAGGGTTTAAGGTTGGGGGTTTCGGAATTAGGGTTTAAGGTTCGGGGTTTAGGGTTTAGCATTTGGGGCTAAGGGTTTGGGGTTTATGATTTAGGTTTCGGGTTTAAGGGTTAGAGTTTAGGGTTTAGGGTTTAGGGTTTGGGGTTTATTATTTAGGGTTTGCAGTTTGGGGTTCGGGGTTTGGGGTTTTAGGGCATAGGATTATGGTTTGGGGTTTGGGGGTTATGGTTTAGTTTTTAGGGTTTGAGGTTTAGGGTTTAGGTTTTATGGTTTAGAGTTTACGGTTTAGGGTTTCGGGTTTTGGGTGTTGGGTTTAGGGTTTCGGGGGTTAAGGGTTAAGAGTTTCGGGTTTTGGGGTTAAGGGTTAAGGGTTTTTTGTTTATAGTCTAGTGTTTGGGGTTTAGGGTTAGGGTTTAAGGTTTAGGGTTTGGGGTTTTAGGTTTGGGGTTTAGGGTTTAAGGCTTAAGGTTTGGAGTTTAGGGTTTGGGGTTTGGTGTTTAGGGTTTGGGGTTAAGGGTTTAGGGTTTAGGGTTTAGGGTATTGCGGTTTAGGGTTTATAGTTAATGGTTTGGGGTTTAGGGTTTAAGGTATAGGGTTTAAGGTCTAAGGTTTAGGGTTTCAGGTTTATGGTTTGGGGTTCAGGGTTTCGTGTTTAGGGTTTAGGGTTTTGGGTTTTGGGTTTAGGGTTTATGGTTTATGGTTTAAGGTTTAGGGTTTAAGGTTTATGATTTTGGGTGTAGGGGTTGGGGTTTAGGGATAGGGGTTTGAGGTTTAGCGTTTAGGGTTTTTGTTTTGTGGTTTAGGGTTAAGGTATGGGGTTTCTGTTTAGAGGTTTAGGGTTTGGGGTTTGGGGTTTGGGATTTAGGGTTTGGGGTCTAGGGTTTAGGGATTATGGTTTGGGGTTAGGGTTTGGGATTTGGGGTTAAGGGTTTGGCGTTTATGGTTTAGGGTTTTCGGGTTTAGGGTTTGGGGTTTAGGGTTTTACGGTTTTGGGTTTTGGGTTTTGGGTTTTGGGTTTTGGGTTTTGGTTTAGGTTTTAGGGTTTGGGGTTTAGGATTTAGGGTTTGGTGATTGTGGTTTAGGGTGTAGGGATTATGGTTTGGGGTTTGGGGTTTTGGGTTTGGGTTAAGGTTTTGGGGTTTATGGTTTAAGGTTTGGACTTTAGGGTTTAGTGTTTGGGGTTTATGGTTTAAGGTTTCGAGGTTTAGGGTTTAGGGTTTAGGAGTAAAGGGTTTGGGCTTTAGGGTTTGGGGTTTAGGGTTTAGGATTATCGGTTTATGGTTTGGGGTTTAAGGTTTAGGGTTTCGCATTTTGGGTTAAGATTTGGGGTTTAGCGTATAGGGTTTAGGGTTTAGCCTTTAGGGTTTAGTGTTTAGGGTTTAAAGTTTAGGGTTTAGGGCCTAGGGTTTAGGGTTTAAATTTAGGGTGTATGTTTTGGGGTTCAATGTGAAAGGCTTAGGGTTTGGGGTTTGGGGTTTATGTTTAGGGTTTGGGGTTTTGGATTTAGGGTTACAGTTTGCCGTTTCAGGTTATTGTTTAGGGTTTAGGGTTTACAATTTAGGGTTTGGGTTTTATGGTTAAGGGTTTTGGGTTTTAAGTTTATGATTTGGGGTTTGGGGTTAAGGGTTTAGGGTTTATGGTTTAGGGTTTTGGGTTTATGTGTTTAGGGTTTCGAGTTTTGGATTTGGGATTTGGGGTTTAGCGTTTAAGGTTTAGGGTTTAGGATTTAGGATTTAGGGTTTAAGGTTTAGGGTTTGGGTTTAAAGCTTTAGAGTTTGGGGTTTGAGGTTTATGGTTAGGGTATGGGGTTTAGGGTTAGGGTTTAGGGTTTATTGTTTGGTGTTTAGGGTTTAGGGTTTAGAGGTTAGGGTTTGGGGTTAAGTGTTTAGGGTTTAGGTTTTGGGGTTTAGGCTTTAGGCTTTAAGCTTTAGGGTTTAGGGTATACGATTTAGGGTTTAGGGTTTAGGGGTTTAGGGTTTAGGTTTTGGGGTTTTGGGTTTAAGGTTTAGGGTTTAGGGTTTAGTGTTTAGGGTTTAAGAATTTGGGTTTATGGGTTTGGTGTTTTGGCTTAGGGTTTTGGGTTTAGGGTTTGGGGTTTGGGGTTTAGGGTTTAGGGTTTATGGTTTAGGTTAAGGGTTTGAAGTTTATGGTTTAGGGTTTGGGTTGGGGTTTAGGGTTAGGGTTTGGGGTTTAGCATTTGGGGTTTATGGTTTGTGGTAAAGGGTGTGGGGTTTAGGGTTAAGTGTTTGGGGTTTGGGGTTAAGGATTTGTGGATTAGGGTTTAGGGTTTAGGGTTTGAGGCTAAGGGTTTGGGGTTTAGAGTTTGTGGTTTAGGGTTTAGGGTTTGGGGTTTAGGGTTTATGGTTTGGGGATTGGGGTAAGGGTTTGGGGTTTATGGCTTAGGGTTTGGAGTTTGGGGTTTAGGGGTAGGGTTTAGGGTTTAGGGTTTGGGGTTTATGGTTTGGGGTTTAGGGTTTGGGATTTAGGGTTTGGGATTTTAAGTTTAGGGTTTAGGGTTTAAGATTTAGGGTTTAGGGTTTATAGTTTAGGGTGTAAGGTTTAGGGTTTAGCGGTTGGGATTTGGGGATAGGGGTTTAGGGTTTTGGGGTTGGGGTTTAGGGTTAAGGTATGAGGTTTAGTGTTGGGGTATATGGTTATGTGTTTAGGGTTTGGGGTTTGGGGTCTAGGGTTTTGGGATTATGGTTTTAGGATTTAGGGTTTAGGGTTTGGTGTTTGGGATTTGGATTTAGTGTTTGGGGTTTAGGGTTTAGTGTTTCGAGGTTTAGGGTTTAGGAGTAAAGGGTTTGGGGTTTTGGGTTTGGGGTTTGGGGTTTAGGATTAGCGATTTATGGTTTGGGGTTTAGGGTTTATTATTTAAGGTTTAGGGTTTCGCATTTCAGGTTAAGAGTTTGGGGTTTAGCATTTAGGGTTTAGGGTTTAGGGTTTAGCCTTTAGGGTTTAGTGTTTAAGGTTTGGGGTTCGGTGTTAAGGGTTTAGGGTTTGGGGTTTGTGGTTTATGGTTAGGGTTTGGGGTTTTGGGTTTAGGGTTACGATTTGCTATTTAAGGGTAAGGTTTAGGGGTTAGGGCTTGGGGTTTATGGTTTAGGGTTTATGGTTTAGAGTTTAGGGTTTGGGGTTTGGGGTCAAGGTTTTGGGGTTTAGGGTTTAGGGTTTTGGGTTTATGGGTTTAGGGTTTCGGGTTTTGGCTTTAGGGTTAGGGGTTCAGGGTTTAGGGTTTAGTGTTTAGCATTTAGGGTTTAGGGTTTAAAGTTTACGATTTAAGGTTTATGGTTTAGGGTTTAAGATTTAGGGTTTGGGGTTAAAGGTTTTAGGTTTGGGGTTTAATGTTTATGATTAGGGTTTGGGGTTTTGGTTTAGGGTTTGGGGTTTATGGTTTGGGGTATAGGGTTTGGGGTTTGGGTTTATGATTTAGGATTTAGAGGTTAGGGTTTGGGGTTTAGGGTTTAGGGATTAGGGTTTAGGTTTTGGGGTTTAGGCTTTAGGCTTTATGCTTTAGGGTTTATGGTTTACGATTTAGGGTTTAGGGTTTTGGGGTTTAGGGTTTAGGGTATGGGGTTTTTGGTTTAAGGTTTAGTGTTTAGGGTTTAGGGTTCATCGTTTAGAGTTAGTGGTTTGGTGTTTATGGTTTATGGTTTAGGGTTTAGCCTTAGGGTTTGGGATTTAGGGTTCGGGGTATATGGTTTGGGTTTCAGTGTTTAGGGTTTCGAGTTAAAGGTATAGGGTTAGGGTTTGTGGTTTAGGGTTTAGGATTTGCGGTTTTGGGTTTGGGGTTTAGGGTTCAGGGTTTATCGTTTAGGGTTTGGGAGTAAGGGTTTAGTGATTAGGGTATAGCGTTTCAGGTTTAGGGTTTGGGGTTTGGGGTTAATAGTATAGGGTTTAGGGTTTTGGGTTTTGGGTTAAGGGCTTGGGGTTTATGGTTTAGGGTTTAGGGTTTGGGGTTTAGGGTTCGGGCTTAGGGATTGGGGTTTAGGGATTAGGGTTTAAGGTTTAGGATTTAGGGATTAGGGTTTAGGGTTTAGGGTTTAGGGTTTGGGGTTTAGGGTTCAGGGTTTACAGTTTAGGGTTTTGGGTTTTGGGTTTAGGGATTAGGTTTGAGGTTTAGGGTTTAGGGTTTCGGGTTTAGGGTTTAGGGTTTATGGTTTAGGGTTTGGGGTTTAGGGTTTAGGGTTTTAGGTTTAGGATTTAGGGTGTAAGGTTTGGGGTTTAGGGTTTAGGGTTAGGGTTTGGTGTTTAAGGTTAAGGGTTTGGGGTTTGGGGTTAGTGTTTTGGGTTTAGGGTTTAGGGCTTTGGGTTTAGGGTTTTGGGTCTTGGGTTTGGGTTTAGGGGTTTGGGTTTAGGGTTTACAGTTTAGGGTTTGGTGTTAAGGGTTTGGGGTTTATGGTTTTGGGTTTTGGGTTTGGGGTATAGGGTTAGGGTTCGGGTTAAGGGCTTGGGGTTTAGGGTTTAGGGTTTAGGGTTTGGGGTTTAGGGTTTAGGGTTTGAGGTTTGGGGATTACGTTTTGGGTTTGGGGTTTAGGGTTTAGGGTTAGGGTTTGAATTTTAGGGTTTATGGTTTAGGGTTTAAGCTTTGGGGTTTAGGGTTTAGGGTTTGGGGTTTATTGTTTAGGGTTTAGGGTTTGGGGTTTATGGTTAAGGGTTTGGGGCTTAAGGTTTAGGGTTTCGAGCTTTGGGTTTGGGGTTCAGGGTTTAGGCTTTAGGGTTTGGAGTAAAGGGTTTAGGGTTTAGGGTTTAGGGTTTAGCGTTTCGGGTTTAGGGTTTGGGGTTAAGGGTTTGGGGTTTACGGTTGAGGGTTTGGGGTTTAGGGTTTAGTGTTTGGGGTTTGGGGTTTATGTTTAGGGTTTGGGGTTTGAGGTTTAGGATTATGGTTTGCCATTTAGTGTTAGGGTTTGGGGTTTAGGGTTTAGGGTTTGGGTTTAGGCTTTGGTGTTAGGGTTTTGGATTAGTGTTTGAGGTTTATGGTTAAGGGTTTAGGGTTTGGGGTTTGGGGTTTAGGGTTTAGGGTTTGGGGTTTGGGGTTTAGGGTTTTGGGTTTTGGGCTTTAAGTTTGGGGTTTGGGGTTCAGGGTTTAGAGTTTAGGGTTTGGGGTAAAGGGTTTAGGGTTTAAGGTTTAGGATTTTGGGTTTGGGGTTAAGGTTATAGGGTTTCGCGTTTTGGGTTTAGGGTTTTGGGTGAATGGTTTCGGGTTTAGGGTTTAGGGTTTAGGGTCACAGTTTGGGGTTTAGGGTTAGGGGTTGGGGTTTGGGTTTTGGGTTTATGGTTTGGGGTTTAGGGTTTCGGGTTTCGGGTTTCGGCTTTTGAGTTTGGGGTTTGGGCTTAGAGTATTGGTTTTAAGGTTTAGGGTTTAAGGTTTAAGGTTTGGGGTTAAGGGTTTGGGGTTAAGAGTTTAGGGTGTGGGGTTAAGGGTTTGGGGTTTAGGGTTTAGGGTTTAGGGTTTAAGGTTAGGGTTTGGGGTTTGGGGTTAGGGTTAGGGTTTGGGTATGGGGTTAGGGTTTGGGGTTTAGGGTTAGGTTTTGGGTTTTAGTGTTAGAGTTTGGGGTTTATGTTTTGGGGTTTAAGGTTTTGGATTTAGGGTTTGGGTTTAGGGTTTTGGGCTGAGGGTTTAGGGTATGGGGTCTGGGGTTTGGCGTTAAGGGTTTGGGCTTTATGGCTTAGGGTTTAGGGTTTGGGGTTTAAGGTCAGGGTTTGGGGTTTAGGGTTTTCGATTTATCGTTTTGGGGTTTAGGGTTTGTGGTTTAGGGTTTATGGTTTTGGGTTTCGGTGAAGGGTTTCGGGTTTAGGCTTTAGGCTTTAGGATTTAGGGTTTCGAGTTTGGTGTTAAGGGTTTAGGGTTTCGCATTAAGGGTTTAAAGTTTAGGGTTTAGGGTTTAGGGTTTGGGGTTTGGGGTTTGGGGTTTAGGGTTTCAGGTATGGGATTTGGGTTTTATGGTTAGGGTTTGGGGTTTGCGGTTAGGGTTTAGGGTTTATGGTTTGGGGTTTATGGTTTGGGGTTTAGCGTTTAGTGTTTAGTGATTGGGGTTAAAGATTAAGGGTTTAGGGTTTAGAGTTTCGGGTTTAGGGTTTAGGGTTTATGGTTTGGGGTTTATGGTTTTGGGTTTAGGTTTTAGTGTTTAGGGTTTAGGGTTTAAAGTTTAGCATTTAGGGTTTAGGGTTTTGGGGTTAAGGGTGTGGGGTTTGGGGTTTAGGGTTAAGGTTTATGGTTTGGGGTTTTGGGTTTAAGGTTTAGGGTATAGGATTTTGGGTTAAGGGTTTGGGGTTTATGGTTTTGGGTTTTGGGTTTTGGGTTTGAGTTTGGGGTTAGGGTTTGGGTTTATTTTTTGGGGTTTAGGGTTTATTTTTTGGGGTTTAGGGTTTTTGTTTAGGGTTTAGGGTTTAGGGTTTTAGGGTTTAGGGTTTAGGGTTTAGGATTTGCAGTTTAGGATTTAAGGTTTAGGGTTTAGGGTTTAGGGTTTTAGGGTTTTAGGGTTTAGGGTTTGGGGTTTGGGGTTTAGGGTTTTCTTCTTACTCTCAATTGTTGCCAAATTGTAGTTTTACAATTGTCAAACTTGCAAATGGTAGCTGGTAGCCTTGAATGGCCTCAGAAATTCAAACTTACAGTATGAAATTGATGAAATAAGCCTTGTTTTAAAATAAGAAAAGTCGTGGATTTGTAATGTTGTTCGAACTTGAATTTTGCTAATGGATATTGTAAGCTTGTTGGTACTGTTATTTGTGCATTCCACATACTTTTGCTGAGTCTCATAGTAGTCAAAACTCTGAAATTACTGGCAAGGATTTTACTTTAATTAAGGAGCTTATACATTCAAAAATGGATCTTTTTGATGATTTTCTGCTGAGTATGCTGGCTGAGTTGTCGCTATGGGTTCTGAGGTAATGCTGGTATTATGTGTGTGAATTTATTAAACCTCTAACCACTTTAAACCTACTGGGATTTTCCTTTTGGGTTTGTCTAAATACCCTAGGTAGTGAAATTGGTAAAAGAATGAACTTGTGATGTTCTGGCAGATCTTTCCTTGCTGTCAAACATGGTGAAATTTTGCTTTGCTGTCTCATTGCTGTCCTTAGATGTTCTAAACCATTTGGACACAAAAGGGAATTATAAGAGTACCACTTAATTGTGAGTAAAAATACTAAAGGATGAAATAAGGGTAGTTATTCTGTGTTAAGTAAAGGGAATGCCAAATGAACCCAAACATGGTTTCTGAGTTTGGAAGGTCTGAGACATTAGGCAGTGAGGATACCAAGATTGAATGAGGGATGGTAGGGTTAGAATACCCTTAGGAAGGAAGATAGGCAAGACAAACTTGTAGTGGGCAAAGTGGTAAGCTAACCAACTCTAAAAGTTTGGTACTCAGGTTCTGAGAGGGTAGGACAATTCCTCCCACCCTCCAGACTTCCCACAGAGTATTCCCAGAAAGAAAAAGGGATCAAAGGTGCCTAGTTGGCTTTTAAAACCCCAAAACCCACTCAAATAGGACGATTGTAAGAAAAGGGCAAAACTACTGCATAAATCTGATCTCTGTACTGATGTAGCTGCACCCACTTGCTGTGCAAGTCACAAATGACCTTAGTTTGGTTAGGGAAAGCTAATTAGAGCTTGACAAAAAATAGAATAGAAAAGAGCTATAGAAAGGGACTAAAATGAATTAAAAACACTATTTCTGCCGTTTTGTTGAAAACTATGTAACCTGAGTAGTTTGAGGGTAGGTACCTGTCTCTTCTGGTTTTCTGGGATAGTGAGGTAGTATGTGCAAGCATGGGAGTAAGCAAAATGGCTTTTAACTCTATCTAGACACTAAGTTCATTTTCCATGAGAACTTTTCAAAGAAATGCATTTTGCTGCAAAAGTGTGGTTTCTGTGGTGATTTTTACTGTAAAAACTTTACCAGCAAGTCACAAATAGTCCTTAGGAACTTGCTGCACATTGGTTTCAGCTTGAAAGAACCCAGAATTGAAATTGGGACCGTTTTGTAAGAAAAACTAGAAAGAATCTGAAAAATCTTATTTTGACCAAATTACTAGTTGAATTCTGTTAGAATCTTTCTGGATGTGTGTAGTAGGTTGTAATTGACTATTTTTGGTGGCTGGATGTGGTTAAAAGGTTTGACATTGTCTTGATTTCCCTTACTTTGGAAAAAGGACCCTTTTGATAAAGAATTGTGAAATTGAGGGTCAAAATGCAATTTTCTTTCTTGGAAAACTAGCTGAGACTGTTAAATATATATTAATGATGCCTCTTGTGTAATTTCATGACTTTTGGATGCCTGTATGAAAATTTATACATGTTGCTTGTTGTATAAGTCATATTTGACGTTGTGGTTGACTTTGTTTGACGTTGGAGTTGACCAAATGCTAAGTTGACTGTTCTTATCAGGCTATTTAAGTGTGTAGCATCCAACTCTGAAATTGAGTTTTAGCATGCATCTGTGAACTGATATGCCTTGAAGGGCAGGTATTTTAGCATGCATCTGTGAATGAATGCATATGCCCTTGGAGGGGTAAAACGGTAAATATGCCCTGGAGGGGCAGGTGAATGACAACTGAGTAAACATTACCTATGGAAGAAAACCTATGTTATATGTCTGGAACGTAGGTGCCTAGCACTAGTGAGGAGATAATCCAGTCCGGAACTGGTGATCCTAAGGTTCTAACTTTGTGCGCACACCGGGGGAGGCCCTAGAATGTTGGGTAATTCTTGTTGCCTTATATGAGCGGACTTTACTATATTGGTAAATGGTAAGTCGGTTATTGTCCTGTTTCATTAGATTGTTTTTCATTGATGGTAATGGTTTAGCCAGTAGTACAGGTCCTGGAGAGATCTGGTTTTTGGCATGGCTGATAAGTGCATGTAGTGGTAAACATGCATACCTTTGAAAGAAAATGACTATTTCATCAGTTTAAAGCTTTTTCAGAATGATCATATATTTTGAACTTTGAGAGTGGAAATATCTTGTAATTGATGTTAAATGATTAAATTATCTGTTTATTTAAGAGGAAAGTTTTTCTGTATTCATAGTAATGCAGCTGAACCACTAATTAGTTTTTATAAAACTGGTAATCTATGTTATTGGGCTTTTATATCTCACCACGTTAGTGTGTTCAAATGCCCAGGTACATCCTACTGTTAGAGATTGAGGTGGAGCTACTGGAAGTCCCCCTTCTGGGTTACTTCCAAATCCTGAAGGCCGTCAACATCCTTTTCATTTTCCCTTGGGAAGAGAATGCCCCTGGGACCTAGAGAGGGTGTGTGATGGGCAGCTAGCAGAGAGCTGACTCTTCTTTTTGGCAGTGACTTTGAAGTCACTCTATTTTGGATTATGTTACTAATTATTTTAGGCCTGCGTGCCACTGCCTATGATACTTATGTATGTATATATGTATGGTTGTATGTATTAGACGTAGCTCGTATGCTAATTAGGGGATGTATGGAGGTTTAGTACCTCGTTTTCACCTGACTATATTTGTATGTACAAAAAATGAATCTTGGGAGTGCGCGAGAGTAACAAACATGTAACTTCTAGTTTCTTACGTTAAATAACGAAAGCGAGAGTAAGCGGTCCTTGGGGTAATACTTGACTTTTGTTACTCCCACATAAAAAGAAAAAGGAAAAAATGGACCGAGATTTTAAAATTAAGTTAAATAACCAAATTCCACAAATAAAATCAATAAAGAAACTAAGACGTTACAATATGGTATCAGAGCCTGGTTATTAGAACTCCACTGCTTCGTAGGTATAATAGCCTAACATGAACACTGATTTGAGGAACTCAGCTAGTCATGACAGTTTGAGTGAACTAAGTCTATGCTTGTGCTAGGAACCCTAGACTTTTGCATATCTCCTCTATTTGATGTACTTTTCTCTATTTAACAGTATTATTGAGATTGATCACCTTAGTGATATTTTTATTTAGCAGAAAGCTATGGAAAATACCAGGAGCGGTGCTAACAATAGGCAACATGAAAGTGACATGATTCGTCAAATGATGCATGCATTTGCGAACATGACACAAGCAATGAGGGACCAAGCCTCAGCAACTACCGAGGTACTCCGCCAGGCCCAGGGTAACCATAACACCCCAAACCATGATCAACATGATAATGGGCACCATGAGGGTAATAACCTGGTGCGGGCTGAATTCCAGAAGGCTAGGCCTCCGGTATTCAGAGGTACCTATGACCCTGTTGTAACTGAGGAATGGTTGAGGGATCTAGAAAAATTGTTTAATGTACTCCATACCCCTGATCCACAAAAATTACCCTTCGCAGTCTATCAACTGCAAGTTGAGGCTGAGTACTGGTGGGGAGGAGCCAGACAGCTACTCGAGGGTAGGGATCACCCCTTGACTTAGGAAACCTTTAGGGAAACTTTTCTAGCAAAATACTATCCGGAGCGTGTTAAAAAGGAGAGAGAGATTGGGTTTCTGCAGCTGAAACAGAGGGGGAGACCCTTTGATGAGTATTTGGCCAAGTTTTAGGAACTTGCCAAATTCTCTACCTACCTAAAGTTTAGACATGATGAGGGATGGAAGGCAGCCCAATTTGAGGCCGGGTCAGACCTGAACATAAAATCCCAAGTAGCCCCGCTAGAAATAATGAACTATGTGGAGCTAGTCAACAAATGCCGCATCATTATCGAAAATTTGAGTGATAGGGCTGCAGTAAACCAGAGGTTCAATCGGAGACCCCAAAATAACCTGAATGTGAGGAAACCAAACTTCAAACCTGCCCAGGGAAGTACCAACAGCACTACCCCTACTGGAGTGAGTCGTCCTCGATGCGCCAAATGCAATAGGGACCACTACCCTAGTCAGCCCTGTTTCACCTGCTATCGGTGCGGGAAACCAGGACATTTGCCAAGGTGTGCAAGGCCAAGGATCCTGTAGGGAATGGAAACCGAACATCGAGTGTTGGAAGAGTCTTTGCTCTGGACGGGGTTGTCAATGAACAAACTAAGGATCTTATAGAGGGAACGGGTAAGATTTAAAACATTAATTTTAAAATTCTATTTGACTCAGGAGCCACCCATTCTTTCATTTCTGAAGCATGTCTAGAAACCCTAAATTTATCTACCCAACCCTTATTGTGTGAACTGCATGTTTCTACCCCTTTTGGGAAAAGACTAATTGCTACCCATACTTGCTTGAACTGTACCATCACCTTTAATTCTAAACTTTTTCATGCAAACCTTATCTGTTTGAATATGTCCACCATAGGCATATTCGTAGGAATGGATTGGTTATCTAAGAATCGTGATGTGTTAGATTGCGCTCCTAAATCTGTGATCTATCTAAATGCCTGTACTGTTGAAGAACCTAGAACTTTAAGTCTATAAGAGAGAATTAGTTTGATTCCAGTGGTCAGGGATTTCAGTGATGTTTTCCCTGATGAAATACACGAGTTGCCTCCCGAGAGAGAAATAGAATTCTCCATAGGTCTTATGCCCGGAATCGAACCCATATCCATTAAAATGAGGAGAACTACCCGACACATGACCTAGTGCTAGCGACCGTACTCTTTGCAGTAAAAATTTGGAGACATTTACTATACAGAGCTAGGTATACAATCTTCTATGACCATAAGAGCCTTAAGTAGGTTTTTGATCAAAAGGAGTTGAACATGAGACAAAGGAGATGGGTAGATTTATTGAAGGATTATGACTTTGAGCTTAAGTACCACCCACGAAAAACCAGCGTAGTTGCTGATGCCTTGAGTAGGAAATCCATTCAGGTAGCCCAGTTGATGGTCGAGGAGATGAAAATGATTGAGAAATTCAGAGACCTAGGCTTGAATACTGTACTAGCTGATGAAAAGTTAGAGATGAGTGAATTTCGAATTGAGTGTGGCCTGCGAGCTGAAATCAAGGAAGCGCAAATTAGGGATGAAATCCTAGTTTCCCTAAGGAAACAATCCGATTTTCAAGATGTTGAGGACGGGGTGCTGTTATTTAGGTATAGAATAGTAATTCCTAGTGACCCTGGATTGAGAAATGAGATATTAGATGAAGCCCATAGGAGCATGTGTGCCGTTAAGTGATGCAGGCTTAACAGGGATCAATGGGGAGATGTACTCCAAAAGCAAGGACCGGAACGAAAATAATAGGGACCAAATTGAAGAAGAAAGGAAGCAGGGACTAAACTGAAAAGTGAATAAAGAAAGATTGGGGCCAAAACGTAATTTTCACTTGGGGCTAAAATTCAATTTTACCTCAGCGTAAAATATAATTATTCAGAACACCTGACGCAAGGAAAAGTTCAAAATTCAAATTGGAAATTGGAGATGACATGGGGAATTCAATTGGGAGCCGGAAACGACTATTCAAGCTTCAGATTTCAAACCAATTAGGAAATAATATTATCCTTTAAAAAATAATATTATCTTTAGATACATAATATTCCTATTTGAAATTAAGTAGGAAAATATATTATTCTATCTAGATATATATTATTATATAATAAGGAGTGGAGATACTTTCTAATTAGTTTGAATTTAAATATTAAATTCTATACTAATTAATAGTTATCTCCATCCTATTCCTAATTGAATTGGAAGCCTTGGAGCAATATAAATAGGCATCTCATAAAGTTGGAGAGAGCATCGAGATAGAGAGAAAAGTAATTCATATTTCAGAGATAATTCCAGTCTAGGTTACGAAAGAGAGATAGAGAGGAAACACCTAGAGTTCGTGATTCTAGCGGATCAGAGCAAGGAGAAGGCGGATTTGATTACCGGAGACGGAGTTCTTCATCTCTTTTCTTCTTCTTCTATGTATTTTCTAGTTTTTATGGATTCTTTGGTTGTGTTGAACATGAACATGTTGGGCTAAACTCTCCAATCTTATGATTGTAGTGCCCTAACATGTAGATTTAGTAATTTTGTCTACCTTATTGTTTTGATTCGATTTTAACGAAGTTTATTCAAGTTGTTTGATAAATTCTATGTGCTTGGCCATCACTTAGGGTTACTTGGAGGGTTTGGGTATCCTTGGGAGAGGAACCCTAATTTAGTCCTAAGCTTGAATATTGCTAGTTCTAGGTTGAATACATGATTATTCCCTGGTTTCGTTTGAAGGATAGAGATATACCTGAAAACCTAGCAAAGTTGAATTAGTTAGTCTTAAAGCTGTTATTGAAATTGTTTCCCCATAGATGTATGAGGTAGTCAACTAAATAATTAGGGATTATATAGGATCGGAAGACCATATAACGACTGTAGAAACTAAAGACTAACTTTGTGACTTCAAATCGATATAGTTAAAGGTAGCAATTGGATTAAATCAAAGTGTTAGTGGTAGCTACAATCTTAGGAACTCTTACGTTAATTGATTACTTGAACTCTATTTGTCATTCGCTGCGCTAATTTTCATACTCTTAATTGTAGTTTATATTCGTGCAAACATATCAATATTCTATTTGTTTGACTTAAGCGAGAGCTACGATATTGGTGCTCAATTTACGCATTCAGTTGTAGTTCTTTGGACGATATCTGGATTACAACCACTTTATTACTTCTTGACGGTGCACACTTGCACCGGTTACTAAAATCCACAACACTAAGCATTTCATAGGCTAAGTCTACGTCATACAGTTCATACATATATACAGACATAAGTATCATAGTCAGTGGCACGCAGGCCTAAATAGTTAGTACTATAATCCCAAAATAGAGTGACATCTGGGTCACTGCCAAAATAAAAGTCAGCTCCCTACTACCTGCCCATCACACGCTTTCTAAGTCCCCGGGGCATTCTCAACCGAAGGGAAAAAGAAAAGGATGTTGACCGCCTTCAAAATTTGGAAGTAACCCAGAAGGGGAACCTCCAGGAGCTCTACCTCAATCTCCAGCAATAGTATGTACCTGGGCATCTGAACACAGTAACGTAGTGAGATATAAGATTCTAGTAACGTAGATTACCAGTTTTATAAATAACTAATTAGTGGTTCAGCTGCATTTCTAAGAATGCAGGGAAAACTTCCTTCATACTTTAAATCAGTTTATCAATCAATACATCAATTACAAGCTATTTCCACTTACACAGTTCAGAATATATGATCATGCTGGAAAAGCCTTAACAGATACAACAATCATTTTCTTTCAAAAGGAAGGAGGTTTACCAATACATGCATATATCAGCGTTGCCAAACATCAAGTCTCTCCAGGACCTGTACAACTGGTTAAATCCTTACCATCAATTAAAGCGATCTAATGAAACAGAATAATAACCGACTTACCATTTACCAATATGGAAAAGTCCGCCCATATAAGGCTAACAAGAATTACCCAACATTCCAGGGAATCCCCCGGTGTGCGCACAATGTTAGAACCTTAGAATCACCAGTCCCGGACTGGATTATCTCCCACTAGTTCTAGGCACCTAAGTTCCGGACGTATCCCTAGAAACCTAGTGTGTCCTTTTCATAAAGATCAGATAATATAACATAGGTTTCATCCACAGTTTCCTTAGTTGTCAATCAATGGCTTCTCCAGGGCATTTTTACCATCTTACCCCTCCAAAGATATATGCAATCAAACACAGATGCATGCCAAAATACCTGCCCTCCAAGGCATATTTAGTTCACAGATGCATGCCAAAATTCAATTTCAGGGTTTGGATGCCAATTGGTCAACTTAAAAGTCAAACAAAGACTACCACAACGTCAAATATGACTTACGCAAGAAGTAACAGGCATAACTGTTCATACAAGCATCCAAAAGTTATGAAATTACACCAGAAGCATCATCAACATGTATTTAACAATCTCAGCTAGTTTCCCAAGAAAGAAAATCATATTTGGACCCTTAATTTCACAAATTTTCTCAAAGAAGTCCTTTTCCTTAAAGTGAAGGAAATCTAGGCATTTTTCAGATCCTTTGACCACATTCAGCCACCAAAATAGTCAATTTAGGACCTACTACACACATCTAGAAAGGTTCTCACAGAATTCAACCAGAAATTAGGTAGAAATAGGAATTTTCATCTTTTCTCAAGTTTTTCTTGCAAAATGGTCCCTATCAAGACCCAAATTATGTTCTGGGTTGTTTCAAGCTAGAACCAAGGTGCAGAAGGTACCTATAGCCTATTTGTAACTTGCTGGTGAAGTTTACACATCAAGAATCCACACAGAGATCATACTTTTGCAGCAAAATGCATTCTTTTGAAAATATCTTAAGAAAATCATGTTTGGTGTTTAAGTGGGGTTAAAAGCCACTCTAACCACTTCCATGCTAGCACATAGGACCATACTATCCCATGAAACCAGGAAGGACAGAAACCTAACCTCAAACCACTCAATTTACACAGTTTTCAACAAAGGGGCAAAACAGTGAATTTAGTTCATCTCAGTCTCTTTTTCTAAATATTTTCTGTTTTTACCTCTTTCCAGCCCTAATTAGCATTTCCTAATCAAGTTAAGTTCATTTGTGGCTTGCTGGGCAAGTGGGTGCAGCCACATCAGTACAGAATTGTCATTTTTGCACAAATTCCTCTCTTTTACCAATTTTTCTCTTTTCTAGCACCTTGGTGTTCAATAGGCCAAAACTAAGGACACTTAACTCTTTTTCTATTTTGTGGGTATGCTTAGAAGGTCTAGAGGGTGGGAGCATTGGCCTACCCTCTCAGAACCTGAGTATCCATGTTTTAGAGTTGGATAGCCCACTTCTTACCCTTTTCTATGTATATCTTGCCTACCTCTTACTGTAAGGGTATTTTAACCCTACCACTCATTCGTTTACCCTTAGTGCCCTCACTACCTAATATTTTAGACTTTCCCCAACTCTGAAATAATGTTTGACAGCAAAGCAAGACTTCACAAAACATTACAAACTTGTTTCTTCACCAATTTCATTGTCTAAGTTACTTTAATAAAACTAAAAGTAAAATCTTAGTGTGTAGGAGAGGTGCAAGGTTCAATAAGTTCATAGAAACCTAATCCAGCATCACCACAAAATCCACAGCGCAAAATTCATCTGGCAATTCCATCAAAAGCATAGAATTACCCATTTTTACATTTTACAGGTTTCAAAATCAAGACTTGGACACTTGGTAGATAAATTCAAGGTGCTTAGCTACTGTGGAAGCTCAACAAATTATACAGGGGGTACACATATCAACCAACAGTAGCTTGAAGAGTTCACTAGCAGAATTTTAGTTTAAAAAAAAAACTCATCACAAGCTCATGACTTCCTTATTTTAAAACAGAAATCCTTTCATCACTTTATACTAAAAATTAGTCTTTCCAAAACCATTGAAGGAGTTACCAGCTAGCATTTACAAGCTTGACAGTGGTAAAGTAACAGTTTGGCAATAATGGACAGCAATAAGAATCAAACCAGAAAAGAAAAACACTTTTAGTGCAAAATTCAACTTTTCAACTAGCAATTCCCTTTACTGAACCAGGGCTTTTGTGAGTGACTTAAGCAGGTTCCTAACACCATATAGTTCTAATATCCCTTACTTAATCATATTAACTCAATCCCAAACCCAGACCACCAGAAAAACACAAAACCAGCTAGCACATATTTTTACACCAGAAAACAGATTTTCAGTGAATTTCAGTAAGTTTTCGAGGCTCTGAACCCCTGTACGGAAGCCTCTGATGATACATGCATTAAAGGGCTTTTAAATTTCATCCTGTTACCTTTCTTTTGACTTCTCACACACTAAATTTGGTTAAGAGATAAAGAAGTTATGCCCTCTGAAAGCATCACTGCCCCAAATAGAGCTTTCTGGGGCAGCAGTGAGAAGAAGGGTCATAGAGGCTCATACCACCACCATTGATAGATGCTCTTGACTTAGAGATGAAGAAGGAAGGGTAACCCTACGTTACCTTGAGTTTTTAGGGGAAGAACACGGATTTGAGCTTCTGGATTGCTTGGGTAAACATGGTGAAGAACAACATTTCTGAGTGTGTATGTGTGTGTGTAAGTTTCTGCTTCTTTTTCCAACTTCCAGCTGCCTAATTCGAACCTCCAGCTCCTTCACTGCTTCAGCCTCCTTCCATAACCTTAGCTTCACTTGTTCTCGGCTCTGTTTCTCAATTTTCTTGCTGGTATTCACTCTCTCTCGGTTTCACTATCTTTTATAGCACCAAAGGGATGTGAAATTAAAATGATGGGTGTGGTGAGGTGTTTAGCTGTTGGAGCTCGTGGGTTTTCATTAGGACACCTAATTGAGTTTTGCTGGTAAGCTTAAGTGGTTGTTTGGGTGGGTTAGTGGCTGCTTAGGCCTCGGGTAGGCTTACATAGGTGCATTAGTGAATTAGGCTTTAGGGGTCACTTAATTGAGTCATAAAGTGATGGATTTTGGTGTCTACTTCTAACTTCTGGTTATTTTCTCCTTGTATTCAGTTTCCTCAAGTTGCTGGTTGTTGTAACCACCTTAATTGGGTATTTAATTAGCTTTAAAAATGGTAAATTCGGTTACAAGTCTATGGAAGCATTAAAAGGGATTAAATTGACATAAATTTCTTATTTAACTCTCTTTTCAAAATATGCAACTTGTCTAATTATGTCAATTCTTCATCAAGTTTTGTGGCTGGCACTTGGTAGGGTAGTTTTGGGTGCCTCTAGGTGGTTAAATTTGACTTCCTTGGGCTTTAAGCAAGCTTGGGAGCTTTAATTGCAATTTTTCCTTTCTTTCTTTTTAGTCCTGAATTTCTACTGGAGAAAATGTGTCCTTTTAGGACTTTTCTACAGGTTGGGGTTCCTTAACTAAGTCTTAGGGTATCTCTAGAGTGTCCTAGGATACTTTTCTAGGGTCAAATAGGGCTTTCCTACACTTTTTAACTCAATAAAAAAAGGCTGAAAACTTAGTTTTACTTTCAGTTTAGTCCTTAGGGTTAGGGTTCCTCTGGCACTTTTTCTTCTGATTTTTGGGGCTTTTGGCCTCTAGCTTGGGTTTTCAAACCTATTTACAAGCAAAAACAATTGTAAACACATTAAGGCACTCAAAAATTCAAAAAGTCAACTAATTTCAGAAAAGTCAACACATTACAGAAAAAGTCAACAGTAAGGCTTTTGGTCAAACTTGGGTTTCAATTTTTCGGGATGTTACATATCGTTTGGGAATTCGAGGTTTAGGGTTCATGGTTTCTAATTTAGGGTTTAGGGTTTAAGGTTTAGAGTTTAGGGTTTGGGTTTAGGGCTTGGGCTTTAGGGTTTAGGGTTTGGGGTTTGGCGTTTAGAGTTTAGGGCTTAGGGTTTGGGGTTCGGGGTTAAGGGTTTAAGGTTTATGGTTTAGGATTTAGGGTTTAGTGTTTAGGGTTTAGGGTTTAAGGTTTAGGGTTTGGTGTTAAGGGTGTGGTGTTTATCGTCTAGGGTTTCGAGTTTGGGGTTTAGGGTTAGGATTTAGGGTTTGGGGTTCAAGGTTAGGATTTGGCATTTAGGGTTAGGGTTTGGGGTTCATGGTTTGGGGTTTAGGGTTTAGGGTTTAGTGTTTAGGGTTTGGGTTTAAGGTTTTGGGTGTAGGGTTTGGGGTTTAGGGTTTGGGGTTTGGCGTAATGGGTTTAGGGTGTATGGTTTAGGTTTTTGGGTTTGGGGTTTGGGGTTTAGGGTTAGGGTTTGTGGTTAAGGATTTGAAGTTTATTGTTTGGGGTTTCGGGTTTAGGGTTTCAGGTTAAGGGTTTGGCATTCAGATTTTAGGGTTTAGGGTTTAGCGTTTAGAGATTTAGGTTTAAAGTTTAGGGTTTAGGGTGTAGGGTTTGTGCTTTAGGGTTAAGGATTTAGGGTCTAGCGTTTAGGGTTTGGGGTTAGGGGTTTGGGTTTAGGGTTAGGGTTTGGGATTTTGTGTTTGGTGTTTGGGGTTTGGGGTTTAGGATTTACGATCTACAATTTAGGGTTTCAAGGTTTTGGGTTTAGGGTTTAGGGTTTCTAGGTTTGGCATTTAGGGTTTAGGGTTTAGGATTTCGGGTTTAGGGTTTGGTGTTTAGGGTTTAGGGTTTAGGGTTTGGGGTTAAGGGTTTGCCGTTTATGGTTTATGGTTTGGGGTTTGGGGTTTAGGGTTTATGGTTTGGGGTTTGGGGTTTGGGGTTTAGGGTTTGGGGTTTTACTATTTAGGATTTTGGGCTTAGGGTTTAGGGTTTTAAGGTTTAGGGTTTGGGGTTTGGGGTTTAGGGTTTGGGGTTTTGTGTTTAGGGTTTGGGGCTAAGGGTTTAGGGTTTAGGGTTTGAGTTTTAGGGTTTAGGGTTTTGTGTTTTGTGTTTGTGGTTTATGGTATTGCGTTTAGGATTTAGGGTTTAGGGATTAAGGTCTAAGGTTTAGGGTTTAGGGTTTAGGGATTAGGGGTTAAGGGTTTGGGGTTTATGGTTTAGGGTTTGGGGTTTAGAGTTGAAGGTTAGGGTTAGGGTTTCGAATTTAGGGTTTGGGGTTTAGGGTTTGGGGTTTAGGGTTTAGGGTTTATGGTTTATGGTTTTGGGTTTTGGGTTTTGGGTCTAGGTTTAGGGTTTACGATTTAGGGTTTAGGGTTTAGGGTTTGGGGTTAAGGTTTTGTGCTTTCTTGTTTAGGTTTCTGTGTTTAGGGTTATGATTAGGGGTTTAAGGTTTGCAATTTATGGCTTGGGGTTTAGGGATTAGGGTTTGGGGATTGGGGTTAAGGGTTTGGGGTTTAGGGTTTTGGCTTTAGGCTTTAGGCTTTAGGGTTAGGGTTTCGAGTTTAGGGTTTAAGGTTTAGGGTTTAGGGTTTAGGGTTTGGGGTTTCTGGTTTAGGGATTAGGGTTTACGGGTTATGGTTTGGAGTATAGGGTTTAGGGTTTTGCGTTTAGGGTTTGAGGATTGGGGTTTAGGGTTTGGGGTTTAGGGTTAGGGTTGAAGGTTTAGCGTTTTGTGTTTTGGGTTTAAGGTGTAGGGTTTGGGGTGAAGGGTTTATGGTTTAGGGTTTGGGGATTAGGGTTTGGCGTTTTATGGTGTAGGGGTTAGGGTTTGGGGTTTGGGGTTTGGAGTTAAGGGTTTGGCATTTAAGGTTTGGGGTTTAGGGTTTGGGGTTTAGGGTTCAGGGTTTGGGGTTAAGGGTTTGGAGTTTGGGGTTAAGGGTATAGGGTTTGGGGTTTGGGATTTATGGTTTAGGGTTTAAGGTTTAGAGTTTGGGGTTAACGGTTTGGGCTTTGGGCTTTGGGGTTTATGGTCAGTGTATAGGGTTTAGGGTTTGGGGTTTATGGTTTGGGGTTTAGGGTTTTGGGTTTATGGTTTTGGGTTTTGGGTTTTGGGTTTTGGGTTTAGGGTTTATGATTTAGGGGTTGGGGTTCGTGGTTTATGGTTTAATGTTATGGGTTTGGGGTTTAGGGTTATGATTTGGGATTTAGGGTTAGGGGATTATGGTTTGTGGTTTAGGGTTTAGGGTTTGGGATATAGTGTTTAGGGTTTTGGGGTTAACAGTTGAGGGTTTAGGGTTTGCGGTTTACGGATAAAGTTTTAGGGTTTAGGGTTTAGGGTTTTGGGGTTTAGGGTTTGGGGTTTAGAGTTTGCGGTTTATGTTTAATGGTTTAGGATATAGTGTTTGGGGTTAAGAGTTTGGGGTTTAGGGTTTGGGGTTTGGGGTTTAGGGTTTTGGTTTTGTGTTTACGGTTTAGGATTTAGGGTTTTAAGGTTTAGGGTTTAGGGTTTAGGCCATAAGGTTTAGGGTTTAGGGTTTAGGGTTTTAGGGTTTGGGATTTAGGGTTTAGGGTTTAGGGTTTGGGGTTTGGGGTTTAGGTTGTAGGTATTATCCTTTGGGTTTTGGGGTAGGGGTTAGGGGTTAAGGCTCTGAGGTTTATAGTTTAGGGTTTGGAGTTTAGGGTTTAGGGTTTAGGTTTCGGGTTTTCGGTTTACGGTTTAGGGTTTACCATTTAGGTCTTGGGTTTGGGGTTTAGGGTTTAGGGTTTAGGGTTTAGGGTTTGGGGTTAACGGTTGAGGGTTTAGGGTTTGCGGTTTACGATTTAATTTTTGGGGTTTAGGGTTTATGGTTTAGGGTTTGGGTTTATGGTTTAGGTTTAGGATTTGGTGTTTGGGGTTAAGAGTTTAGGGTTTAGGATTTAGGGTTTGGGGTTATGGGTTAAGGGTTTAGGGTTTAGGGTTTAGGGTTTTAAGGTTTAGGGTTTTGGGTTTTAGGGTTTAGGCTTTAGCATTTAGGGTTTAGGTTTTTGTGTTTAGGGTTTTAGGGTTTAGGGTTTAGGGTTTAGGGTTTAGGGTTTGGGGTTCAAGTTGTAGGGATTGTGCTTTGAGGTTTAGGGTTTGGGGTTTAGGGTTTAGGGTTTGGAGTTTAGTGTTTAGTGTTGGGTTTAGGGTTTAGGGATTATGTTTTGGGTTTATGGTTTAGGGTTTACGGTTTAGGGTCTTCAGTTTGGGGTTTAGGGTTTAAGGTTTGGGGTTTAGCGTTTGGGGTTTGGTTTGGGGTTTAGGGTTTAGGGTCTGGGATTTAGGGTTTAGGGTTCGAGGTTTGGGGTTTGGGGTTCAAGGTTTAGGGTTCAGGAATTAGGGTTCAAGGTTTGGGATTTAGGGATTAGGGTTTGGGGTTTGGAGTTTGGGGTTTAGAGTTTAGGGTTTAGTGTTTAGGTTTGGGGTTTAGGGTTTAGAGTTTGGGGTTTGGGGTTTAGGGTTTAGGGTTTGGGCTTTAGGGTTTGCGGTTTAGTGCTCAGGGTTTCAGGTTTAGGGTTTAGGGTTTAGGGTTTGGGGTTTAGCGTTTAGGGATTATGGTTTGTGGTTTATGGTGTAGGATTTAGGGTTTAGGGTTTGGAGTTTAGGGTTAAAGTTTTAGGGTTTAGGGTTTAGGGTTTAAAGTTGAGGGCCTAGGGTTTAGACTTTAGGGTTTGCGATTTAGGGTTTGGGGTTTAGGGTTTAGGGTTTGGGGTTTAGGGTTTGGGGTTTATGGTTTGGGGTTAAGGGTTTGTGTTTGGGGTTCAAGGTTACAGTTAGGGTTTGGGGTGAAGGGTTTAGGCTTTGGGCTTTAGGGTTTAGGGTTGGGGTTTGTGGTTAAGGGAATATGGTTTAGGGTTTCGGGTTTTAGGTTTAGGGTTTACAGTTTAGGGTTAGGGTTTAGGTTTGGTGTTTAGGGTTAGGGTTTGGGGTTTAGGCTTTAGGGTTTGGGGTTTAGGGTTTAAGGCTAGGGTTTAGGGTTTAGGGTTTAGGGTTTGGCATTAAGGGTTTGTGGTTTTGGGTTTATGGTTTTGGTGTTTAAGGCTTGATGTTTTGGGGTTTAGGGTTTAGGGTTTGGGGTTTAGGGTTTAGGGTATATGGATTAGGGTTAAGTGTTTGGGGTTTCGGAGTTGGGGTTTAGGGTTAGGGTTTGCGGTTTAGAGTTTGGTGTTTATGGTTTGGGGTTTTGGGTTTAGGGTTTAGGGTTTAGGGTTTAGGGTTTAGTGTTTAGGGTTTGGGTTTAGGGTTTAGGGTTTAAGGTTTAAGGTTTAGGGTTTAGGGTTTGGGGTTTAGGGTTTGGGGTTAAGGGTTTGGGGTTTAGGGTTTAGGGTTTTGGGTTTAGGGTTAGCATTTGGGGTTTAGGGTTTGGGGTTTGGGGTTTGCGGTTCATTGTTTAGGGTTTGCTGTTTGGAGTCAATGGTTTGTGGTTTAGGTTTTAGGGTTTATTGTTTAGGATTATGGTTTAGGGTTTAGCATTTAGGGTTTAGTGTTTACAGTTTAAGGTTTAGGGTTTGGTGTTAAGGGTTTCGGGTTTAGGGTTTGGTGTTTGTGGTTTAGGGTTTAGGGTTTAGGGTTTGGCGTGAAGGGTTTAGGGTTTAGGGTTTCGGGTTTCGGGTTTCGGGTTAAGGGTATAGGGTTTCGGGTTTTGGGTTTCGGTGTAACATTTGCCTCTCCGAGATGATGAATTGATTGTTTGTTAGATTAATTAAGTTATTGTGTGTGTTTGATGTATTGAGAAGCATGTAGAATTGCATTAGTGGTAGAATGATTAAGGTTAGGGAGACTTAAATGAAAGGAAAGACGAGTTTAATTGAAACGGGACTCGGATGTAAAGAAAAGTGATATGGGGATAGTAAATTATAATTTTAGTCATGGCTCACTGTAACTAACAGAATTTTGAACATTTTTCGCCAAGGTGTCAAGAATGAACACAGAGTTTCATCTAAGATCAGGATGATTACTAAGTGACCTTAGGGATTTAATTGCCAACTTTTCTTAGATGGCCTTGAGTCACCACACCAACAAAAGAAAGGGGAACGAAAACACACACACACACTTCATTCACACAAAACAAGAGAGAGAGAGAGAGTTAGAGAGAAGGTGGAGAAAACTTAGAGTTTGGGATTGAAGAACTCGATTCCAGCTAGGAAAATTCGTAGGAAAGCATCTACACATCACAAGAAACGTAATCTAAGCACGGAAACAAGGTAATCGTAGCTTCCTTCCTCTCATCTTCAAAATTTATGGTTTTAGCTCAAATCGAGAAATTTTCGAATATGATGTTTCAAGCTGAAAGAGAGGATTAAAACTTGCATTTCTTTGTTTTTAGAACTTGAATGGATGCTTAGATGATGTTGCATGTATGCTTGAATGCTGGAAAATGAGAAATTTGTCATGGGTTTGGTTATGGGTTTTGGTGTATCTCCATATTAAAATTTGAGCATGAAAAAACATATTTTGAGCTGAAATTTTCATGGGTTTTGTTGTGAAAATGATAGGGATTAAGTTCCATTGATTAAACTCTTTTGATTTTCAAGTTTGGGGCTATAATCTGGTCAAAATGAAGCTTTTAAAGACATTTTCGCCTTGTATCAGCCGGCTGATAGCTAGAACAGCCGACTGATGTGTTCATAAGTTGCCCAGAAAATTTTTCAAAATAAGAACAACAGGCTGATAGGTTTAAATTTTCATGAAATGTTCATATTTTTACCCAAAAATGTTCATATTTTACCCAGAAATTTCCAGAATTAGAATAGCCGGTTGATGTCTTAAAAATAGCCAGTTGTTGTGCTTTTAATGTGGCTAAAAAAGCTTTATAGAGAGCTATTAGCTGGCTGATAGGTCCTAACAGCCGATTGATAGGTCTCTGGAAAATTTTATTTTTCGAAAAATAAGGGCCAATCAGCCGACTGATGGTCCCAAATAGCCCGCTCATTGACCCCTGTTTTGCATGGTGAACTTAATCACTTAAAATGATGTTTTAAACATTTAATTTCCTTCTCAACCATGATGCTCAAGGATTATGAAGTAATTTGAAATATGAATCAAGGGGAAATAACATAGAAATAAAGAGAAGAGAGCTAAGTATTCAATGTACATGTATCAGTAAAGAATGGGTCCATGATCGATTGACCAATTGTCGGTATGGGACGGCCGTTGGGATTTCCTCGGTTGTGTCATTATTTGGGATGATAAAACATCCATTCGATCAAGAATATAATTTTACAAAAACACTGGGTTGGTTACCGAATTTTAAGCTAGTATGCCCTATGTGGCCATTCAAGAGCGACATGCTTAAAATTAGGCGAACCATGATTGGGACAAATTCTTTCCAATATATGTATATGTCAATAGCATATCACGGAGATGAATTGTTGACTCTTAAGGAAAGATACTATGCATATAATCATTGATCCATAGGGAAAGACACAATGCATGCAATATGTTGATTCTTAGGAGAAGACGCAACGAATCCTATGAATGTATGCGTTCAAGAAATTGGACAGCTGATCCTCCGGGACAACATGATGAACCCTAGGTATATGTAAATGTTTATGGGAGGCAAATTGTAGATCCTTCGGGAAAGACACAAATGGTCCTCTAATGATGATGTTATGAGGGACGAATTCTTGATCCTTCGGGAAAGACGCAAAGGGTCCTACAATGATGATGTATGTATGGATGTGTGCGAGTGTTCGCGTTGTGGCACTCCTAATGCTCATATGTTTTATGGAAATTAGGGCTAGATGGCCACATGTTTTTTATGTTTGTTATTTCGGTACCCTTGGGATTATGAATGATGATATGATGAAATGTTTTATGTATATTCAAATTACTCTAGTTTATGACGTTTAGCAAAGATGAGGATGATACTATTCCATACCATACCAATGAATGGTTTGAATTAGTGTTTTGAAGTGATGTATCAAAGGTTGCATTTACAAGAATACATTTTATGCTTTATAATGTTTTAAGAAATGAATGATATTGCATCCATGTTTTAAATGTTATGAAATGTATGAGGAAATGCAGGAATTTTCTGTATATTGATACAGTGGTACACATTAGTGGTTTTCAAAACATGTTGCTATGATTACTGAGATTACAAATCTCACGATTACGTTGGTGTGTATCAGATGCCTAGGTACTTAGTCACATTGGAGGCCAAGCTGGAGTGGAGGCATGATCCAGTACTGGGCTGGGTCGTAGTGATTAACGATGTGATTGTACATGTAGTGACTTATCTGACGCCTTCTCAAGGAACATGATCATATTGTACATATTTTCTTTTGTTTTTGGAAACTCCATTCCCTTGACTCTGTCCTTTAGTATCTTTTTGGAAAGGTTACAAAGTCCTAGTAATTAATATGTATAGGAAGGGATGGAGGGCATATTTTGGGTATATATATGAACGGTATGTAAGTAAAGACTAGAGTCTTTATCCACTAGTTGGTTAAGGGCTAAGATCTTAAGATGGTTGCTATCCTTAGATCTTCTCCCTTCATAGGACTCTAGCTTTGATGATGGATGGTATGTGTATACATATATGTTTATAGTAAATAGAAGGTTATGTAATGACGATGCTTGTGTTTGTTTTTTAATTAATGCTTCCACTGAGAGAGACGATTGTGATACTCGAGAGTAGCAACCCAAACCAACTCAACTTAATTAATCAACTTGGTAAAATTTTAAATGAACTCGGGTAAGAAAGGCTAGTAACACACTAATTCATGTCAACTATATGCTAAAATGGTCGTAGGGAATTGGGGTGTTACATTAGGATTTAGGGTTTGGGGTTTAGGGTTAAGGGTTTCGGGTTTATGGTTTAGGGTTTTGGGTTTAGGGTTTAAGGTTAGGGTTTTGGGGTTTATGCTTTGGGGTTTACGGATTAGTGTTCAGGGTTTAAGGTGTCGAGTTTTGGGTTTCGGGTTTGGGTTTTAGGTTTAGGTTTCAAGGATTAGGGTTTGGGGTTTGGGGTTAAGGGTTTGAGGTTTATGGTTTAGGGTTTAGGGTTTGGGTTTTTTGGTTAGGGTTTAGGGTTTAGGGTTAGGGTTTGGGGTTTAGGGTTTAGGGTTAAGGGTTTGGAGTTTAGGGTTTAGAGTTTAGGGGTTAGGGGTTAGGGGTTAGGGGTTAGGGGTTAGGGGTTAGGGGTTAGGGTTTGGGGTTGAGGGTTTAGGGTTGATGGTTTAGGGTTATGGGTTTGGGGTTTAGGGTTAGGTTTTGGGATTTAGCGTTTGGGGGTTATGGTTTAGGGTTTAGGGTGTAGGGTTTAGGGTTTGGGGTTAACTATTGAGGGTTTAGGGTTTTGGGTTTTGGGGTTTAGGGATTAGGGTTTGGGGTTTAGGTTGTAGGGATTATGCTTTCGGGTTTAGGGTTTAGGGTTTGGGGTTTAGGGTTTGGGGTTTGGGGTTTATGTTGTAGGGATTATGCTTTCAGGATTAGGGTTTAGTGTTTGGGGTTAAGGGTTAAGGGTATAGGGTTTTGATTTTAGGTTTACGGTTTAGGGTTTAGGGCTTAGGGATTTAAGGTTTAGGGTTTAGGGTTTTAGAGTTTAGGGTTTAAGGTTTAGGGTTTGGGGTTGGGGGTTTTGGGTTTTGGGTTTAGGGGTTTAGGGTTTAGGGCATGGGTTTGGGGTTTGGGGTTTGGGGTTTGGGGTTTAGGTTATAGGGATTATTGTATGGGATTTAGGGTTTAGGGTTAGTGGTTTAGGGTTTGGGGTTTAGAGTTTAGGGTTTGGAGTTTAGGGTTTAGGGTTTTGGGTTTAGGGTTTAGGGTTTAGGGTTTAGAGTTTGGGGTTTGGGCTTTAAGTTGTAGAGATTATGCTTTCGGGTTTAGGGTTCAGGGTTGGGGTTTAGGGTTTGGGGTTAAGGGTTTAGGGGTTCGGTTTTGGGCTTACGGTTTAGGGTTTAGGGTTTAGGGTTTTAAGGTTTAGGGTTTAGGGTTTTAGAGTTTAGGGTTTAGGGTTTGGGGTTTGGGGTTTAGGGTTTGGGGTTTAGGGTTTAGGGTTTAGGGTTTAGGGCTTGGGTTTAGGGTTTGGGGTTTATGGTTTAGGTTGTAGGGATTATGCTTTAGGGTTTAGAGTTTGGGGTTAGTGGTTAAGGGTTTGGGGTTTATGGTTTGGAGTTCAGAATTTAAGGTTTAGGGTTTAGGGTTTAGGGTTTAGGTTTATGGTGTAGGGTTTACAGTTTAGGGTCTTGGTTTTCGGGTTTAGGGTTTAGGGGTTGGGGTTCAGGGTTTTGGGTTTAGGGTTTGTGGTTTATGGTTCAGGGTTTAGGGTTTAGGGTCTGGGTTTTAGGGTTTAGGGTTCTCGGGTTGGGGTTTAACATTTAGGGTTCAAGAATTAGGGTTCAAGGTTTGGGGTTTAGGGGTTCGGATTTAGGGTTTGTGGTTTAGGGTTTAGGGTTTAAGGTGTCGAGTTTTGGGTTTGGCATTTAGGTTTTAGGTTTATTGTTTAGGGTTTGGGGTTTCGGCTTTTGGGTTAGGGTTTAGGGTTTAGGGTTAGGGTTTAGAGTTTAGGGTTAAGGGTTTGGAGTTTATGGTTAAGGGTTTGGGGTTTAGGGTTAGGGTTTGGGGTTTAGGCTTAGGGTTTGGGGTTTAGGGTTTAGGGTTTACGATTTAAGGTTTAGGGTTTAGGGTTTGGCATTAAGGGTTTGGGGTTTATGGTTTTGTGTCTGGGGTTTGGGGTTTAGGGTTAGGGTTTAGGGTTTGGGGTTTGCGGTTTATGGATTGGAGTTTAGGGTTTGGGGCTTAGGGTTTCGGGTTTCGGGTTTCGGGTTAAGGGTTTAGGGTTTTGAGTTTAGGGTTTAAAGTTTACGGTTTAGAGTTTAGGGTTTATGGTTTAGGGTTTGGGGTTTGGCTTCACAAATTAACAGATAATTTAACTATTTAACATCAATGACAAGATATTTCCACACATGAGTTTAAGATACATGATCATGCTGAAAAAGCTTTAAGCAGATAAAAGAACCATTTTCTTTCGAAAGTATGCACGTTTACCATCACATGCACTTATCAGCTATGCCAAAAACCAGATCTATCCAAGACCTGTAGAACTGGCTAAACCATTACCATCAATGAAAACAATCTAATGAAAGAGGACAAAAACCGACTTACCAACAAGTAAAGTCTGCCCATATAAGGCAACATGAATTACCCAACATTCCAGGGCGTCCCCTGGTGTGCGCAGAAAGTTAAAACGTTAGGATCACCAGTCCTGGACTGGATTATCTCCTCACTAGTTGCTAGACAGCTACGTCCCGGACTCTTTCCTAGCCAGCCTAATGTGTCCTTTCCATACAGATCAAATAATATAACATAGGTTTTTCCACAGGTAATGTTTATTCAGTTGTCACTCACTTGCCTCTCCAGGCATATTTACAGTTTTGCCCCTCCAGGGCATATTCATTCATTCACAGATGCAAGCTAAAATACCTGGTCCTCCAGGGTTTATCATTTCACACAAGCATGCTAAAATATCTGCCCCTCCAGGGCTTATCAGTTAATAGATGCAAGCAAAAACTCAATTTTAGAGTTGGATGCCACACACTTAAATAGCCTGATTAAAACAGTCAACTTAGCATTTGGTCAACTCAAAAGTGAAACAAAGTCAACCACAACATCAAATATAACTTATACAGCAAGTAACATGTATAACTTTTCATACAGGCATCCAATAGTCATGAAATTTCACTAGAGACATTTGTAATACATATTCAACAGTTTCAGCTAGTTTTTCAAGAAAGAAAAATACCTTTTGACCCTCAATTTCACAATTCTTTATCGAAAGGGTCCTTTTTCCAAAATAAGAGAAATCAAGGCAATCTCAAATATTTTGACCCTCTGGTGAAGTCTGGATGGTGGGAGGAGTTGACCTACCCTCTCAGAACCTGAGTACCCAACTTTTATAGTTGGATTTCTCACTTCTTGGCTTACTACAAGTTCAACTTGCCTTCCTTGCATTCTAAAAGTGTCCTGGCCTCATCCATTCTTTTGTTCCCTCACTGCCACATGACTTAGACACCACAATCTCATAGAACCAACTTAGGGCTCCATTAGCAGTTCCTTTACCTAAAACAGGGTAGTTACCCCTAATTCATTCCACTTGTGCCTTTGCTTACCAAATGGGTGGTAATCTACTGATTTTCCAGTGTATCCTCATGTTCTAAAGCTTCCAATGACATTAATAAGACAGAAAATAGGGTTCCCCCATGATTTGACAACAAGGAAATTTTCCTAGAACCCTACAAGTTCATTTTCTTTCCAATTACAACTCTTAGATTATTTTGACAGCACTAAAAGGAACACGCATCAGTAAACAGCAAGCTCAAAGGATTCACCAGCAAAATTCAAGTCAAAACAACATCACAAGTCCATGACTTTCTCATTTTAAAACAAAATCCTATTCCATCAAGTTTCATACTGTAAATTAGCATTCCTAAGGCCATTCAAGGACTACCAGCTACCATTTTGCAGTTTGACAGTAGATAAACAACAATTTGACAGCAATTTGACACTACGAAGAAAAATCAGAAAAGATAGTAACAAGGCAAAGGCAAGTTTTCAGCTTTTTAATTAGGGATTTCTCACTACTGGAACAGAAGCATATATAGGTGGTTAGATCAATTTTCTAACACTTTATAATCCTAATATTTATCACTAAGTTATCCTAAATCAGTTCGAAACCCAGCCCACCAAAATTCATAGAACATAGCAAACACACATTCCACACCAGAAACAGAGTTTTAACACTTGTCAGTGAACTTTTAAGGCTTTGATCATCTGTACGGCAACCTCTGATGGGACATGAATTTGGGAGATTTATAGTTCATCTTCTTTGCTTTCTTCTGACTACTCACACTCTTAAATTGGTTAAGAAACGAGAGAGTTATGCTCTCTGGAAATACCACAGCCCAAAACAGAGCTTTACATGACAGCAACGAGAAAGAAGGCCATAGAGTCTTATACCACCACTATTGATGGATGCTCTTGACTCAGAGATGAATAAGGAAGGGTAACCCTATGTTACCTTGAGTTTTTAGAGAAGAAACACAGGTTTGAGCTTCTGAATTGCTTGGGCAAACTTGATGAAAATGGTGTTTCTTGGATGTGTGGGTATGACTAAGGTTCTCTGCTCCTCCCTTTGCTTCCAACAGCTAACCACGAGCCTTCAGCCTTCTCTCCTACCTCAGTCTTCTTCCTGAAACTTACTCTCACCTTTCTCTCAGTTTTCTTTTTCTGTTTTCAGCTGATCTCCCTCTCTCTCTCGGTTTCACTCCATATAAAGGAGCTCAAAGCATGTGAGGCTCAAATGATTAAGAGGCGAGGTGTCCAGCTGCTGGTAACTATTAAACAGTAGTAGGACACCGAATGGTGTGTGCTAACGGGGCTTCGGGGCTGTTTGGGTGGCCTAAACATTGCTTAAGTCTCGGGTGGGGCTTGCTTAAGTGAAATGGTTTATGTGGCCTGTTGATTGAGTTGTAACATGGCTAATTTCGGTTTTCAAGTTTTAATTCTGATTATTTTACCTTGTATATGGTTTCCTAAAGTTGTTTTCTTTAGCTAAGGCCATAATTGGGTGGTTAATTGGCTCTTAAAGTGGTAATTTCGGTTACTAGACCATGGGTAGCATTAAAGGGGTTAATTTGTCATTAAATTCTTATTTAATTCCCTTTTTAAAATTTGTATAACTTGCCTAATCCTTAATTCTCTATCAAGTCTCGTGGCTGGTACTTAATAGGATAGTTTTGAGTGTCTTTGTGTAACGTCCTAGTTTCTTTATTGATTTTATTTGCGGAATTCGGTTATTTGACTTAACTTTTAAAATACCAGTCCAATTTTTTCTTTTTGTTTTTATGTGACAGTAATAAAAGTCAAGGGATACCCCAAGGATCGCTTACTCTCGGTTGATTCTTCAACCTAAGAAACTAGAAGTTACGTGTATGTTACTCTCGCGCACTCCCAAAATTTATTTTTGATAAGTATAAGATAGTCAGGTCAAAACGAGGTACTAAACCTCCATACAAACCCTAATCAGCATATAAGCTGAGTCTACTGCATACATCCAAACATATATACATACATAAGTATCATAGTCAGTGGCATGCAGGCCTAAATAGTTAGTAACATAATCCAAAATAGTGTGACTTCTAAGTCACTGCCAAAAAGAAGAGTCAGCTCCCTGCTAGTTGCCCATCACACATCCTTTCTAGCACCCCGGGGCATTCTCTACCAAAGGGAAAAAGAAAAGGATATTGATGGCCTTCAGAATTTGGAAGTAACCCAGAAGGGGGATTTCCAGTAGCTCCACCTCAATCTCTAACAGTAGGATGTACCTGGGCATCTGAACACACTAACGTAGTGAGATATAAAATCCCAGTAATGTAGATTACCAGTTTTATAAAACTAATTAGTGGTTCAGCTGCATTACTACGAATACAGAAAAAAGAACTTCCTTCTCAATTAACAGATAATTTAACTAATTAACATTAGTTACAAGATATTTCCACACACAAGGTTCAGAATATATGATCATGCTGAAAAAGCTTTAAACAGATGAAATAATCATTTTCTTTCAAAAAGTAATGCATGTTTACCACTACATGCACTTATCAGCCATGCCAAAAACCCAAGTCTCTCCAAGACTTGTACAACTGGCTAAACCATTGCCATCAATTAAAACAATCTAATGAAACTGGAGAATAACCGACGTACCATTTACCCAACATTCCAGGGCGTCCCCCGGTGTGCGCACAAAGTTAGAACCTTAGGATCACTAGTCCCGACTGGATTATCTCCTCACTAGTGCTAGGCACCTACGTCCCGGACGTATGCCTAGCCAACCTAGTGTGTCCTTTTCATACATATCAGATAATATAACATAGGTTTTCTTCCACAGGTAATGTTTATTCAGTTGTCATACACTTGCCTCTCCGGGGCATATTTATAGTTTTACCCCTCCAAGGGCATATGCAAATCATTCACAGATGCATGCTAAAATACCTGCCCTTCAAGGCATATGAGTTCATAAATGCATGCTAAACCTCAATTTTAGAGTTGGATGCCACCCACTTAAATAGCCTGATTAATACAGTCAACTTAGCATTTGGTCAACTCAAAAGTCAAACAAACTCAACCACAACGTCAAATATGACTTAAACAGCAAGTAACATGCATAACCTTTCATACAGACATCCAAAAGTCATGAAATTTCACCAGAGGCATCTTTAATACATATTAAACAGTTTCAACTAGTTTCCACAGAAATAGAATTACATTTTGACCGTTAATTCCCTAATTCTTTATCAAAGGGATCCTTTTTCCAAAGTAAGGAAAATCAAAGCAATATCAAACCTTTTAACCACATCCAGCCACCAAAAATAGTCAATTACAACCTACTACACACATCGAAAAAGATTCCAACAGAAATCAACTAAAATTTGGGTCAGAATAAGAATTTTAGGGTTCTTTCTAGCTTTTCATTCAAAATGGTCCCTATTGACACCCAATTTCAAATGTGGGTTGTTTCAAGCTGGAACCATGGTGCAACAAGTTCCTAAGGACTATTTGTGACTTGCTGATAAAGTTTCCACAGTAAAAATCCACACAAAAACCACACTTTTGCAGCAAAAAGCATTTCCTTGAAAATTTCTCAAGAAAACTGAGTTTAGTGTTTAAATAGGGTTTGAAGCCACTCTGACGACTCCCATATTTGCACATAGTGCCTCACTATCCCATAAAACCAGAATGAACAGGTACCTAATCTCAAATTACTCAGGCTACACAGTTTTCAACAGAATGACAGAAACAATGTTTTTAATTCATTTTAGTCCCTCTCTATAGCTCTTTTCTATTATGGTCTTCGTCAAACTCTAATTAGCATCCCCTAACCAAGCTAAGGTCATTTGTGACTTGCACAACAAGTGGGTGCAGCCACATCAGTACAGGAATGACATTTATGCAGCAATTTTACTCCCTTTTGTCAATTTTTCTCATTTCTAGTGCTTTGATGTTCTAAAGGCCAAACTAAGTGTCCTTGACTCTTTTTCTTCTCTGTAGATGCCCTTAAGAGGTCTGGAGGGTGGGAGAATTGGCCGACCCTCTCAAAACCTGAGTACCCAACTTTTATAGTTGGTTTTTCCCCCTTTTTGACTTATTACAAGGTCAACTTGTTTTTCTTGTGTACTAGAAGTATTTTAACCTTGTCCATTATTTTGATCCATTGCTGCCACATGATTTAGACACTACAAACCCAGAGGACAATACCTAGGGTTCAATTAGCAGTCCCTCCACCTAAAAACAAGACAATTATCCCTAATTTCTACTTCTTGTGCTTTTTCTTACCAATTTGGTGGCACTCAACTGATTTTTTTCCAGTGTACCCTCATGCTTTGAAATTTCTAGTAACATTAATAAGGTAGAAATAGGATTCCCTCATGATTTGACAGTAAGGAAAAACTCCCCAGAATCATGCAAGTTCATTTTCTCCTTAATTACAATACTTAAGTGATTTTGACAAAATTTAAGGGAGATCTTAGTGGCTTGAAACTAGTCAGAGGTCCAATACTTTTAGAAAACAATACTAGTATCAACACAAAATTTAGAATCAAGACTCAGCAAGTATACCCAACAAAACTTCATGAAAATTCCCATTTTTAATTGTACAAGTTTCTTGATCAAAGCTAGAGTCTTGTGGGTAAACTTAAAGCATCTTAATCCCTAAGAAACTTAACAAAACCAGGGGAAAGCACACACATCAGTACATAGCAAGCTTATGGAATTTCTCAAAAAAATTCAAGACAAAAATAGCATGACAAGTCCCTATTTCTTTCATTTCAAACACAAGACCTCTCTATTATGTTTTACTCTGGAAATCATCATCCCTAAGGCCATTCCAAAGCTACTAGCCATCATTTTACAAATATACAATAATTACACAGCAATTCAGCAGCAATTGACAGAAGAAGATAAATCAGAAAATAATTTCACAAAGGCAAATTTTCAGCTTTTTACTTAGAGATTTCTCACTTCTGAAATAGTGGCTTAAGTTGGTGGATAAATCACATTTTCAACTCTTTATAATCCTAATATCATCCACTAAGTCATCCTCAATCAGTTCGAAACCCATACCACCAAAATTCACAGAATACAGCAAACACTTATTTCACAACAGAACAGAATTTTAGAAATTTTCTGTAAGTTTTTGAGGCTTTGATCACCTGTACAGCAACCTCTGATGGGACATGCATTTGTGAGATTTTATAGTTCATCTTCTTAGCTTTCTTTTGACTACTCGCACACTTAAATTGTTTAAGAAATGAGAGAGTTATGCTCTTTGAAAGCACTATTGCACAAAACAAAGCCTTACATGACAGCAGCGAGAAGAAGGGTCATAGAGTCTTATACCACAACCATTGATGGATGCTCTTGACTCAGAAATGAAGAAAGAAGGGTAACCCTACATTACCTTGAGTTTTCAGAGGAAGAAGACAAGTTTGAGCTTTTGAATTGCTTGGGTAAGCACAACTCTTGGGTGTGTGTGTGTGTGTAAGGTTTTTGATAACTCTATGAAATAGAGTTATTTAGGATAGTGTTTCATGGATTTTAGGAGGTTTTCATTGTCTTTGAGCCACAATTAATTGCATTTTAAAGTGTTTTTATGTTCTTAGGTTTGTAAATGTTAATTTATGTGTTTTAGCTTGTCTTGTTTTTATTTGTGAGTGTTTTTTTTTTAAATTAATGGAGTTTGGGGACTTATTTGTGTTTTACTTTTGTGCTTAGGGCCTTTTTGGAGAAGAATAATTCAATTTGGGGCACATTTGGAAGTAAAACATCAAGGGAAGCAAGCAAAGGAAGTGTGTTGCAGCACATCTATTATGTGCTACAGCACAGTGGCTGCACAAAGAGTCAGAAGCGGTGTGCTACAGCACAGGCCCGTGTGCTGTAGCACAAGCAGATCAGAGAGCATGCGCTGCAGCACATAATTGATGTGCTGCAGCACACCGTCGCAGGGGCAATTTTGGAACCCGATTTTTTAGCTGATTTAAAAGCATTTTGACCTAGGGTTGGAGAGATGGAGACATTTTGGAAGCTTGGGAGCTGAGAGGGGCGAAAAACTAAGAGGGGACTTCATCTCCAAGGTGGTTTCAAGCGGATTCAAGCGGAAGAAGAGCAGTTTGGAGTGTTGGGAACAATATTCTTCTCCTCTTTCTTTCTTTTGCTTTGATATTTGTGATGTTTACTGATTTTGGGTTGTTGTATCCCTTAAATATGCTAGGCTAAACTCTCTTTTCCTTAGGATTGTAGTTCTTAGCATGTAAATTGTGATTATTGACACTCTTTCATCTCTATTTCAATGTTTATGGAGTTTATTCAGCTTAATGCTTGTTTTTCCCTCTTTGCTTGATCACCAATTAGGGATTTCATGAGGATTTGAGTAGTTCTTGGAAAATACAACTTGAATTTAGTCCAAGGGCTGAATACTACTTGATTTAGTTCAACCAATGGAGTGGTTAGCTAGATTTACCCAAAGGATAGGCATATACCGATGGGTCTTGTAGAGTCAAATTAGTCAAGCTTAATGCATTTCTTTGATTTAGGTTCCCATAGGAATATAGGGAATTTAATTAGAGAAATAGAATTTATAAGAAATCGAAAGGTTTTGATAATGACAAAATAGGCTAAGACTAACTCATAACATTGAATTAGGGTGAACTGAAGTTGATTTCACAATCGAAGTGCTAAGCTAGACTACAATCCTAGGGATCTCTCTTGCACTTAAGTTCTTTTGATTAGTTTTATTGTGAAGATATTAACTCCGTTTATTTCTTTGCAATTAGTTTAAATTTTAGTTTGCTTACTTTGAATTAAACACTAGATTATGATAGCTTGAATTTGGTAAATACGAATACACTAGTACTCAGTCTATTTTAACTCAGTTCCCTGTGGACGATACTCTTTTCTCATCACTTTACTACTTGTTGGCGGTGTACACTTGCACCGTGTCGTGTCGTTTGAGCGAGCAACAGTTTTCTGCTTCTTTCTCCACTTCCAGCTGCTAACTTCGAGTCTCTAGCTTCTTCACTGCCTCAGTCTTCTTCCTGAAGCTCACTCTCATTTGCTCTTAGTTCTCTCTCTTGGTTTTTCAGCTGGTATCCCTCTCCCTCTCGGTTTCAGTCCAATATAAGGGGCTCCAAGCATGTGAGGGTGAAATGATGAAGGGGGTGAGGTGTCCAGCTGCTGGTAACTCTTAAACAATATTAGGAAACCTAATTGTGGTGTGCTGGCGGGGCTTAGGGGCTGTTCGGGTGGGTTAATGGGTAGTTAGGCCTCGGTAGAGCTAGCTTAGGTGGATTAGTGACAATGGCTTAAGTGGTCATTTAATTTAGTCATAATGTGATAAATTTTGATTTCCAAAACTAAATTCTTACTATTTGTCTATATATATGGTTTCCTAAAGTTGTTTTCAGCTGTTAATGCTATAATTGGGTATTTAATTTGCCCTAAAAGTGATCATTTCGGTTTCAAGTTCGTGGATAGCATTAAAGGGATTAAATTGACATTCAATTCCTTTTTATCTCACTTTTAAAAATATGTAACTTACCCAATTCTCTTAATTTTCCTTCAAGTCTTGTGGCTGGTACTTGGTAGGGTAGTTTTGAGTGTCTTTGGGTGGCTAAATGGGGCTTTCTTGGGCATTAAGTAAGCTAGGGTGCCTTATTTGCAATTTTTTCATTTCTATCTTTTTAGTCGCTGAATTTCTACTTGAGAAAATGTGTCCATTCAGGACTTTTCTTGAGGTTGGGGTCCCTTACCCAAGTTTTAGGGTGTCTCTAGAGTGTCATAGGGTACTTTTCTAGGGTCAAATAGGTCTTCTTTACCCTTTTAAACTCAATAATAGAAAAGGGGCTAAAACTATGTTTTTATTTCAATTTAGTCCTTAGGGTTAGGGTTACGGTTCCTCTGGCACTTTTTCTCTGATTTTTGGGTCTCTTAACCTTTAACTAAGGTTTCTAATCCTATTTTCAAGCAAAATCATGTGCAAACAAACTCAATCAATCACACATCCAAAAAGTCAATCATATCACAGATAAGTCAACAGAAAATTTCTGGTCAAAGTTGGGTTTAAATTTTCAGGATGATACACTTCGAGTGGCTAAAATGGGCTTCCTTGGGCTTTAACTAAGCCAAGGTGCCTTATTTGCAATTTTTCATTTCTATCTTTTTAGTCCCAAATTTCTACTTGAGAAAATGTGTCAACCCAGGACTTTTCTTGAGGTTGGGGTCCCTTAGTTAAGTCTTAAGGTGTCTCTAGAGTGTCCTAGGGTACTTTTCTAGGCTCAAATAGGTCTTCTTTACCCTTTTTAACTCGATAAGGTAAAGATAGCTAAAACTAAGTTTTTCTTTCAATTTAGTCCCTAGGGTTTGGGTTAGGGTTCCTCTGGCACTTTTTCCCTGATTTTTTTGTCTATTTACCTCTAATTAAGGTTTCTAATCCTATTTACACGCAAAATCAAATACAATCAAGTTCAGTCAAACATATCACAGAAAAGTCAACAGAAAAGTTCAGTCAAAGTTGGGTTTAAATTTTAAGGGTTTACATTTAGCGTTTCGAGTTTCGGGTTAACAGTTTGGGGTTTTGGGTTTAGGGTTTATGGTTTAGGATTTAGCATTTGGGGTTTAGGGTTTAGGGTTTGGGGTTTATGGTTAGGGTTTGGGGTTTAGGGTTTAGGGTTTGGGGTTTAGTGTTTTGGGTTAAGGGTTTCGGGTTTAGAGTTTCGGGTTTAGGGATTAGCGTTTAGTGTTTATAGTTTAGGGTTTAGGGTTTAGGGTTCAGGTTATAGGGTTTAGGGTTTAGGGTTCAGGTTATGGGGTTATGGCTTGGGTTTGGGGTTTAGAGTTAGGGTTTCGGGTTTATGGTTTGGGGTTTGGGGTTTGGGGTTTGGGGTTTAGGGTTTAGGGTTTAGGGTTAAGGGTTTCGAGTTTAGGCTATAGCATTTAGGGTTTTGGGTTTAGGGTTTATTGTAACATCCTGATAAATTGAAACCCAACTTTGACCAAAAAGCCTAACTCTTGACTTTTTTATTTTTAAGTGTTTGAATGTGTTTGCTTTTATCTTTGCTTGTAAATAAGTCTATAAAACCTTAACTAGAGGCCAAGAGACCTAAAAAATCAGAGAAAAATGGCCAGAGGAACCCTAACCCTAACCCTAGGGACTTAACTGAAAGGAAAAACTTAGTTTTTAACCTTTTTCTTTAGTGAGTTAAACAGGGTGTAAAAGACCTATTTGACCCTAGAAAAATACCCTAGGACACTCTAGAGGTACCCTAATACTTAGTTAAGAGACCCCAACCTCAAGAAAAGTCCTAAAAGGACACATTTTCGCCAGTAGAAATTTAGGACTAAAAAGAAAGAATTGAAAATTGAAGTTAAAGCCCTTTCGCTTACTTAAGGCCTAAGAAAGTTCAATTTAACCACTTAGAGGCACCCTAAATTACCTAGCAAGATGCCAGCCACGAAGATAAATGAGAAACCAACATAATTAGGTAGGTTACATATTTTAAAAACAGAAATAAATAAGAAGTTTATTGAAAATTTACCCCTTTTAATGCCTTTAAGAACTCGTAACCGAATTTACTATTTTTAAAGCAATGTAAATACCCAATTAAGGTAGTTATCGCTGCCAGCAACTTGAGGAAACCGAATGCAAGGAGAAAATGACCAGAATTAGGATTTAAATGCCAAGACCCATCACTTTATGACTCAAATTAAACAACCCCTAAAGCCCCACTCACTAATGCACCTAAACTAAGTCTACCCGAGGCCTAAGTGCCTAATTACCCACCCAATCAACCCCTTAAGCTTCCAGAACACCTCCATTAGGTGTCCTGATACTAACCCACGAGCCCCCAGCAGCTCAACATCTCATCACCCTCATCATTCCTAAGTGAGATGCCTTGAGTGCTATAAAAGGGGGTGGAACCGAGAGGACTGAGCACCAACAACTAAAACTAGAGATAGAGAGCTGAGAGCAAGTGAGACCAAGTTCAGAGAGAGGCTGAAGCTGTGAGGGAGCTGGGGGAATCGAAATTTGCAGCTGGAAGTGGAGAAAGAAGCTGAGAACACCTACACAAACACACACTTAGAAATTGTTGTTTTCCATCAAGTTACCCAAGCTGTCCAAAGGTTTAAATTCGTGATTCTTCCTCTGAAATTCAAGGTAACGTAGGGCTACCCTTCCTTCTTCATCCCTGAGCCAAGAGCATCCGCCAAAGGTGGTGGTATGAGCCTCTATGACTCAGTTTCTCGTTGCTGCCACAGAGGACACTATTTTGGGCAGTGTTGCTTCCAGGAGGCATATCTCTCTCATTTCTTAACCAAATTAAACGTGTGAGTAGTCAATGGAAAGATAAAAGAATGAACTCTAAAAGCCCCTGAATGCATGTATGATCAGAGGTTGCCGTACAGGGGTTCAGAGCCTCGAAAACTTGCTGATTGTCTGCTAAAAATGTTGTTTTTCTGATATGAAAGTGTATGCTTGCTGTTTTGTTGTTTCTGGTAGTTTGGGTTATGGATTGAGTCTAAATAAGCTAGTAGATGTTAATGGGACTATGTGAAGCTGTAAACTTGCTGTGATTACTTCTAAGAACTTCTGGTTCAGTAGTGGGGAACTCTTTGATGAAAGGTTCAAAAGCTTACTTTAAATTGATTCTTTGATTTTTCAATTCTAGAAGTTTCTACCCCATCTCTGTTGTCACTACTGCCAGGGCTAATTAGAGGTGGTTGCTAGCTTAGATTGGTGCCAAATTTTAGAATAAGGACGATGAGAATAATTGCCATTTTTGAAATAAGTAGGGTGTGGAAGTTGTGTGAATCTGAACTCTGCAAATGGACTTGTTTCTTTTCTGTCATTTGTGATAATCCATGTGTTTTACTAAGTATTTCTAGTTGCTAAAACTCTGTGAGTGCTTGCTAAAACCCTAGTCTAATTTTGAAAGTGTAAATCATGCCAAAAACTAGAATCCTAGGATGTATAAATACTAAGGATGGCTGTAAGTCCTGTATTTTTCTGTTAAATGCATAAAAAGAAATATATTGGTCTATTAATCATTTTCAAACCTGTCAAAATTCTCTTTTTGTACTTGTCTACACACCTTAAGTGACTAGAGTGATAAAAGCCTAAGTTTTGATGTTTTGATCCTTCCCTACTGTCAAACATGTTTTTGAGGATAGAAGAAGTCCAAAATAGAACAAGTGAATGTGCCAAGAATGGAAGTAAGAGTAATAGGGTCCAAATACTCCTAGAGTGGGAATTGGGTATGGAAAGCATAGAAAGAGGCAACCAGTGGGCTAAAACTTGGGCACTTAGGTTCTATGAGGGCAGGCATATCCTCCCACCCTCTAAACCTCCTAAGTGCCCTCATCAAACAGAAAATGAGCTAAATTGTGGCCTAGAAAACCCTGAAGGGACAAAAGAGGAAAAATACCAAAAAGAGGGAAACACTTGCAAAGATGACAGCTCTGTATTGATGTGGCTGAACCCACTTGATGTGCAAGCCAGAAGTGAACTTAGCTTGCTTAGGAGATGTTAATTTGGGCTGGACAGAGGTCAAAATAGAAAAGAATTTGAAATAGGGACTGAAATGAACTGATTTTTGCTATTTTTGCCCTTTTGACAGAATCTGTGTAAATTGAGGGATTTGAGGTTGAGTTTCTGTATTTCTTAGTTTTATGGGTTAGTGTGGTCTTCTGTATTGGCAGGGAAGTGGTCAAAGTGGCCTCTAACCTTATTTAAACACCTAACTTGATTTCTTTAGGAAATTTGCAGGTTTGTGTCTTTTGCTGCAAAAGTATGGTCTCTGTATGGATTCTCTCTGTGTAAAGGTCAATAGAAAATCACAAGTAGTCCATAGGTAGTTGCGGCACCTTGGTTTTAGCTTGAAACAACCCATAACATAATTTGGGTCTTAATAGGGACCAATTTGCAAGAAAAACTTGAGAAAAGGTTAAAAGTCCTAATTTTACCCAAATTCTGGTTGGATTCTGTTGGGATTTTCTGGATGTGTGTACTAGGTCCTAATTGACTCATTTGGTGGTTGAATGTGGTCAAAATACCTGAATTGTGCCTTCATTTCATTCACTTTAAAGAAAAGGTCTCTTTTGAAAAGAATTGTGAAATTAAGGGTTCAAATGCAATTGTCTTTACTGGAAACCTAGCTGAGATTGTTAAGTATGTGTTAATGCTGCTTGTGGTACAATTTCATGACTTTTGGATGCTTAATTTATCAGTTATGCCTGTTACTTGCTGTGTAAGTTATATTTGACGTTTTGGTTGACTTTTGTTTGACCTTTAAGTTGACCAGTGGCTGATTTGACTGTTTTATCAGGCTATTTAATTGTGTGGCATCCAAATCATGAAAAATGAGTTTTAGCATGCATCTGTGAAACTAAAATGCCATGGGGGCAGGCCTTTGAGCATGCATTTGTGTTTTGATGTGCATATGCCCTTGGAGGGGAAAAATGGTAAAATTGCCCTGGACAGGCAACATCTATGTTTGATTTGCATATGCCCTTGGAGGGGTAAAATGGTAAAATGCCCTGGAGAGGCAATTGACTGATAACTGAGTAAACATTACCTGTGGATGAAAAATAATATTGTATAATTTGATATGTATGAAAAGGACACACTAGGCTGGCTAGGAATGCGTCCGGGACGTAGCTGCCTAGCAACTAGTGAGGAAATAATCCAGTCCGAGACTGGTGATCCTAAGGTTCTAACTTTGTGTGCACACCGGGGGACGCCCTGGAATGTTGGGTAATTCCTGTTAGCCTTATTTGGGCGGACTTTTCCATAGTGGTAAATGGTAAGTCGGTATTGTCCTGTTTCATTAGATTGTTTTTAAAAATTGATGGTAATGGTTTAACCAGTTGTACAGGTCCTGGAGAGACTTGATGTTTTGGCATGGCTGATAAATGCATGTATTGGTAAACTTGCATTATTTTCAAAAGAAAAATGGCTATTTCATCTGTTTATAGTTCTCTTAGTATGATCACATATTCTGAACCTTGTGAGTGGAAATGTCTTGTTATTGATGTATTCCTGCATGTATATAAGTGGAAATATCTTGTAATCGATGTTAAATAAGTTTTTTTTCTCTGTAAGATGGGAAAGAAGTATTTTTTTTGTATTCTTAGTAATACAGCTGAACCACTAATGAGTTTTTTATAAAACTTGTAATATACGTTACTGGGATTTTATATCTCACTACGTTAGTGTGTTCAGGTGCCCAGGTACATACTACTGCTGGAGATTGAGGTAGAGCTCCTGGAGGTTCCCCTTCTGGGTTACTTCCAAATCCTGAAGGCGGTCAACATCCTTTTCTTTTTCCCTTCGGTTGAGAATACCCCAGGGACTTAGAAAGGGTGTGATGGGCAGGTAGCAGGGAGCTGCCTTATATTTTGGCAGTGACCCAGATCTCACTCTAATATGGATCTTAGTACTAACTATTTTGGGCCTACGTGCCACTGACCATGATACTTATGTCTATGTATATATATATATATATATATATACTTGTATGGATTGTATGATGTAGTCATAGGCTTTTGAACTGCTTAGGATATGCATGGACGATTAGTACCTCATTTTCACCTGACTTTATTCGTGTATGAATTTTGGGAGTGCGCGACAGCATCAAACATGTAACTTCTAGTTTCTTAGGTTAAATAACCAACCGAGAGTAAGCGATCCTTAGGGAAACACTTAACTTTTATTACTCCCGCATGAAAAGAAAAAGGAAAAAAATTGGACCGAGATTTTAAAGGTAAGTCAAGTAACCTAATTTCGCAAATAAAAATAATAAAGAAACTAGGACGTTACATTTATGGTTTAGGGTTAGGGTTTGCGGTTTTGGGTTTGCAGTTTATGGTTTGGGGTTTAGGGTTTAAGGTTTGGGGTTTGGGGTTTAGGGTTTTAGGGTTTAGTGTATAGGGTTTGGAGTTTGGGGTTTAGGGTTTAAGGTTTAAGGTTTAGGGTATAAGGGTTAGGGTTTAGGGATTAGGTTAACGGTTTGGGGTTTAGGGTTTAAGGTTTTGGGTTTCGTGTTTAGGGTTAGGGTCTGTGGTTTAGGGTTAGGGATTGGGGTTTAGGGTTAGGGTTTGGAGTATAGGGTTTGGGGTTTAGGCTTTAGGGTTTAGGGTATAGGGTTTATGCTATAGGGTATAGGGTTTAAGGTTTGCATTTAGGGTTTAGGGTTTGGGCTTTGGGATTATGGGTTTAGGGTCTGGGGTTTAGGGTTTGCGATTTGGGGTTTGGCATTACAAGTATGGGGTTTAGGTTTTATGGTTTAGGGTTTACAGTTAGGGTTTAAGGTTTAGCGTTTATGATTTAGGGTTTAAGGTTTAGGGATTGGGGTTTGGGGTTAAAGGTTTAGGGTTTAGGGTTTTGTGTTTGGGGTTTATGGGTAGGGTTTTGGGTTTAGGGTTTGGGGTTTGCTGTTAAGGGTTTAGGGTTTATAGTTTAGGGTTTGGGGTTTACGATTTTGGGTTAGGGTTTGGGGTTTACGGTTTAGTGTATAGGATTTAGGGTTTCGAGTTGTGGGTTTCGGGTTTGGGTTTAGGGTTTAGGTTTTAAGGTTTGGGACTTAGGGATTAGGGTTTAGGGTTTGGGATTTAGGGTTAAGTTTTAAGGGTTTGCAGTTTATGGTTTAGGGTTTGGGGTTTGGGGTTTAAGGTTAGGGTTTGGGGTTTAGGGATAAGGGTTTGGGGTTTATGGTTAAGGGTTTGGGATTAGGGTTTGGGGTTTAGTGTTAGGGTTAGGGTTTGGGGTTTAGGGTTTTGGTTTTAGGGTTTAGGGTTTGGGTTTAGGGTTTTGGGTTTAGGGTTTGTGGTTTGGCATTAAGGGTTTGGGGTTTACAGTTTAGGGTTTTGGATTTGGGTTTTAAGGTTAGTGTTTAGGGTTTAGGGTTTGCAATTTATGGTTTGCAGTTTAAGGTTTAGGGTTTTTGGGTTTGGGGTTAAGGGTTTAGGGTTTAAGGTTTAGGGTCTAGCGTTTGGGGTTTAGGGTTTAGAGTTTGAGGTTTGGGGTTATGGTTTTAAGTTTTAGGGTGCGTAGTTTGGAGTTTATGGTTAGGGTTTGGGGTTTACGGTTAAGGTTTGGGGTTTATGGTTTGGGGTTTATAGTTTACAGTTTAGGGTCTAGGGTTTGGGGTTTAGGGCTTAGGGTTTGGGGTTTAAGGTTTATGGTTTGTGATTTATGGTTTAGGGTTTAGAGTTTGGGGTGAAGGGTTAAGGGTTTAGGTTTTAGCATTTAGGGTTCAAGGTTTGGGGTTTCGGGTTTAGAATTTAGGGTTTAGGGTTTTGGGGTTTAGGGTTTAGGATTTAGGGTTTCGGGTTTAGGGTTTAGGGTTTGGGGTTTGGTGTTTGAGCTAAGGGTTTGGGGTTTATGCTTTAGGGTTTGGGTTTATGGGTTTGGGGTTTATGGTTTGGGGTTTCGAGTTTGGGGTTTGTGTTTAGGGTTTAGGTTTTAAGGTTTAGGGTTTAGGTTTAGTGTTTGGAGTTTGGGTTAAGGGTTTGGGGTTTATGGTTTAGGGTTCGGGGTTTAGGGTTTAGGGTTAGGGTTTAGGGTTTAGGGTTAGGGTTTGGGGTTTAGGCTTTAGGGTTTGGGGTTTATGGTGATGGGTTTGGGGTTTAGGGTTAGGGTTTAGGGTTTAGGGTTGGGGTTAGGGCTTGGAGTTTATGGTTTGGGGTTTGGGGTTTATGGTTTAGGGTTTTGGGTTTGTGGTTTAGGATTAAAGTTTGGGGTTTAGGGTTTGCGGTTTATGGTTGGGGGTTTAGGGTTTGAGGTTTAGGGTATAGGGTTTCGGGTTTCGGGTTAAGGGTATGCGGTTTAGGGTTTGGGGTTTGGGGTTTCGGATTTAGGGTTTAGCATGTAGGGTTTAGGGTGTAATGTTTTGGGTTTAAGGTTTGGGGTTTCAAGTTTGGGGTTTGGTGTTAAGGGTTTAGGGTTTAGGGCTTGGGGATTAGGGTTTGGGGTTTGGGGTTTATGGTTAGGGTGTGGGGTTTGGGGTTTGGGGTTTCTAATTGGGGTTTAGGGGTTAGGGGTTAGGGTTTAGGGTTTAGGGTTTGGGGTTAAGGGTTTAGGGTTTACGGTTTAGGGTTTTGGGGTTTAGGGTTTAGGGTTCAGTGATTGGGGTTTATTGTTTAGGGTTTACGATTTAGGGTTTAGGGTTTAAGTTTTAAGGTTTAGGGTTTGGGGTTTAGGGTTAAGGGTTTGGGGTTTATGCCTTAGGGTTTGGGGTATATTGTTTAGGGTTTAGGGTTTATGGTTTAAGGTTTAGGGTTTGGGGTTTAGGGTTAAGGGTTAAGGGTTTGGGGTTTATTGTTTAGGGTTTGGGTTTAGGGTTTGGGGTTTGGGGTTGAGGTAGAGGGTTTGGGGTTTAGGGTTTAGGGTTTAGGGTTTGGGGTTTCGGGTTTGCGGTGTGGGGATTATGGTTTGGGGATTGGGGTTAAGGGTTTTGGGTTTATAGTCTAGGATTTAGGGTTTAGGGTTTGGAGTTTAGGCTTTAAGGTTTAGCGTTTGGGGTTTAGGGTTCTTGGTTTTGGGTTTATGGATTAGGTTTCGGGTTTAGGGTTTTGAGTTTAGGGTTTACGGTTTACGGTCTAGGGTTTGGGGTTTAGGGCTTAGGGTTTGGGGTTTAGCATTTATGGTTGGTATTTATAGTTTAGGGTTTAGGGTTTTGGGTTTAGGGTTTAGGGTTTAGGGTTCTGGGGTTTAGGGTTTAGGGTTTAGGGTTTACGATTTAGGGTTTAGTGTTTTGGGGTTTAGGGTTTAGGGTTTAAGGTTTAGGGTTTAGGGTTTAGGGTTTAGCGTTTGGGTTTAGGGTTTAGGGTTTGGGGTTTGGGTTTAGGGTTAAGGGTTTAGGGTTTGGGGTTTACGGTTTAGAGTTTGAGGTTTGTGGATTAGGGTTAGGATTTGGGGTTTGGGGTTATGGTTTGGGGATTAGGGTGTAACATCCTAAAAATTTGAACCTAACTTTGACCAGAAACCTTCTGTTGACTTTTCTATAATATGTTTGACTTTTTGGATGTGTGAGTGCCAGACTGTGTTTGTATTTTTTTTTGCTTTTAGATAGGTTTCGAAACCCTAATTAGACGTCAAGAGACCCAAAAATCAGAACAACAGTACCAGAGGAATCCTAACCCTAACCCTAGGGACTTAACTGAAAGAAAAAAAACTTAGTTTTAGCCTCTTCTCTTTTATTGAGTTTAAAAGTGTAGGAAAGACCTATTTGACCCTAGAAAAGTACCCTATGACACTTTAGAGGTACCCTAAGACTTGGTTAAGGGACCCCAACCTCAAGGAAAGTCCTGAATGGACACATTTTCGCCAGTAGAAATTCAGGACTGAAAAGATAGAAATGAAAAAATTGCAATTAAGGCACCCTAGCTTACTTAAAGCCCAAGAAAGTCAAATTTAACCACCCAGAGACACCCTAAACTACCCTACCAAGTGCCAGCCACGAAACTTGATGAAAAATTAAGAGAATTAGGCAAGTTACATATTTTTAAAAGTGAAGTAAATAGGAATTTAATATCAATTTAATCCCTTTAATGCTACCCATGGACTTGCAACCGAAGTTACCACTTTTAGAGCAAATTAAAATACCCAATTATGGCATTAAGAGCTGCAAGTAACTTGAGGAAAACCATATACAAGAAAGTTAGGCAGAATTTAGATTTAGACATCAAAATTTATCACCATATGACTCAATTCGGTGACCACTAAAACCTTACTCACTAATACACCTATGCAAGCTCTACCCAATGCCTAAACATCCATTAACCCACCCAAACAGCCCCTAAGCCTGCCAGCAGAAACCAATTAGGTGTCCTAATATAAACTAACAAGCTCCAGCAGCTGAACACCTCACTCCATTCATCATTTCAGCTTCACATGCTTGGAGTCCTTAAATTAGAGTGAAACTGAGAGGGAGAGGCACACCAGCTGAAAAACCGAGAGAGAGAATTGAGAGCAAGTGAGGCTAAGCAGAAAACTTTGTACACACACATAAACTCAAGAGTTGATGTTTTCACCAAGCTTACCCAAGCAACTCAGGAACTCAAACCTGTGTTCTACCTCTGAAAACTCAAGGTAACGTAGGGTTACCCTTCCTTCTTCATCTCTGAGTCAAGAGCATCCATCAATGGTGGTGGTATGAGCCTCTATGACACTTATTCTCGTTGCTGCCAGAAAAAGCTCTGTTTTGGGCAGTGATGCTTTCAGATGGCATAACTTCTTCATTTCTTAACCAATTTAAGTGTGTGAGTAGTCAAATGAAACCTAAGAAGATGAACTAATAAAAGTCTCCAGATGCACGTACCATCAGAGGTTGCCATACAGGTGTTCAAAGCCTCGAGAACTTACTGAAAATTCTGAAATTCTGTTTCTGGTGTGAAATAGGAACTTGCTGTATTCTGTGTTTTCTGGTGGTCTTGGTTTCGAGTTGAGTCAGGATGATTTAGTAAATGATATTAGGACTTTTTGGTGTTAAAAACTTGCTATAGTTACTTATTAAAACTTCTGGTTCCATAGTGAGGATTTCTATTTGAAAAGCTGAAAGTTTCCTTTACTAATAAGATTTTTTGACTCCTTTCTTCTCACTGATTGCTGTCAAATTTCTGTGTCACTACTGTCAAAGTTGCTAGAGGTAGCTGATAACTTAGAATGGCCTTAGAAATGATAAATTCCATAATGAAAATGATGCAACAGATTGCTGTTTTAAAATAAGAAAGGCATGAAATTGTGTTGTTAATATAACTTGAAATTTTGCCAATGGATCTTGTAAGCTTGCCATTACTGTTATTTGTGCATTTCCACATGCTTTTGAAGAGTCTCACAATAGCCAAAACCCTGAAAGTGCTTGGTGGGGTTCTACTTTAATTAAGAGAGCTAATACAAGCAAAAATGGAACTTTTTCAGGATTTTCTGTTGTGTATGCTTGTTGAGTTGTGACTATGTGTTATGTGTCAATGCTGGCATTATGTGATTGAACTCATTTAAACCACTCATTTAAAACTCATTTAAACCCAGGTAGTGAAATTGGTAAAAGCATGAAATGGTGATCTTTCCTTGCTGTCAAGCATGATTGCTGAGTTGGGGAGGTCCAAGACACTAGGCAGTGACGATACCAAGGTTGAAATAATGGATGATAGGGTTAAAATGCCCTTAGGGTAAATATTAGGCAAGATGAGTTTGTAAAGGGCAAAATGGTGAGCTATCCAACTCTAAAACTTGGAGACTCAGGTTCTGAGAGGGTAGGCCAATTCTCCCACCCTCCAGACCTCTTAAGGGCACCCACAGAAAAGAAAAAGAGTCAAGGACACTTAGTTTTGGCATGTAGAACATCAAAGTACTAGAAATGAGAAAAATTGACAAAAGAGAGAAAAGTTGCTGCAAAAATGTCATTTCTGTACTGATGTGGCTGCACCCACTTGCTGTGCAAGCCACAAATGAACTTAGCTTGATTAGTAGATGCTAATTAGAGCAACAGAGACCAGAACAGAAAAGAGCTACATAGAAGGACTATAATGAATTAAAAACCTTGTTTCTGTCATTTTGTTGAAAACTGTGTAACCTGAGTAGTTTGAGGGTAGGTACCTGTCCATTCCGGTTGTAGGGGATATTGAGGTGCTATAAACAGGGATAGAAGTGGTCAAATTGGTTTCCAACCCTAATTAAACACTAAACTCATCTCCTTGAGAAATTTTTAAAAGAAGTGCATTTTGCTGCAAAAGTCTGGTTTTTGAGTTGATTTTTACTGTGAAAACTTTACCAGAAAGTCATAATAGGAGCTTGATGCATCTTGGTTTAAGCTTGAAACAGTCCAGAACAGAATTTGGGTTTTAATTGGGACCATTTTGAAAGAAAAACTAGAAAGAATCTTAAAATTCTTATTTTGACCCAATTTCTAGTTGATTTCTGTTGGAATCTTTCTGGATGTGTGTAGTAGGTTCTTATTGACTATTTTTTGTGGCTGGATGTGGTTGAAAGGTTTTAAATTGCCTAAATTTCCTTTACTTTAAAGTAAGGACCCTTTTGAAAATAAATGGTGAAATTGAGGGTCAACGTGTAATTTTCTTCTTGGAAAAGCTAGCTGAAATTGTTAAATATCTGTTATTGATGCATTTGGTGAACGTTTATGACTTTTGGATGTTTGTATGCAAAGTTATGCATATTACTTGTTGTGCAAGTCATATTTGATATTGTGGTTGACTTTGTTTGACTTTTAAGTTGACCAATTGCTAAGTTGACTATTTTTATCAGGCTATTTAAGTGTCTGACATCCAAACCCTGAAATTGAATTTTAGCATGAATCTGTGAACTGATATACCTTGGAGGGCTGGTATTTTAGCATGCATCTGTGGTTGATTGCATATACCCTTGGACGGGTAAAACTGTAAATATGCCCTGGAGAGGCAGATGAATGACAACTGAGTAAACATTAACTGTGGAAGAAAACCTATGTTATATTATTTGATTTGTATGAAAAGGACACACTGGGTTTGCTAGGGATACGTCCGGGACGTTGGTGCCTAGATCTTGTGAGGAGATAATCCAGTCCGGGACTGGTGATCCTAAGGTTCTAACTTTGTGCGCACACAGGGGACGCCCTGCAATTTTGGGTAATACCTGTAGCCTTATATGGGCGGACTTTACTATATTGGTAAATGGTAAGTCGGTTTTGTCATGTTTCATTGGATTGCTTTAATTGATGGTAATGATTTAACCAGTTGTACAGGTCCTGGAGAGACTTGGGTCTTTGGCATGACTGATAAGTGCATGTAGTGGTAAACATGCATTACTTTTTGAAAGAAAAAAGCTATTTAATCTGTTTAAAGCTTTTTCAGCTTGATCACAAATTCTGAAATTCGTGAATGGAAATATCTTGTAATTGATGTTAAATAAGTTTAAATTATCTGTTTATTTAAGAAGGAAGTTTTTCTGTATTCATAGTAATGCAGCTGAACCACTAATTAGTTTTTTTATAAAACTGGTAATCTACGTTACTGGGATTTTATATCTCACTATGTTAGTGTGTTCAGATGCCCGGGTACATCCTACTGTTGGTGATTGAAGTGGAGCTACTGGAAGTTTTGTTACTGGGTTACTTCCAAATTCTGAAGGCCCTCAACATCCTTTTTTTCCCTTCGGTAGAGAATGCCCCTGGGACTTAGAAAGGTTGTGTGATGGGCAGCTAGCAGGGAGTTGACTCTTTTTGGCGGCGACTTATAAGTCACTCTATTTTGGATTATGCTACTAACTATTTAGGCCTGCGTGCCACTGAATGTGATACTTACGTATGTATATATGTATGGTTGTATGCATTAGACATAGCTCGTGTCCTGAATAGGTTATGTATGGAGGTTTGGTACCTCGTTTCACCTGACTATCCTTGTATGTGCAAAAATGTATTTCGGGAGAGCGCGAGAGTAACAAACACGCAACTTCTAGTTTCTTAGGTTAAATAACCTATCGAGAGTATGCGATCCTTGGGGTATCCCTTGAGTTTTATTACTCCCACATAAAAAGAAAAAGAAAAAAAATTTAACAGTATTTTAAAAGTTAAGTCAATTAACCAAATTCCGCATATAAAATCAATAAAGAAACTAAGATGTTACATAAGGTTTGGGGTTTATGGTTTAAGGTTTAGGGTTTGGGGTTTAAGGTTTAGGGTTTAGGGTTTAGGGTTTGGGGTTAAGGGATTTGGGTTTAGAGTTTGGGATTAGGGTTTAGGGTTTATGGTTTAGGGTTTGGGGTTTTGGGTTTAGGGTTTAGGGGTAAGGGTTTGGTTTTTGGGGATTGGGGTGTAGGGTTTCGGGTTTAGGGATAAGGGTTTGGGGTTTAGAGATTAGGGTTTGGGGATTGGGTTTAGGGTTTAGGGTTTGTGGTTTGCGGTTTCAGGTGTAAGGATGATGGTTTTGGGTTTAAGGTTGTGGTTTGGGGTTTAGGGTTTAGGGTTTAGGGTTCATGGTTTGGGGTTCAGGGTTTAGGGTTTAGTGTTTATGGTTTGTGTATACGGTTTACGCTTTAGGGTTTAGTGTTCGGAGTTCATGGTTAAGGGTTTATAGTTTAGGGCTTAGGGTTCATGGTTTGGGGTTTAGGGTTTAGGGTTTAGGGTTTAGGGTTTGGGGTTTACTGTTGAGGGTTTAGGGTTTGTGGTTCATGGTTTAGGTTTTAGGGTTTAGGGTTTTTGGTTTGGGTTTAGGATTTTGGGTTTACGGTTTACGGTTTAGGGTTTAAACTTTAGGGTTTAGGGTATAAGGTATAGTGTTTAGGATTTGAGGTTTGGGGTTAAGGGTTTAGGGTTTAGGTATTAGGGTTTGGGGTTTGGGGTTTAGGGTTAGGGTTTGGGGTATAGGTTTATGTTTTGGGGTTTATGGTTTGGGGTTTAGGGTTTAAGGGTTAGGGGTTAGGGTTTAGGGTTTAGGGTTTGGTGTTAAGGGTTTAGGGTTTAGGGTTTAGTGTTTACGGTTTACAGTTTAGGGTTTAGGGTTCAGGGATTAGGGTTTATTGTTTAGGGTTTAGGGTTTGGGGTTTAGGGTTTTTGGTTTGGGTTTTGGGGTTACGTGTTTGGGGTTTACAGCTTAGGGTTTGGGGTTTATTATTTAGGGTTTAGGTTTTATTGTTTATGGTTTAGGGTTTAAGGTTTAGAGTTTAGGGTTTAAAGTTTGGGGTCAAGGATTTAGGGTTTAGGGTTTATTGTTTAGGGTTCAGAGTTTAGGGTTTAGGGTTTAAGGTTTATGGTTTAAGGTTTAGGGTTTCGAGTTTAGGGTTTATTGTTTAGGGGTTAGAGGTTAGGGTTTAGGGTTTAGGGTTTGGGATTAAGCGTTTGGGGTTTGTTGTTTAGGGTTTTGAGTTTGGGGATTATAGGTAGGGTTTGGGGTTTAGGTTTTAGGGTTTATGGTTTGGAGTTTAGGGTTTGGGGTTTGGGGTTAATGACTTAGGGTTTCGAGTTTAGCGTTTTGGGTTTAGGGTTTTAGGGTTTAGGGTATAGGGTTTAGGGTTTACGGTATAGGGTGTAGGGTTTAGGATTAAGGATTTTAAGGTCTAGGGCTTAGGGTTTAAGGGTTTAGGGTTTAGAGTTCAAGGTTTAGGGTTTAGGATTTGGGATTTAGGGTTTAGGGTTTAGGGTTTCAGGTGTAGGATTTTGGGTTTAGAGTTTGGGGTTTGGGGTTTTTGGTTTGGGGTTTTAGGTTTGTGGTTTGGGCTTTAGGGTTTGGATTTTGGGGTTTTGGGTTCAGGGTTTGGCGTTTAGGGTTTAGGGTTTTAGGGTTTAGGGTTTAGGGTTTAGAGGCTAGGGTTTAGGGTTAAGGGTCTAGTGTTAACGGTTTAGGGTTTCGAGGTTTAGGCTTTAGGCTTTAGGGTTTAGGGTTTAGGCTTCAGAGTTTAGAGCTTAGGGTTTAGGGTTTAAGGTTTAGAGTTTAGGGTTTACGGTTTAGAGTATAGGGATTAGGGTTTAGGTTTAGGGTTCTCGGGTTTAGGGTTTAGGGTTTGGTGTTTAGGGTTTTGGGTTTACGGTTTAGGGTTTTAGGGTTTAGGAATTAGGGTTCATGGTTTGGGGTTTAGGGTTTAGGTTTTCGGGTTAAGGGATTGGGTTTTGCAGTTTAGGGTTTGGAGTTTAGGTTTCGGGTTTAGGGTTTAGAGTTTAGGGTTTATGGTTTAGGGTTTCGGGTTTCGGGTTTAGTGTTTAGTGTTTAGGGTTAAGGGTTTAAGGTTTAGGATTTAGGATTTAGGGTTTGGGGTTAAGGGTTTAGGGTTTGGGGTTTACGGTTTGGGGTTTGGGGTTAAGGGAATAGGGTTTCGGGTTTTAGGTTTAGGGATTAGGGTTTAGGATTTATGGTTTGGGGTTTACGATTTAGGGTCTTGGGTTTGGGGTTTAGGGTTTCGGGTTTAGGTTTATGGTTTTGGGTTTGGGTTTGGGCTTCAGGGTTTGGGGTTTGCGGTTTAGGGTTTTGGATTTAGGGTTTGGTGTTTGGGGTTTGTTGTTTAGGGTTTTGAGTTTAGGGGTTAGGATTAAGGTTTGGGGTTAAGGTTCTAGGGTTTATGGTTTGGGGTTTAGGGTTTGGGGTTTGGGGTTAGGGTTTTGGGGTTTAGGATTTAGGGCTTAGGGTTTAGGGTTTTAGGGTTTAGGGTTTTGAGTTTGAGGTTTAGGGTTAGGGTTTCGGATTTAGGGTTATAATTTGGGGTTTACGGTTTGGGGTTTATGGTTTGGGATTTAGGTGTAACGTCCTAGTTTCTTTATTAATTTCATTTGCGGAATTAGGTTATTTAACTTAACTTTTAAAATCCCGGTCCAATTTTTTTTCTTTTTCTTTTTATGTGGGTGTAATAAAAGTCAAGTGTACCCCAAGGATCGCGTACTCTCCGTTGGATAATTAACTTAAGAAACTACAAGTTACATGTGTGTTACTCTCGCGCACTCCCAAAATTCACATACAAATAGAGTCAGGTGAAAACGAGGTACTAAACCTCCATATATATCCTCAGCAGTTCATTAAGGGCAAAAAAAATATCCTAAGCAGTTCAAGGGCTAGTCTACTGCATACAATTCATATATAGAAACAGAAGTATCATAGTCAGTGGCACGCATGCCTAAAATAGTTAGTATTAAAATCCAAAATAGAGGTCATTGCCAAAATAAGAGTCAGCTCCCTGCTATCTGCCTATCACATCCTTTCTAAGTCCCCGGGGCATTCTCAACCGAAGGGAAAAATAAAAGGATGTTGACAGTCTTCAGGATTTGGAAGTAACCCAGAAGGGGAACCTCCAGGAGCTCTACCTCAATCTCTAGCAGTAGTATGTACCTGGGCATCTGAACACACTAACGTAGAAAGATATAAAATCCCAGTAACGTAGATTACCAGTTTTATAAAGAACTAATTAATGGTTCAGCTGCATTTCTGAGAATGCAGGGAAAACTTCCTTTATACTTTAAAGCAGTTTATCAATCAATACATCAATTACAAGATATTTCTACTTTCACAGTTCAGAATATATGATCATGCTGAAAAGACTTAACGGATAAAACAGTCATTTTCTTTCAAAAGTATGCAGATTTACCAATACATGCATATCAACCATGCCAAACATCAAGTCTCTCCAGGACCTGCACAACTGGTTAAACCATTACCATCAATTAAAGCAATCTAATGAAACAGAACAATAACCGACTTACCATTTACCAATATGGAAAGGTCCGCACATATAAGGCTAACTGGAATTACCCAACATTCCAGGGCGTCCCCCGGTGTCCGCATAAAGTTAGAACCTTAGGATCACCAGTCTCGGACTGGATTATCTCCTTACTAGTTCTAGGCACCTACGTCCCGGACGTATCCCTAGAAAACCTAGTGTGTCTTTTTCATAAAGATCAAATAATATAACATAGGTTTTCATCCACAGGTAATGTTTACTCAGTTGTCAATCAACCTCCTCTCCAGGGCATATTTACCATTTTACCCCTCCAAGGGTATATGGAATCAAACACAGATGCATGCCAAAATACCTATTCTCCAAGGCATATTTAGTTCACAGATGCATGGTAAACTCAATTTCAAAGTTTGGATGCCAGACACTTAAACAGTCTGATAAAAACAGTCAACTTAGCAATTGGTTAACTTAAAAGTCAAACCAAAGTCAACCACAACGTCAGATATGATTTACACACCAAGTAATAGGCATATCTTTGCATACAAACATCCAAAGGTCATGAAATTACACTAGAAGCAATATAATTATACATTTATCATTTTCAACCATTTTCCAAGAAAGACAATTGCATTTAGACCCTTAACTTTTACAAATTTTATAAAAAAGGTCCTTTTCTTCAAAGTAAAGGAAATCAAACCATTTTTCAAATCTTTTGACCACATTGAATCACCAAAGTAGTCAATTAGGGCGTACTACACACATCCAGAAAGATTCTCACAGAATTCAATCTGAATTTGGGTGAAAATAGGAATTTTCAGCTTTTCTCAAGTTTTTCTTGCAAAATAGTCCCTCTTAAGATCCAAATTTAGTTCTGGCCTGTTTTGAGCTAGAACAATGGTGCAGAAAGAACCTAAGGACCATTTGTGACTTGCTGGTGAAGTTTTCACAGAAAGAAACCACACAGAGACCACACTTAAGTAGTGTTAGAGGCCACTCTGTCCACTCCCATGCTTTCCCATAGTGCCTTGGTACCCCATAAAACTAAAATAGATAGGTTCCTACCCTCAAGCTACTCAGTTTACACAATTTTCAAGAAAAGAGCAAAAACAAAATTGTTTGTTCATTTTAGTCCCTTTCACTAACTCTTTTCTGTTTTGACCTTTGTCCAGGCCTAATTAGCATCTTCTAATCAAGTTAAGTTCATTTGTGGCTTGTACAGCAAGTGGGTGCAGCCACATCAGAACAGAACTGTCATTGTTGCAAAAATCCCTCTCTTTTGCCAATTTTTCTCTTTTTAACACTTTGAGGTTCTATAGGCCAAAACTTAACTCTTTTTCTATTTGCTGGATTTAATTAGGAGGTCTAGAGGGCGGGAGGACTAGCCTACCCTCTCAGAACCTGAGTATCCAAGTTTTAGGGTAGGATAGCTCACCACTTTGCCTTTCACAAACTTATTCTACCTATCTTTTATCCTAGGGTGTTTAAAACCTACCATCCCTTGATTCCAAGTCTTAGGGTCCTTACTGTCTAAAGTATTGAACCTCCCCAGCTCAGAACCATGTTTGAGTGCATATGGCATCCCTTCCACAGAAATACCAAATGACTACTCCTATTTTACTATTTCGTCTTTTTACTGGAAGTTAGATGGTACTGCTCTCACTCCGTCTTGAGTTCACATGGATTAGGACTTCTAAAGGCAGTAGTGAGGCAGAAAATGAATGTTCGACATATTGACAGCAAGAAATAGAATGCCAAAGACCTTAAGGTTTGTGCTTTCACGAATTTAGCTACCTAGGGTATTTAGACAAGTCCAAATAGAGAATTTCAGTAAGTTTTAAAGTGGTTAAGAGTCTAATATGTTCACACGCATAGGGCCTAAGAGAAATACAGAACTCATAACTATACTCAGCATGCATACATAGTTGAAAATAATCAATATTCCATTTTTTTAGCATGTGTAAGCTTCTTGATTTAAGTAGAATTCCAGTAAGCATTCTTAGAGTTGTGACAGCTAGAAAACTCATCAAAACACGTGGAAATTTCATAAATAACAGAAATGGAAAGTTTACAAGTCCATTGGCAAAATTTCAGAATATGCTAACACACAAACTTCATACATTCCTTATTCTAAAAACAACAATCGATCTCATCATTCCTATTTCCGAGTTTAGCATTTCTCAAGCCATTCTGAGCTAGCAACTACCTCTAACAACCCTGGCAGTAGTGACACAGAAGTTGGGTAACAATTACCAATAAGAGGAAAGAAAATCAAAGAACTATTTTAGATTGAAATTTTTAGCTTTTAGAAGTATTTAAAGCAAGTTTCCAGCTTCACATCTTCCTAATATCACTAACTAATTCACCCAGGCTCAACTCGAAACCCAGACCACCAGAAAACACAGAATTCAACAAGTACACAATTTACAACAGAAAACAAGATTTTAGCAGAATTTCAGTAGGTTTTTGAGGCTCTGAACCCCTGTACGGCAGCCTATAATGATACATGCATTAAGGAGCTTTTATAGTTCATCGTCTTAGCTTTCTTTTGACTACTCACACACTAAATTTGGTTAAGAGATGAAGAAGTTATGCGCTCTTAAAGCATCACTGCCCAAAACAGAGCATTCTGTGGCAGCAGCGAAAAGAAGGGTCATAGGGGCTCATACCACCACCATTGATGGATGCTCTTGACTCAGAGATGAAGAAGGAAGGGTAACCCTACGTTACCTTGAGTTTTTAGAGGAAGAACACGGATTAGAGCTTCTGGATTGCTTGGGTAAGCTTGGTGAAAAACCACAATTCTGAGTGTGTATGTGTATGTGTGAGTTTCTGCTTCTTTCTCCACCTCTGGCTGCCAACTTCGAGTTTCCAGCTCCTCCATTGCTTCAGCCTCCTTCCTGAACCTTAACTTCACTTCCTCTTAGCTCCCTTTCTCAGTTTTCTTGCTGGTGTTAGGACACCTAATTGAGTTGTACTGCCATACTTAAGGTGTTGTTTGGGTGGGTTAGTGGCTGCTTAGGCCTCGGGTAGGCTCACTTAGGTGTATTAGTGAGTAAGGCTTTAGGGGTTGTTTAATTTGAGTCGTAAAGTGATGGATTTAGGTGTCTAATCCTAAATTCTGGTTATTTTCTCCTTGTATTTAGTTTCCTCGAGTTGATGGCTACTGTGACTACCTTAATTGGGTATTTAATTTGCTTTGAAAATGGTAAATTCGGTTACAAGTCCATAAAAGAACTAAAAGGGATTTAATTGACATAAATTTCCTATTTATCACCGTTCTTAAAATATGTAACTTGTCTAATTATGTAAATTCTTCATCAAATTTCGTGGCTGGCACTTGGTAGGGTAGTTTAGGGTGTCTTTGGGTGGTTAAATTGGACTTCCTTGGGCTTTACGTAAGCTAGAGGATTTTAATTGCAATTTTTTATTTCTATCTTTTTGGTCCAGAATTTCTACTGGAGAAAATGTGTCCATTTAGGACTTTTCTTGAGGTTGGGGTACCTTAGCCAAGTCCTAGGGTATCTTTAGAGTGTCCTACGATACTTTTCAAGGGTCAAATAGGTCTTTCCTACACTTTTAAACTCAATAAAGAAAAGAGGCTAAAATCTCAATTTTTCTTTCAGTTTAGTCCCTAGGGTTAGGGTTAGGGTTCCTCTGGTACTTTTCTTCAAATTTTTTGGTCTCTTGACCTCTAACTAGGGTTTCTAATGCTATTTAGAAGCAAAAACAATTGCAAAAACATTCAGGCACTCAAAAATTCAAAAAGTTGACACATTTTAGAAAAGTCAACACATTAAAGAAAAAAAATCAACAATAAGGCTTTTGGTTAAAGTTGGGTTTCAATTTTTCAGGATGTTACATTAGGGTTTAGGGTTTCGGGTTCTAGGGTTCTAGGGCTAAAGGTCTGGTGTTTAGGGTTCTGGGTTTAGAGTTTAGGGTTTTAGTGTTTAGGGTTTAGGGTTTGGGTTTAGGGTTTGGAGTTTAGGGTTTTGTGTTTATGGTTTAGGGTATAAGGGTTTAGGTTTTAGGGTTCAGGGTTTAAGGTTTAGGGTTTAGGAATTAGGGTTCAAGGTTTGGGGTTTAGGGTATAAGGTTTCGGGTTAAGGGATTGGGGTTTTCAGTTTTGGGTTTATAGTTTAGGTTTCGAGTTTAGGCTTTAGAGTTTAGGGTTTAGGGTTTAGGGTTAAGGGTTTAAGGTTTAGGATTTAGGGTTTGGGGTTAAAGGTCTAGGGTTTGGGGTTTAGGGTTAAGAGAACAGGGTTTCAGGTTTTAGTTTTGGGGATTAGGGTTTAGGGTTTAGGGTTTGGGCTTTGGGGATAAGGGTTTGGGGTTTACGATTTCGGGTCTTGGGTTTAGGGTTTAGGGTTTGGGTTTATCATTTTGGGTTTGAATTAGGGGTTCAGGGTTTGGGGTTTAGGGTTTAGGGTTTAGGGTTCAGGGTTTTGGATTTAGGGTTTAGAGTTTAATGTTTAGGGTTTAGTGTTTGGGGTTTGGGGTTTATTATTTAGGGTTTTGAGTTTGGGGTTCAAGGTTAGGGTTTAGGGTTACGGTTTTGGGGTTTAGGGTTTAGGTTTTAAGGTTTGGGGTTAAGGTGTTGGGGTTTAGGGTTTATGGTTTAAGGATTAGTGTTTAGGGTTTAGCGTTTCGATGGTTACGGTTTCGAGTTTACTAATTAAGGGTTTTGGGGTTTAGGGTTTAGAGTTTAGAGTTGATGGTTTAGGGTTTAGGGTTTAGGGTTTGGGGTTTAGGGTTTAGTGTTTAGAGTTATGGGTTTGAGGGTAAGGGTTTGGGGTTTATGGTTTAAGCTCTTGGGTTTGGGGTTTAGAGTTTGGGGTTTGCGGTTTGGGGTTCAGGGTTTAAGGTTTAGGGTTTGGGGTTTAGGCTTTAGGTTTTAAGGTTTAGGGTTTAGGGTTTCGAGTTTAGGGTTTGGCATTTGGAGTTAAGGGTATAGGGTTTTGGGTTTTGGGTTTGGGGTTTACAGTTAAGGGTTTGGGCTTTACGGTTTAGGGTTTTGGGTTTGAGGTTTAGGGTTAGGGTTTGGGGTTTAGGCTTTGCAATTCATGGTTTGGGGTTTGGGGTTTAGGCTTTGCAATTTATTGTTTGGGGTTTGGGGTTTGGGTTTAGGTATTAGGCTTTGGTGTTGGGGTTAAGGGTTTAGGGTTTAGCATTTAGGGTTTAGGGTTTAAGGTTTAGTGTTTAGGGTTTAAAGTTTAGGGTTTAGGGTTTAGGGTTTATGGTTTAGGGTTTGAGGTTTGGGGTTTAGGGTTTAAGGTTTGTGGTTTATAGTTAGAGTTTTGGGTTTATGGTTAGGGTTTGGGGTTTAGGCTTTGGGATTTAGGCTTTGGGATTTAGGGTTTATGGTTTAGTGTTTACGTTTTAGGGTTTAGACTTTAGGGATTGGGGTTTAAGGTTTAGGGTTTAGGGTTTAGAGTTTAGGGTTTGTGGTTTATGGTTTAGGGTTAGGGTTTGGGGTTTGGGGTTTGGGGTTCACATTTTAGGGTTTAGGGTTGAGGGTTTCGTGTTTAGGGTTTGGCATTTGGAGTTATGGGTATACGTTTTCGGGTTTTGGGTTTAGGAATTAGGGTTTAGGGTTTAGCATTTGGGGTTTACGGTTTTGGGTTTGGGTTTAGTGTTACGTTTTTGGGTTTTGGGTTTAGGGTTTAGGGTTCATGGTTTAGGGTTTAGGGTTTAAGGTTTGGGGTTTGTAGATAAGGGTTTGGGGTTTATGGTTTAGGGTTTATGGTTTGGGATTTAAGGTTTAGGGTTTAGGGTTAGGGTTTGGGGTTTGGGGTTTATGGTTTGGAGATTAGGGTTTAAGGTTTAGTGTTTGGGGTTTAGGGTTAAGGGTTTTGGGTTTATTGTTTAGTGTTTTGGGTTTGCGGTTTTGGTTTAGGGTTTGGGCTTTTGGGTTAAGGGATTGCGGTTTAGGGTTTAGGGTTTTAGGCTTTAGGCTTTAGGGTTTAGGGTTTAGGGTTTAGGGTAAAGGGTTTAGTGTTTATTGTTTAGGGTTTTGTGTTTGGGGTTTTGGGTTAGGGTTTGGGGTTTACAGTTTTGGGTTTAGGGTTTAGGGTTTCGAGATTTATGGCTTAGGGTGTAGATTTTCGGGATTTAGGGTTTATGGTTTGGTGTTTAGGGTTTGGGGTATAGGGTTTTGGGTTTTGGGTTCGGGGTTAAGGGTTTGGAGTTTAGGGTTTAGGGTTTAATGTTTAGTGTTTCGGTCTTAGGATTTAGGGATTAGGGTTTACAGTTTAGGGTTTTGGGATTTAGGGTTTACGATTTAGGGTTAGGGTTTTAGGGCTTAGGGCTTAGGGTTTAGGTTTTCGATTAGGGTTTAGGGTACAGGGTTTAGGGTTTGGGGATTAGGGTTAAGGGGTTTGGGGTTTATGATTTAGGGTTTGAGGTTTGGAGTTTAGGGTTAGGGTTTGGGTTTGGGGTTTAGGATTATGGTTTGGAGTTTAGGTTTTGGGGTTTATGGTTTGGTGTTTAATGTTTTGGGTTTAAGGTTTGGGTTTAGGGATTAGTGATTAGGGTTTAGGGTGTAGGGTTTAGGGTTGGGGTTTAGGGTTAAGGGTTTGGGGTTTAGGGTTTAGGGTTAGGGTTTAGGGTTTAGAGTTAGGGTTTGATATTTAGGGTTTTTGGTTTATGGTTTAAGCTTTGCGATTCAGGGTTTAGGGTTTGGGGTATAGAGTTTGGGGTTTGGGGTTTAGGGTTTGGGCTTAGGGTTTGGGATTTAGGGTTTAGGGTGTACGGTTTAGGGTTTGGGGTTTAGGGTGTAGGGATTATGGTTTGGGGTTTGGGGTTTAGGGTTTAGGGTTTAGTGTTCAGGGTTTAGAGTTTGGGTTTTATGGTTTTGGGTTTAGGGTTTACGATTTACGGTTTTGGGTTTTGGGTTTAAGGTTTAGTGTTTGGGGTTCAGGAGTAAGGGTTTGGGGTTTATTGTTTAGGATTTTGGATTTGGGGTTTTGGGTTTGGGTCAGGGGTTTAAGTTTTCGGGTTTAGGGTTTAGGGTTTAGGATTTGGGGTTTAGGCTTTAGGGTTTGGGGTTTGGAGTTAAGGGTTTGGGGTTTGGGGTTTAAGGTTTAGGGTATGGGGTTTAGGGATTAGGGTTTGGGGTTAAGGGTTTAGGATTTAATGTTTGTGGTTTAGGGTTTAGGGTTAGGGTTTAGGGTTTAGGGTTTACGCTTTGGGGTTTAGGGTTTACGGTATACGGTTTTGGGTTTTTGGTTTTGGGTTTAGGGTTTAGGATTTAGGGTTTTGGGTTTAGGGTTTAGGGTTAAATGTTTAGGGTTTATTGTTAAGGGTTTTGGGTTTGGGATTTTGGGTTTAGGTTTTAGGGTTTGGGGTTTGGGGTTTAGGGTTTGGGTTTAGGGCTTAGGTTTTAGGGTTTGGGGTTAACGGTTTGCGGTTAAGGGTTTTAGGGTTTAGGGTTTAGGGTTAAGGGTTTTAGGGTTTAGGGTTTACGGTTTAGGGTTTGGGGTTTATGGTTTAGGGTTAAGGGTTTAGTGCTTATTGTTTAAGGTGTTGGGTTTGGGGTTTTGGGTTAGGTTTTGGGGTTTAGGTTTTGGGGTTTATGGTTTCGTGTTTGGGCTTTAGACTTTTGAGTTTTGGGTTTGGGGTTTGGGTTTACTGTTTAGGGTTTAAGGTTTGGGGTTAAGGATTTAGGGTTTAGGGTTAGGGTTAGGGATTTAGAGTATAGGGTTTGGGGTTTATGGTTTGGGGTTTAGGGTTTAGGGTTTAGGATTTAGGGTTTAGGGTTTGGGGATTTCGGGATTCAGTGTTTAGGGTTTAGGGTTTTGGTATTTAGGGTTTATGGTTTGGGGTTTGGGGTTAAGGGTTTAGGGTTTAGGGAAGGGGTTTAGGGTTTTAGGGTTTAGGGTTTAGGGTTTTAGCATTTAGGGTTTAGAGTTTATGGTTTATGGTTTAGTGTTTAGGGTATAGGGTTTTAGGGTTTAGTGTTTAGGGTTTAGGGTTTAAGGTTTAGGGTTTAGAATTTCGGTTTAGGGTTTAGGATATAGGGTTTAGGGTTTCAGTTTAGGGTTTGGGGTTTATGCTTTATGGTTTAGGGCTTGAGGTTTGGAGTTTAGGGGTATGGTTTAAGTTTGGGGTTTATGGTTTGGTGTTTAGGGTTTCGGTTTAGGGATTAGGAATAAGGGTTTAGGGTTTAGGGATTAGGGTTTGGGGTTTGGGGTTAAGGGTTTAGGGTTTACGGTTTGGCATTTTGGGTTTAGGGTTAGGGTTTGAGATTTAGGGTTTCTGGTTTATGGTTTAAGCTTTGGGGTATGGGGTTTAGGGTTTGGGGTTTAGTGTTTAGGTTTAGTATTTGGGGTTTAGGTATAGGATTTGGGGTTTAGGGTTTTGGGTTTTGGGTTTTGGGTTTTGGGTTTAGGGCTTAGGGTTTAGGGTTTAGGGTTTAGGATTTAGAGGTTATGGTTTAGGGTTTGGTGTTGGGGGTTTAGGGCTTGGAGTTTGGGGTTAAGGGTTTGCGGTTTACGGTTTAGGGTTTAGGGTTTTAAGGTTTAGGGTTTAGGGTTTGGAGATTAGGGTTAAGGGTTTAGTGTTTATTGTTTAGGGTTTTGGGTTTGTGGTTTTGGGTTAGAGTTTAGGGTTTAGGTTCTGGGGTTTATGGTTTATGGTTTATTGTTTAGGGTTTTGTGTTTGGGGTTTAGGTTTTGGGGTTTATGGTTTGGGGTAATGGGTCTAGGGTTTTGGGTATGGGGTTTAGGTTTTGGGGTTTATGATTTGGGGTATAGGGTTTGGGGTTTGAGGTTTAGGGTTTAGGGTTAGGGTTTTGGGTTTGGAGTATAGGGTTTGCGGTTTATGGTTTGAGGTTTTGTGTTTCGGTTTGGGTTTGGGATTAGAGTTTAGGGTTTAGGGGTTAAGGTTTAGCGTTTAGTGTTTGGGGTTTTGGGTTAAGGGTTAAGGGTTTGGGGTTTATTGTATAGAGTTTTGGATTTGGGGTTTTGGGTTAGGGTTTGGGGTTTAGGTTTTAGGGTTTATGGTTTGGGGTTTATTGTTTAGGGTTTTGGGTTTGGGGTTTTGGGTTAGGGTTTGGGGTTTAGGTTTTGGGGTTTATCGTTTCGGGTTTTGGGTATAGGGTTTAGGGTTTTGGGTTTGGGGTTTTGGGATTGGGTTTGGGGTTTAGGTTTTGGGGTTTATGGTTTGGTATAGGGTTTAGGGTTTGGGGTTTAGGGCTTAGGGTTAGGGTTTTGGGTTTGGAGTTTAGGCTTTGGGGATTATTGTTTGGGGTTTAGGGTTTAAGGTTTTGGGTTTATCGTTTAGGGTTTAGGGTTTAGGGTATAGGGTATTGGGTTTTAGGGTTTAGTTTTTAGGTTTTTGGTTTTACGGTTTGGGGTTTAGGATTTCAGTTTAGGGTATAGGGTTTTGTGTTTGGGGTTCAAAATTAAGGGTTTGGGGTTTATTGTTTAGGATTTTGGATTTGTGGTTTTGGGTTTGGGTCAGGGGTTTAGGTGTTCGGGTTTATGGTTTAGGGCTAAGGATTTGGGATTTAGGCTTCAGGGTTTGGGGTTTGGAGTTAAGGGTTTGGGGTTTAGGGTTTAGGGTATAGGGTTTGGGGATTAGGGTTTGGGGTCTAGGGTTTAGGGTTTAATTTTTAGGGTTTTGTGTTTGGGCTTTTGGGTTTTGGTTTTGGGGTTTATGGTTTGGGGCATAGGATTTAGGGTTTAGGGTTTAGGGTTTTGGGTTTGTTGTTTGGGTTTAAGGTTTAGGATTTAAGGTTTAGGGTTTAGGGTTTAAGGTTTCGGGTTTGGGGTTAAGGGTTTAGGATTTAATGTTTGGGGTTTAGGGTTTAGGGTTAGGGTTTAGGGTTTACGCTTTGGGGTTTAGGGTTTACGGTATACGGTTTTGGGTTTTTGGTTTTGGGTTTAGGGTTTAGGATTTAGGGTTTTGGGTTTAGGGTTTAGGGTTAATGGTTTAGGGTTTATTGTTAAGGGCTTTGGGTTTAGGTTTTAGGGTTTGTGGTTTGGGGTTTAGGGTTTGGGGTTTAGGGCTTAAGGTTTAGGGTTTGGGGTTAACGGTTTGCAGTTTAGGGTTTAGTGTTTAGGGTTTAGGATTTAGGGTTTACGGTTTACGGTTTGGGGTTTGGGGTTTATGGTTTAAGGTTAAGGGTTTAGTGCTTATTGTTTAGGGTGTTGGGTTTGGGGTTTTGGGTTTGGTTTTGGGGTTTAGGTTTTGGGGTTTATGGTTTCAGGTTTAGGCTTTAGACTTTCGAGTTTTGGGTTTGGGGTTTGGGTTTACTATTTAGGGTTTAAGGTTTGGGGTTAAGGATTTAGAGTTTTGGGTTAGGGTAAGGGATATGGAGTATAGGGTTTAAGGTTTATGGTTTGGGGTTTAGGGTTTAGGGTTTAGGATTTAGGGTTTAGAGTTTGGGGATTTCGGGATTCAATGTTTAGGGTTTAGGGTTTTGGGATTTAGGGTTTAAGGTTTGGGGTTTAGGGATTGGGGTTTGGGGTTAAGGGTTTAGGGTTTAGGGAATAGGGTTTAGGGTTTTAGGGTTTAGGGTTTAGGGTTTTAGCATTTTGGGTTTAGGGTTTATGGTTTAGGATTAAGCGTTTAGGATTTAGTGTTTAGGGTTTACGGTTTTAGGGTATAGTGTTTAAGTTTTATGGTTTAAGGTTTAGGGTTTAGGATTTAGATTTAGGGTTTAGGGTATAGGGTTTAGGGTTTAGGTTTAGGGTTTGGGGTTTATGGTTTATGGTTTAGGGTTTGAGGTTTGGAGTTTAGGGCTAGGGTTTGAGTTTGGGGTTTATGGTTTGGTGTTTAGGGTTTCGGTTTAGGGATTAGGGATTAGGGTTTAGGGTTTAGGGATTAGGGTTTGGGGTTTGTGGTTAAGGGTTTAGGGTTTAGGGTTTCACATTTGGGGTTTAGGGTTAGGGTTTGAGATTTAGGGTTTCTAGTTTATGGTTTAAGCTTTGGGGTATGGGGTTTAGGGTTTGGGTTTAGGGTTTAGGTTTAGTATTTGGTGTTTGGGGTATAGGATTTGGGGTTTAGGGTTTAAGGTTTTGGGTTTTGGGTTTAGGGCTTAGGGTTTAGGGTTTACGATTTAGAGGTTATGGTTTAGGGTTTGGTGTTGGGGGTTTAGGGCTTGGGGTTTAGGGTTTAGGGTTTGGGGTTTGGGGTTAAGGGTTTGCGGTTTAGGGTTCAAGCTTTAGGGTTTTAGGGTTTAGGGTTTAGGGTTTGGAGTTTAGGGTTAAGGGTTTAGTGTTTATTGTTTAGGGTTTTGGGTTTGTGGTTTTGGGTTAGATTTTAGGGTTTAGGTTCTGGGGTTTATGGTTTATGGTTTATTGTTTAGGGTTTTGTGTTTGGGGTTTAGGTTTTGGGGTTTATGGTTTGGGGTAATGGGTTTAGGGTTTTGGGTATGGGGTTTAGGTTTTGGGGTTTATGATTTGGGGTATAGGGTTTGGGGTTTGAGGTTTAGGGTTTAGGGTTAGGGTTTTGGGTTTAGAGTATAGGGTTTGCGGTTTATGGTTTGAGGTTTTGGGTTTGGGGTTTTGTGTTTGGGTTTGGGTTTGGGATTAGAGTTTAGGGTTTAGGGGTTAAGGTTTAGGGTTTAGTGTTTGGGGTTTTGGGTTAAGGGTTATGGGTTTGGTCTTTATTGTATAGAGTTTGGGATTTGGTGTTTTGGGTTAGTGTTTGGGGTTTAGGTTTTAGGGTTTATGGTTTGAGGTTTATTGTTTAGGGTTTTGGGTTTGGGGTTTTGGGTTAGGTTTTGGGGTTTAGGTTTTGGGGTTTATGGTTTCGGGTTTTGGGTATAGTGTTTAGGGTTTATTGTTTAGGGTTTTGGGTTTGGGTTTGGGGTTTAGGTTTTGGGTTTTATGGTTTGGGGTATAGGGTTTAGGGTTTGGGGTTTAGGGTTTAGGGTTAGGGTTTTGGGTTTGGAGTATAGGCTTTAGGGATTATGGTTTGGGGTTTAGGATTTAGGGTTTTGGGTTTACCGTTTAGGGTTTAGGGTTTTAGGGTTTAGTTTTTAGGTTTTTGGGTTTACGGTTTAGGGTTTAGGATTTCAGTTTAGGGTATAGGGTTTAGTGTTTGGGGTTCAGGAATAAGGGTTTGGGGTTTATTGTTTAGGATTTTGGATTTGGGGTTTTGGGTTTGGGTCAGGGGTTTAGGTATTCGGGTTTATGGTTTAGGGTTTAGGATTTGGGATTTAGGGTTTTGTGATTTAGGGTTTATGGTTTGGGGTTTAGGGTTTGGGGTTTGGGGTTAAGGGTTTGGGGTTAAGGGTTTTAGGGTTTAGGGTTTTAGCGTTTAGGGTTTAGGGTTTATGGTTTAGGGTTAAGGGTTTAGGGTTTAGTGTTTAGGGTATAGGGTTTTAGGGTTTAGTGTTTAGGTTTTAGGGTTTAAGGTTTAGGGTTTAGGATTTCGATTTAGGGTTTAGGGTATAGGGTATAGGGTTTCGGTTTAGGGTTTAGGGTTTATGGTTTATGGTTTAGGGTTTGAGGTTTGGAGTTTAGGGCTAGGGTTTGAGTTTGGGGTTTTTGGTTTGGTGTTTAGGGTTTCGGGTTAGAGATTAGTGATTAGGGTTTAGGGTTTAGGGATTAGGGTTTAGGGTTTGTGGTTAAGGGTTTAGGGTTTAGGGTTTGACATTTAGGGTTTAGGATTAGGGTTTGAGATTTAGGGTTTCTGGTTTATGGTTTAAGCTTTGGGGTATGGGGTTTATGGTTTGGGGTTTAGGGTTTAGGTTTAGTATTAGGTGTTTGGGGTATAGGATTTAGGGTTTAGGGTTTAGGGTTTAGGGTTTTGGGTTTAGGGCATAGGGTTTAGTGTTTAGGGTTTATGATTTAGTGGTTAAGATTTAGGGTTTGGTGTTGGGGGTTTAGGGCTTAGGGTTTCGGGTTTAGGGTTTAGGGTTTGGGGTTTGGGGTTAAGGGTTTGCGGTTTAGGGTTTAGGGTTTAGGGTTTTAGGGTTTAGGGTTTAGGGTTAAGGGTTTAGTGTTTATTGTTTAGGGTTTTGGGTTCGTGGTTTTGGGTTAGATTTTAGGGTTTAGGTTCTGGGGTTTATGGTTTATGGTTTATTATTTATGATTTTCTGTTTGGGGTTCAGGTTTTGGGGTTTATGGTTTGGGGTAATGGGTTTAGGGTTTTGGGTATGGGGTTTAGGTTTTGGGGTTTGAGGTTTGGGGTTTAGGGTTAGGGTTTTCGATTTGGAGTTTAGGGTTTGCGATTTATGGTTTGAGGTTTGGGGTTTTGGGTTCGGGGTATAGCATTTAGGATTTGGGGTTTGGCATTAAGGGTTTGGGGTTTATTGTTTAGGGTTTAGGGATTAAGGTTTAGGGTTTAGGGTTTAGGGTTTAGTCAGTTTAGTGTTTAGGGTTTAGGGTTTGGGGTTTAGGATTTAAGGTTTAGGGTTTAGGTTTGGGGTTGAGGGTTTAGGGTTTAGGGTTTAGGGTTTGAGGTTAAAGGTCTAGGGTTTAGTGTTTAGGGTATGGGGCTTAGGGTTTACGAATTAGGGTTTGGGGTTTAGTGTTTAGGGTTTAGCATTTGGGATTTAGGGTTTTGGGTGTATGGTTTAGCGTTTAGGGTTTAGGATTTGGAGTTTAAGGTTTAGGATTTAGAACTTAGGGTTTAGGGTTTAGGGTTTTGGGCTTAGGGTTTAGGGTTTAGGGTTTTAGGTTTGGGGTTTAGGGTTTAGGGTTTAGGGTCATCACTTTTGGGTTTAGGGTTTGGGGCATTTGGAATAGGGTTTAGAGTTTAAGGTTTAGGGTCTGGGGTTTAGGGTTCAAGTTTCAGTGGTTACGGTTTAATGTTTAGGGTTGGGGTTTAAGGTTTAGGGTTTCGATTTCGAGTTTAGGTTTTAGGGTTTAGGGTTTGGGGTTTGGGGTTTATGGGTTTAAGGTTTAGGGATTGGGGTTTAGTGTTTAGGGTTTGGGGTTTGGGGTTTAGGGTTTGGGGTTTAAAGTATAGGGTTTGGGGTTTAGGGTTTACAGTTTTAGGATTTCGGATTTGGTGTTTGGGGTTTAAGGTTTAGGGTTTCGATTTTGAGTTTAGGTTTTAGGGTTTAGGGTTTGGGGCTTGGTGTTTATGGGTTCAAGGTTTAGGGATTTGGTTTTAAGGTTTAGGGTTTAGTGTTTGACATTTGGGGTATAAGGTTTAGGATTTATGGTTTGGGGTTAAGGGCTTAGGGTTAAGGGTAAAGGGCTAAGGGTTTAGGATTTGAGGTCTAGGGTTTAGGGTGTAAGGTTTGGGGTTTAGGGATTAGGGTTTAGGATTTATGGTTTAGGGTTTAGGTTTTAGAATTAGGGTTTGGGGTTTGGTGTTTAGGGCTTAGGTATTGGGGTTTACGTTATAGTGTTTAGGTTTCGAGTTTAGGGTTTAGGGTTTGGAGTATATGGCTTAGGATTTAGGGTGTAGGGTATAAGGTTTATGGTTTGGGGTTTGGGGTTTTGGGTTTGGGGTTTCGGATATAGGGTTTATGGTATGGGGTTTAGGGTTTAGGGTTTAAGGATGGGGTTTGGCGTTATGCATTTTGGGTTTAGGGTTTAGGTTTTATGGATTAATGTTTAGGGTTTAGGGTTTGCATTTCATAATTTTGGGTTTAGGGTTTGGGGTTTGGGGTTTAAAGTTTGGGGCTTAGGTTTTGAGGTCTGGGGTTTGGGGTTTAGGGTTTAGTGATTAGGGTTTAGGGTTTAGGTTATGAGTTTAGGGTTTAGGGTTTAGGGCTTAGAGTTTTGTCTTTAGGATTTAGGATTTATGGTTTGGGGTTTGGGGTTTACGATGTAAGGTTTATGGTTTGGGGTTTAGGGTTTAGGGTTTAGGGTTTACGAATTGGGGTTTAGTGTTAGGGTTTGGGATTTGGGGTTTAGGGTTTGACATTTGGGGTTTAGGGATTTGGGTTTATGGTTTGCGGTTTAAGATATAGGGCTTAGGGTTTGGGGTTAAGGGTTAAGCGTTTACAGTAATGGTTTTAGGGTCTTCAATTTGGGGTTCAGGGTTTAGGGTATAGGGTTTAGGTTTTAAGATTTGGGGCATATGGATTAGGGTTTAGGTTTTAGGGTTTAGGGTTTAGGGTTTGACATTTGGGGTTTAAGGTTTATGGTTTGGGGTTAAGGGTTTAAGGTTTAGGGTTTAGGGTTTGGGGTTTGGGGTTTAGGATTTAGGTTTTGGGGCATATGGATTAGGGTTTAGGGATTTGGGTTTAGGGTTTAGGGTCCAGGGTTCAGGGTTCAGCGTTTGGGGTTTAAGGTTTAAGGTTTAGGGTTTGGGGTTTAGGGTTTATGTTTCGACTTTAGGGTTTAGGGATTCGAGTTTAGGGTTTATGATTTAGGGTTTATGGTTTAACGTTTAGGGATTAGGGTTTAGGGTTTAAGGTTTAGGGTTTGGGGTTTAGGGTTTGGGGTTAAGGGTTAAGGGTTTAGGGTTATGGGTTTAGGGTCTTCGATTTCGGGTGCAGGGTTTAGTGTTTGGGGCTTAGGGTATAGGGTTTAGGTGTTAGGATTAGGGCATATGGATTAGGGTTTAGGGTTTAGGGTTTGACATTTGTGGTTTAGGGTTTATGGTTTGGGGTTAAGGGTTTAGGGTTTAAGGTTTGGGTTTTCAGGTTTGGTGTATAGTGTTTGGGGTTTAGGAGTTAGGTTTTAGGGCATATGGATTAGGGTTTAGGGTTTAGGGTTTAGGTTTTAGGGTCTGGGGTTAGGGTTCAGGGTTCAGGGTTTGGGGTTTAAGGTTTATGGTTTAGGGTTCGGGGTTCAGGATTTGTGGCTTAAGGTTTATGGTTTGTGGTTTAGGGGTTTACGGTTTAAGATTTAGGGTTTGGGGTGTGGGGTTTAGGTTTTGAGTTTAGGGTTTAGGGTTTAGGGCTTGTAGTTATGCCTCTAAGATTTAGGGTTTATGATTTAGCATTTATTTTTTAGGGTTTGGGATTTAGGGTTTAGGGTTTGGGGTTTGGGGTTTACGGTGTAGGGTTTATGGTTTGAGGTTTAGGGTTTAGGGTTTAGGTTCAAGGTTTCATGTTTAGGCCTTAGGATTTAGGGTTTAGTGTTTGGGGTTTTGGGTTTAGGGGTTAGGGGTTGGGGTTTAGTGTTTAGGGTTCGGGGTTTTGGCTTTAGGTTTTACGTTTTAGGGTTTTGTGTTTTGGGTTTTGGGTTTAGGGTTTGGGGTTTTGGGTTTAGGGTTTAGGGTTTGGGGTTTAGGGTTTACGATTTAGGGTTTAGTATTTAGTGTTTAAGGTTTGGAGTGTTTGGTTTAGGGATTCGGGTTTCGGGTTTAGGGTTTAGGATTTCATGTTTAGGGTTTAGGGTTTAGGGTTTAGGTTTCGAGTTTGGGTTTTAGGGTTGAGGGTGTGGGGTTTGGGGTGTAAGTTTTAGGCTTTGGCATTTGGGGTTTAGGGTTTAAGGTTTATGGTTTATGGTTTATGGTTTAGGGTTTCGGGTTTAGGGTTTAGGATTTCGTGTTTAGGGTTTTGGGTTTAGGGTTTACGATTTAGGGTTTATGGTTTAGGGTTTGGGGTTTAGGCTTTAGGCTTTAGGGTTTAGGTTTTGGGGCATATGGATTAGGGTTTAGGGTTGAGGGTATGGTGTTAGGAGTTCAGGGTATGGGGATTAGGGCTTAAGGTTTAGGGTTTAGGAGTTGGGGTTTAGGTTTCGTGTTTAGGGTTTAGGGTTTATGGCTTGGAGTTTAGCGTTTAGGATTTAGGGTTTATGGTTTAGGGTTTAGGGTTTAAGGTTTAGGGTTTACAACTTGGGTTTAGAGTTTAGGGTTTCGGTTTAGGGTTTAGGGTTCTGAGTTTAGGTTTTCGCGCTTAGGGTTTCGGGTTTAGAGTTTTGGGTTTAGGGTTTAGGATTTGAGATTTGGGTTTAGTGTTTAAGGTTTGGGGTTTAGGATTTAGGGTTTAGGGTCTTCACTTTCGGGTTTAGGGATTAGGGTTTGGGGTTTAGGGTTTATGTTTTAGTATTTAGGGTTTAGGGTTAAGGGTTTTGTGTTTATTGTTTAGGGTTTTGAGATTGGGGTTTTGGGTTAGGGTTTAGGGTTTATGATATCAAGTTTAGGGTTTATGGTTTGGGATTTGGGGTTAAGGATTTAGGGTTTAGGGTTTCGGGTTTATAGTTAGGATTTGGGGTTTGGTGTATAGGGTTTTGGGGTTTACGGTTTAGAGTTTAGGATTTAGGGTTTTAGGTTTGGGGTTTAGGGTTTAGGATTTGGGGTTTATGGTTTACGGTTTCGGGATTTAAAGGTTAGGGTTTAAGGTTTCGAGATTTAGGGTTTAAGATTTAAGGTTTAGGGTTTGGGGTTTAGGCTTTAGAGTTTGGGTTTAGGGTTTAGGGTTTTAGGGTTTAGGGTTTAGCATTTAGCGTTTAGGGTATATTTTTTAGGGCTTTAGGTTTTAGGGTTTAGGGTTTAGCATTTAGGGTTTCGGTTTAGGATTTAGGGTATAGGGTTTAGGGTTTAGGGTTAAGGGTTTGGGGTTTAGGGTTTAGGTTTTGAGGATTGGGATTTAGGGTTAGGGTTTGGTTTGGGGTTTAGGGTTATAGTTTGGGGTTTAAGGTTTGGTGTTTATTGTTTGGGCTTAGGGATTTGTGATTAACGTTTAGGGTTTGGGGTTTAAGATTTAGGGTTGGCGGTTTAGTGTCTAGGTTTTCGCATTTTGGGTTTAAGGTTAGGGTTAGGGTTTGAGATTTAAGGTTTCCGATTTATGGTGTAAGCTTTCTGGTTTAGGGTTTCGGGTTTGGGATTTAGAGTTTGGGGTTTAGGGTTTAGGGTTTAGGGTTTGGGGTTTGGGATTCAGGGTTTGGGGTTTTTGGTTTAGGGGGTTAGGATTTATGGTTTAGGATTTGGGGTTTAGGGTTTAGAGTTTGGGGTTTAGGGTTAAGGGATTGTGATTTATGGGTTAGGGTTTTGGGTTTGCGGTTTGGGGTTTGGGGTTTGGGTTTCAAGGTTTAGGGTTTAGGGTTTAGCGTTTAGGGTTTGGGGTTTGGGGCATAGGGTTTAGCATTTAGGCTTTAGGGTTTAGGGTTTATGGTTTCCATGGTTAAGGCTTTAGGGTTTAGGGTTTAGGGTTTATGGGTTTAGGGATTGGTGTATAGTGTTTTAGTTTGGGGTTTAGGTTTCAGGTTTGGGGTTTAGGGTTCTGGTTTAATGTTTAGTGTTTAGGGTTTAGTGTTTATGGTTTGGGATCAAGTGTTTAGGGTTTAGGAATTAGGGTTTGGAGTTTAGGGTTTGGGGTTTGGGGTTAATGGTATAGGTTTTTGGGTTTCGTGTTTATGTTTAGGGGTTTGGGGTTTGGGGTTTGGGTTTGGGGTTTAGGGTTTAGCGTTTTGGGTTTAGGGTTTAGCGTTTATTATTTAGGGTTTGGGGTTTATAGTTTAGGGTTTTGAGTTCGGGGTTTAGGGTTAGGGTTTGGGTTTATGGTTTCGAGTTTAGGGTTTAGCATTTAGGGTTTGGGGTTTAGGGTTTTGGTTATAGGGTTTGAGGGTTTAGGGTTTTGGGTTTAGCGTTTCGAGTTTAGGGTTACGGGGATTAGGGTTTAGGGTTTTGGGGTTTGGGCTTTAGGGTTTCGGTTTTGGGGTTTAGCATTATGTATTTTGGGTGTATGGTTTTGGGTTTAGGGATTAAGGTTTAGGGTTTAGGGTTTAGGGTTTGGGTTTTAAAATTTGAGCTTTAGGGTTTGGGGTTTACGGTTTAGGGTTTGGGTTTAGGGTTTGAGGTTTAGGGTTTAGGTTTAGGGTTCGGGGTTTAGGGTTTAGGGTTTTGGGTTTAGCGTTTTGGGTTTAGGGTTTTGGGTTTATTGTTTAGGATTTGGGGTTAAGGGTTTGGGGTTTATAGTTTAAGGTTTTGAGTTTTGGGGTTTAGGGTTAGGGTTTGGGGTTTAGGTTTTAGGTTTTATGGTTTGGGGTTTAGGGTTTAGCATTTAGGGTTTTGGGTTTTGGGTTTTGGATTTAGGGTTTTAGGGTTTAGGGTTTAGGGTTTCGGGTTTTGGGTTTTAGGGTTTAGGGGTTAGGGTTTAGGGTTTGGGGCTTTAGGGTTTAGAGTTTAGGGTTTAGGTTTTGGGGTTTGGCGTTATGGGTTTTGGGTTTATGTTTTTCGGTTTATGGATTAAGGTTTTGTGTTTACGGTTTACAGTTTAGGGTTTAGGTTTTAAAATTTGAGCTTTAGGGTTTGGGGTTTACGGTTTAGGGTTTTGGGTTTAGGGTTTGAGGTTTAGGGTTTAGGTTTAGGGCTTAGGGTTCGGGGTTTTGGGTTTAGGGTTTAGTGATTAGGGTTTCGGGTTAAGGTTTTTGGGTTTAGGTTTTGAGTTTAGGGTTTAGGGTTTAGGGCTTGGACTTTAGCCTTTAGGATTTAGGGTTTATGGTTTAGCATTTATTGTTTAGGGTTTAGGATAAGGGGTTTAGGGTTTGGTGTTTACGATTTAGGGTTTATGGTTTGGGGTTTAGGGTTTAGGTATTGGGGTTTGGGTTTTAGGCTTTAGGGTTTGGGGTATAAAGTTTGGGGTTTAGGGTTTAGTGTTTAGGGTTTAGGGTATGGGGTTTGTGGGTTAGGGTTTAGTATTTAGGGTTGGGGTATTGGGGTTTAGGGTTTAGGGTTTGGGGTTTGGCATTTGGGTTTAGTGTTTTGGGTTTATGGTTTGGGGTTTGGGGTTTAGGGTTTAGGGTTTAGGGTTTAGAACATACGGTTTAGGATTTAGGGTTTGTGGTTTAGGGTTTAGGGTTTAGAGTTTAGGGTTTAGGGTATAAGGTTTGACATTTGGGGTCTAGGGTTTAAGGTTTGGGGTTTAGGGTTTAGTGTTTAGGTTCTTCACTTTGGGGTTTAGGGCTTACGGTTTGGGGATTATGGTTTAGGTTTTAGAATTTAGGGCATATGGATTAGGGTTTATGGTTTTCGGTTCATACTTCAGGGTTTACGGTTTAAGGTTTAGGGTTTATGGTTTGGGGTTTGGGGTTTAGGGTTTTGGGTTTACAGTTTTAGGATTTGGGGTTTGGGGTTTAGGTTTCGAGTTTAGGTTTCAGGGGTTAGGGTTTCGGGTTTAGGTTTAGGGTTTAGGGTTTTAGGTTTAGGGATTGGGGTTTAGGGTTTGGGTTTGGGTTTTGGGTTTAGGGTTTAGGTTTCGAGTTTAGGTTTCAGGGGTTAGGGTTTCGGGTTTAGGTTTAGGGTTTAGGGTTTTAGGTTTAGGGATTTGGGTTTAAGGGGTAGGGTTTGGGGTTTAGGATTTGGCATTTCGGGTTTAGGGTTTGGGGTTTAGGGTTTAGAGTTTGGGGTGTGGGGTTATGGGTTTGAGGTTTATGCTTTTGGGTTTAGGGTATAGGGTTTGGTGTTTAGGGTATAGGGTTTATAAGTTAAGGTTTAGGGTTTAGGGTTTAGGGTTTAGGGTTTAAGGTTAAGGGTTTAGGGTTTAGGGTTTCAGGGTTAGGGTTTAGTGTTTATGTTCGCGGTTAAGGGTTTAGGGTTAAGGGTTTAGGGTTAAGGGTTTGGGGTTAAGCATTTAGGGTCTAGGGTTTAGGGTTTAGGGTTGAGGGTTTAGGACTACGGTTTAGGGTTTGGGGTTTAGGGTTTGGGAATTAGGATTTAGGTTTTTAAATTTGATGTATATGGATTAGCGTTTAGGATTTAGGATTTAGGGTTTAGGGTTTAGGGTTTAGGGTTCGTGGTTCAGCGTTTGGTTTTAAGGTTTAAGGTTTAAGGTTTGGGTTTTAGGGTTAAGGGTTTGTGGTTTGTGGTTTGGGGTATAGGGCTTATGTTTCAAGTTTAGGGTTTAGGGTTTAGTGTTTAGGTTTTAGAAGTTCGGGCATATGGATTAGGGTTTAGGGTTTAGGGTTCAAGGTTAAGGGTTTAGGGTTTTAAGGTTACAGTTTATGGTTTGGGGTTTGAGGTTTGTGGTTTAGGGTTTACGATTTTAGGATTTGGGATTTGGGGTTTGGGGTTTAGGGTGTAGTGTTTATGTTTCAACTTTTGGTTTGAGGGTTTAGGGTTTAGGGTTTAGGTTTAGCGTTTAGGGTTTAAAGTTTTGGGATTATGGTTTATTGTTTAGGTTTTGGAGTTTTGGGTTTAGGTTTTGGCATTTGGGGTTTAGTGTTTTGGGTTTATGGTTTAGGGTTTGGGGTTTGGGTTTTATGGTTTAGAGTTTAGGGTTTGGAGTTTAGGGTATAGGGTTTATATGTTAGTATTTAGGGTTTCAGGTTTAGGGTTTAGGCTTTAGGCTTTATTGTTTGGGGTTAATGGTTTAGGGTTTAGGGTTTAGGGTTTCATTATTAAGGTTTGACATTTGGGGTTTAAGGTTTAGAATTTGGGATATGGGGTTTGGGGTTTACTGTTTCGAGTTAAGGGTTTGGGGTTTTGGTTTGTGGTTTAGGGTTTTGGGTTTACGGTTTCTAGTTTAGTGTGTATGGTTTAGGGTTGCGGTTTAGGGTTTAAGTGTTAGGGTTTAGTGTTTAGGGTATGCGGTTTGGGGTTGGGGTTTAGGGTTTAGACGTTAAGGCTTAGGGTTTAGGGTTTAGGAGTTGGGGTTTAGGGTTTTGGGTTTGGGGTTTAGGGTTTAGGGTTTGGGTTTAGGGTTTAGGATTTTCAGTTTGGGGTTTGGGGTTTAGGGTTTAGGGTTTAGGGTTTGGGTTTAGGGTTTAGGATTTTGAGTTTGGGGTTTGGGGTTTAGGGTTTAGGGTTTCGGTCTTAGGGTTTTGAGTGTAGGTTTTAGAGTTTAGGATTTTGGGTTTGGGGTTTGGGATTTCTGGTTTAGGGGTTTGGGTTTAGGGTGTACAGTTTAGGGTTTAGGGTTTGGAGTTTAGGGTTTAGGGTTTAGGGTTTAGGGTTTGGGGTTTGGGGTTTAGGGTTTAGGGTTTAAGGTTGGGTTTAGGGTTCAAGGTTTAAGGTTTAGGGTTTGGGGTATAGGGTTTGGGATTTAGGGTTTGGGGTTTAGGGTTTGGGTTAAAAATTTTCAATTCAGGGTTAGGGTTGGGGGTTTAGGGTTTGGGATTTATGGTTTATGGTTTGGGATTTATGGTTTGAGGTTTGGGGTTTGGGGTTTAGGATTTAAGGTTCATGGTGGGTTTAGGGTTTAGGGTTTAGGGTTTCGGGCTTAGGGTTTAGGGTTAAGGGTTTGGGGTTTGGGGTTTAGGGTTTGCGATTTGCAATTTGGGTTTACAGTTTAGGGTTTAGGGTTTGGGGATAAGGGTTCGTGGTTTAGGGTTTAGGGTTTAAGGTTTCGGGTTTAGGGTTTAGAGTTTAGGGTTTACTGTTTATGTTTGAGAGTTAAAGCTTTGGGGTTTTGGTTTGGGTTTCAGGTTTAGGATTTACGGTTTCGGGTTTATGGTGTATGGTTTAGGGTTTAGGGTTTAGTGTTTAGGGTTTGGGGTTGGGGTTGGGGTTTAGGGTTTACGGTTTAGGGGTTAAGGCTTAGGGTTTGGGGTATTGGGTTTAGGCTTTCGGGTTTGAGGTTAAGGGTTTAGGATTATGGGTTTTGGGGTTTAGCGTTTAGGGTTTAGGGTTTAAGGTCATCGATTTAGGGTTTAGGGTTTAGTGTTTATGTTCGCGGTTAAGGGTTTAGGGTTAAGGGTTTAGGGTTAAGGGTTTGGGGTTAAGCATTTAGGGTCTAGGGTTTAGGGTTTAGGGTTGAGGGTTTAGGACTACGGTTTAGGGTTTGGGGTTTAGGGTTTGGGAAATAGGATTTAGGTTTTTGGATTTGATGCATATGGATTAGCGTTTAGTGTTTAGGGTTTAGGGTTTAGGCTTTAGGGTTTAGGGTTCGTGGTTCAGCGTTTGGTTTTAAGGTTTAAGGTTTAAGGTTTGGGTTTTAGGGTTAAGGGTTTGTGGTTTGTGGTTTGGGGTATAGGGCTTATGTTTCAAGTTTAGGGTTTAGGGTTTAGTGTTTTGGTTTTAGAACTTCGGGCATATGGATTAGGGTTTAGGGTTTAGGGTTCAAGGTTAAGGGTTTAGGGTTTAAGGGTTACGGTTTATGGTTTGGGGTTTACGGTTTACAGTTTTAGGATTTGGTGTTTGGGGTTTGGGGTTTAGAGTTTAGTATTTTGGTTTCAAGTTTTGGTTTTAGGGTTTAGGTTTTGGGGTTTAGGTTTAGCGTTTTGGTTTTAAAGTTTAGGGATTGGGGTTTATTGTTTAGGGTTTGGGGTTTTGGGTTTAGGTTTTGGCATTTGGGGTTTAGTGTTTTGGGTTTATGGTTTAGGGTTTAGGGTTTGGATTTAAGGGTTTAGGGTTTATGGTTTGGGGTTTAGGGTTTAGGGTTTATATGTTAGTATTTAGGGTTTAGGGTTTAGGCTTTATTGTTTGGGGTTAATGGTTTAGGGTTTCGGGTTTAGGGTTTAGGGTTTAGGGTTTCATTATTAAGGTTTGACATTTGGGGTTTAAGGTTTAGAATTTGGGATATGGGGTTTGGGGTTTACTGTTTCGAGTTAAGGGTTTGGGGTTTTGGTTTGTGGTTTAGGGTTTTGGGTTTACGGTTTCTAGTTTAGTGTGTATAGTTTAGGGTTGCGGTTTAGGGTTTAAGTGTTGGGGTTTAGTGTTTAGGGTATGCGGTTTGGGGTTGGGGTTTAGGGTTTAGACGTTAAGGCTTAGGGTTTAGGGTTTAGGAGTTGGGGTTTAGGGTTTTGGGTTTGGGGTTTAGGGTTTAGGGTTTGGGTTTAGGGTTTAGGATTTTCAGTTTGGGGTTTGGGGTTTAGGGTTTAGGGTTTCGGTCTTAGGGTTTTGAGTGTAGGTTTTAGAGTTTAGGATTTTGGGTTTGGGGTTTGGGATTTCTGGTTTAGGGGTTTGGGTTTAGGGTGTACAGTTTAGGGTTTAGGGTTTGGAGTTTAGGGTTTAGGGTTTAGGGTTTAGGGTTTGGGGTTTGGGGTTTAGGGTTTAGGGTTTAAGGTTGGGTTTAGGGTTCAAGGTTTAAGGTTTAGGGTTTGGGGTATAGGGTTTGGGATTTAGGGTTTGGGGTTTAGGGTTTGGGTTAAAAATTTTCAATTCAGGGTTAGGGTTGGGGGTTTAGGGTTTGGGATTTAAGGTTTATGGTTTGGGATTTATGGTTTGAGGTTTGGGGTTTGGGGTTTAGGATTTAAGGTTCAGGGTGGGTTTAGGGTTTAGGGTTTAAGGTTTAGGGTTTCGGGCTTAGGGTTTAGGGTTAAGGGTTTGGGGTTTGGGGTTTAGGGTTTGCGATTTGCAATTTGGGTTTACAGTTTAGGGTTTAGGGTTTGGGGATAAGGGTTCGTGGTTTAGGGTTTAGGGTTTAAGGTTTCGGGTTTAGGGTTTAGAGTTTAGGGTTTACTGTTTATGTTTGAGAGTTAAAGCTTTGGGGTTTTGGTTTGGGTTTCAGGTTTAGGATTTACGGTTTCGGGTTTATGGTGTATTGTTTATGGTGTATGGTTTAGGGTTTGGGGTTTAGGGTTTAGGGTTTGGGGTTGGGGTTGGGGTTAAGGGTTTGGGGTTTAGGGGTTAAGGCTTAGGGTATGGGGTTTTGGGTTTAGGCTTTAGGGTTTGGGGTTAAGGGTTTAGGATTAAAGGTTTTGTGGTTTAGGGTTTAGGGTTTAGGGTTTAAGGTCATCGATTTAGGGTTTAGGGTTTAGGGTTTATGATTTGGGGCATCTGGATTAGGGTTTAGGGTTTAGGGTCTAGGGTTTAGGGTTCAAGGTATGGGGTTTGGTGTTTAAGGTTTAGAGTATGGGGCTTGGGGTTTAGGTTCAGGATTTGAGTTTAGAGTTTAGGGTTTAGCGCTTGGAGTTTAGGGTTTAGGATTTAGGGTTTATCATTTAGGGTTTGTGGTTTAGGGTTTATAGTTTGGGGTTTACAATTTAGGGTTTAGGGTTTGGCGTTAAGGGTTTGGGGATTATGGTTTACAATTTAGGGATTAAGGTGTAGGGATTAAGGTTTTGGGTTTAGGGTTTAGGGTTTGGGGTTTAGTGTTTTGTGTTTCGGATTTAGGGTTTAGGGTTTGGACTTTCGGATTTAGGGTTTAGGGATTAAAATTTGGGGTTTAGGGTTTGGGGTTTAGGGTTTAGGGTTTAGGGTTTAAGGCTTGGGGTTTAGTGTTGACGGTTTGGGGTTTAGGGTTTAGGGTTTAGCATTTATGGTTTAGGGTTAAGGATTTATAGTTTAGGGTTTAGGGTTTATCGTTTGGGGTTTTGTGTTAAGGGTTTGAGGTTTGGAGTTTAGGGTTTAGGGTTTATAATTTAGGGTTTAGGGATTATGGTTTAGAATTTAGGGTTTTGGGTTTAGGGTTTAAAGTTTAGGGTTTTGTGTTTCGGGTTTAGGGTTTAGGGTTTAAAGTATGGGATTTGACATTTGTGGTTTACAATTTAGGTTTTAGGGTTTTGGGTTTTGGAACTTTGGTTCTGGTGGTTAGGGTTTAGGGTTTGGGGTATAGGGTCTGGGTTTTAAGATTTGGGGCATATGGATTAGGGTTTAGGTTTTAGGGTCTATGGTTTAGGGTCCAGGGTTCAGGGTTTAGGGTTTAGGGTTTAAGGTTTATGGTTCAGGGTTTGGGGTTTAGTGTTTATGGTTTGGGCATTAGGGTTTAGGGTTTTGGGTTTGGCATTTGCTGTTTAGGGGTTATGGTTTAGAGTTTAAGGTTTGGTGTTTGGGATTAAATGTTTGGGGTGTATGGTATAGGGTTATGGGTTTAGTGTTTGGAGTTTAGGGTTTAGGGTGTAGAATTGGGTTTTAGGGTTTAGCGTTTAGGGTTTAAGGTTTTGGGTTTAGGGTTTAGGGTTTGGAGTTTAGGGATTCGGGTTTAGTGTTTAGGGTTTAGGGTTTGACATTTGGGGGTTAGGTTCTAGGGATTTTGGTTTACAGATTGGGGTTTAGGATATAAGGGTTAGGGTATCGGGTATAGGGTCTTCGGTTTGAGTTCAGGGTTTAGGGTTTGGGGTTTAGGGCTTAGGGTTTTAGGTTTAGGGTCTTCGATTTGGGGTTTAGGGTTTGGGGTTATGGCTTTAGGGTTATGGGTTTAGGGTCTTCGGTTTGGGGTTTAGGGATTAGGGTTTGAGGTTTATGGTTTAGGTTTTCGGATTTGGGGCATATGGATTAGGGTTTAGAATTTAGGGTTTTGGGTTTAGGGTTTAGGGTTTAGGTTTTAGAATTTGGAGCATATGTATTAGGGTTTAGGGTTTAACGTCTGTGATTAAGTGTTCATGGTTCAGTGTTTGGAGCTTCAGGTTTAGGGTTTAGGGTTTTGGGTTTGGGGTTAAGGGTTTGGGTTTCAAGTTTAGGGTGTAAGGTTTGGAGTTTAGGTTTAGGATTTAGGGTTGATGGTTTAGGGTTCGGGGTTTAGCGTTTAGGATTTGGGGTTCGCGGTTTAGTGTTTAGGGTTTAGTGTTTGCAGTTTAGGGTTTAGGGTTTGGAGTTTGGGTTTATGGTTTAGGATTTATGGATTAAGTCTTAGGGTTCACGATTTGGGGAATGGTGTTTATTGTTTGGGGTTTATGGTTTAGGGTTTGGGGTTTGGGGTTTAGGGTTTAGAGTTAGGGTTTGCAGTTTAGGGTTAAGGTTTGGGATTTAGTGTTTGGGTTTATGGTTTAGGGTTTGGCATTTAGGGTTTGGGGTTTACGTTTAGGGTTTAGGGTTTAGGGTTTACAGTTTATGATTTCGGGTTTAGGGTTTGCGGTTTGGGGTTTGGGGTTAAGGCTTTGGGGTTTACAGTTTAGGGTTTGAGGTTTAGGAATTGGAGATGGTTTTCATTTTTGGGTTTGGGGTTTATGGTATGGGGTTCAGGGTTTAGGGTTTAGGGTTTGGGGTTACAGGGTTTGGAGTTTGGGGTTTGGGGTTTGGGATTTAGGGTCTAGGGTTTAGGGTTTGGTGTTAATGGTTTGGTTTTAATGGTTTGGGGTTTAGGATTTAGGGTTTAGGGTTTTGGGTTTGGGTTTCAGATTTAGGTTAGGGGTTAGGGTTTTGGGTTTACGGTTAGGGTTAGGGTTTGGGGTTTAGAGTTTGGGGCTTATGGTTTGGGGTTTCAGGTTTAGGGTTTCGAGTATTGGGTTTCGGGTTTGGGTTTAGGATTTAGGTGTAAAGTTTACGATTTTGGGGTTTGGGCTTAAGGGTTTAGGGTTTAAGGTTTCAGGGTTTAGGGTTTGGGGTTTATGGTTTAGTGTTTAGGGTGTTGGGTTTAGGGTTTATGGTTTAGGGTTTGGATTTATGGATTAGGGTTTTGGGTTTAAGGTTAAGGATTTGGGCTTTATGGTTTAGGGTTTGGGGTTTAGGGATTACGGTTAGGGTTTGGGGTTTAGTTTTAGGGTTTGGGATTTAGGGTTTGGGGTTTAAGGTTTAAGCTTTAAGGTTTAGGGTTTAGGGTTTGGGGTTTAGGGTTTAGGGTTTGGGATTTGGGGTTAAGGGTTTAGGGTTTTGAATTTACGGTTTGGGGTTTAAGGTTTAGGGTTTCGGGTTTAGGGTTTAGGGTTTGGAGTTTATGGTTTAGAGATTCGGGTTTGGGGTTTAGGGTTAGGGTTTGGGGTTTAAGGTTTGGGGTTTATGGTTTAGGTTTATGGTTTAAGGTTTAAGGGTTTAGGGTTTGGGGTTTAGGATTTAGGGTTCATGGTTTCGGGTTTAGGGTTTAGGGTTTAATGTTTAAGGTTTTAGGGGTTAGGGTTTAGGATTTAGGGTTTAGGGTTAGGTTTTAGGGTTTAGAGTTTTGGGTATAGGCTTGAGGGTATAGGCTTTCGGCTTTAAGGTTAGGGTTTAGGGTTTTGGGTTTGGGGTTTGTGGTTTATGGTTTGGGTTTTAGGGTCTAGGGTTAGGGTTTGGGGTTTGGGGTTAGGGTTTGCGATTTAGGCGTTGGGGTTAATGGTTTACGGTTTGGGGTTTAGGATTTAGGGTTTGGGGTTTAGTGTTTAGGGTTTGCGGTTAAGGGTTTAGGGTCAGGGGTTTGGGGTTCATGGTTTAGGGTTTATTGTTTAATTTTTCAAGCTTAAGGTATGGGGTTTGGGGTTTACTGTTTATGGTTTGTTGTTTATGGTTTAGGGTATGGGGTTTGAGATTTAGGGTTAGGGTTTGGTGTTTAGGTTTAGATTTTCTGGTTTCGGGTTTCGGATTTGGGGTTTGGGGTTTAGGGTTTAAGTTTTAAGGTTTGGTGTTTCAGGTAAAGGGTCTAGGGTTAAGGGTTTAAGGTTTCAGATTTAGGGTTTAGGGTATAGGGTTTCAGATTTAGGGTTTAGGGTTTAGGGTTTCAGGTATAGGGATTAGGGTTAAAGGTCTAGGGTTTAGGGTTCAGGGTTCAAGGTTTAGTGTTTGGGGTTTGGGGTTAAGGGTTTGGGGTTTGGGGTTTGGGGTTTAGGATTTAGGGTTTAGGTTTCCGGATTCGGGTTTATGTTTTGGGGTTTCGGGTTTAGGGTTTTGCGTTCAGGTTTTAGGTTGTGGGGTTTAGCATTTAGGGTTTCGAGTATAGGGTTTTGGGGTTTAGGTTTTAGGGTTCAGAGTTTAGTAGGGTTTAGGGTTTAGGGTTTAGGGTTTTAAGGTTAAGGGTTTACAGTTTGGGTTTAGTGTTTGTGGTTTAGGGTTTAAGGTTTTAGGTTAAGGGTTTAGGCTTTAGGCTTTAGGGTTAGGGGTTAGGGGTTAGGGGTTTATGGTTTGGGGTTTAGAGTTTGGAGTTTGGGGTTTAGGGTTAGGGTTTGAGGTTTTGTGATAGGGTTTGGGGGTTTCGGCATTGGGGTTTATGGTCTGGGGTTTAGTGTTTAGGTTTTTGGGTTTTTGGTTTTGGGTTTAGGATTCAGGGTTTAAGGTTTAGGGTTTAGGGTTTCGGGTTTCGGGTTTAGGGTTTAGGTTTCGAGTTTAGGGTTTAGAGTCATGGGTTTATAGGTTAGGGATTAGGGTTTAGGGTTTATGGATTAAGGTTTAAAGTTTAGGGTTTGGGGTTAACGGTTTAGGGTTTAGGTTTTGTGATTTAGGGTTTAGGGTGCATGGTTTGCGGTTTAGTGTTTAAGGTTTAAGGTTTTGGGTATGGGGTTTAAGGTTTAGGGGTTCGGGTTTAGTGGTTAGGTTTTGGGGGTAAGGGTTTAGGGTTTAGGGTTTTTGGGTTTTGGGTTGAGGGTTTAGGATTTAGGGTTTGTAGTTTGGGGTTTAGAGTTTACGGTTTAGGCTTTGGGGTTTAGGATTTAAAGTTTGGATTTAGGGTCAGGGTTTGGGGTTTGGAGTTTGAGGTTTAGGGTCTATGGTTTCGGGTTTGAGGTTTTAGATTTCGAGTTTCGGGTTTGGGTTTGAAAGTTCGGGGTTTAAGGATAAGGTTTGGGGTTTAAGTTTTCGAGTTTGGGGTTAAGGGTTTTGGGTATAGAGTTTCAGGATTAGGGTTTAGGGTTTTGGGTTTAGGGTATAGGGTCATGGGGTTAGGGTTTAGAGTTTAGGGTTTGGGGTTTAGGGATCAGGGTTGGGTGTTGAAGGTTTAGGGTTGAGGGATTAGGGTTTTGAGTATAGGGATTAGGGATTAGGGTCTAGGGTTTAGGGTTCAGGGTTTAAAGTTTAGGGTTTGGGGTTTAGGGTTTAGGGTTTGGGGTTTGGCATTTGGTGTTTAGGATTTAGGATTTAGGTTTCGGGTTTCGGGTTTAGGGTTTATGTTTTGGGGTTTTGGGTTTATGGTTTCACGTTCAGGGTTTAGGGTGTGGGGTTTAGCGTTTAGGGTTTCGGTTATAGGCTTTTGGGGTTTAGGTTTTAGGGTTCAGAGTTTTGGGTTTAGGCTTTAGGCTTTAGGCTTTAGGGATAGGGGTTAGGGGTTTATGGTTTGGGGTTTAGAGTTTGGAGTTTGGGGTTTAGGGTTAGGGTTTGAGGTTTTGTGATAGGGTTTCCGGGTTTAGGTATTGGGGTTCATGGTTTGGGGTTTTGGGTTTTGGGTTTAGGGTTTTGAGTTTTGGGTTTAGGGTTTAGGCCGTAGGGTTTAGGGTTTCGGGTTTCGAGTTTAGGGTTTAGGTTTCGAGTTTAGGGTTTAGGGTTTAGGGTTTGGAGGTTAGGGCTTAGGGTTTAGGGTTTGTGATTTAGGGTTTGGGGTTTAGGGTTTAAAGATTGGGATATAGGGTCAGGATTTGGGGTTTGGGGTTTGAGGTTTAGGATTTAGGGTTTAAGGCCTAGGGTTTGGGTTTTGGGGTTTTTGGTTTCGTGTTTCGGGTTTGGGGTTTAAAGTTTGGGGTTTGGGGTTTGGGTTTTAAAGTTCAGGGTTTAGGGATAGGCTTTGCGGTTTAAGTTTTCGAGTTTGGGGTTAAGGGTTTCGGGTTTAGGAATTACGGATTAGTGTTAAGGGTGTTGGGTATAGAGTTTCGGGATTAGGGTTTAAGAAATCAGGTCGTGGGGTTGGGTTTTAGGGTTTGGAGATTAGGGATCATGGATTGGTGTTTAGGGTTTCAAGTATAGGGATAAGGGATTAGGGTCTGGGGTTTAGTGTTCAGGGTTTAAGGTTTAGGATTTGGGGTTTGGGGTTTGGCGTTTAGGATTTAGGGTTTAGGTTTCCAGTTTCGGGTTTAGGGTTTATGTTTTGGGGTTTGGGATTGGGTTTTAGGGTCAAGGGTTTAGCGTTTATGGTCTAAGGTTTAGGGTTTAGGGTTTAGGGTTAGGGTTTAGTGCTTAGTGATTGGGGTTTAGGGTTTTGGGTTTGGGTTTTGGGCTTTAGGGTTTAGGGTTTGGGGTTTTGGATTTTAGGCATACAGAATAAGGTTTAGGGTTTAGGATCTATGGTTTCAGGTTCATGATTGGGGTTTAGGGATTAAGGTTTAGGGTTTAGGGTTTGGGGTTTGGGGTTTACGGTTTGGGATTTAGTGTTTAGGGTTTGCGATTAAGGGTTTAGGGTCAGGGGTTTGGGGTTCATGGTTTAGGGTTTATTGTTTAATGTTTTAGGCTTAGGGTATGGGGTTTAGGGTTTAGGGTTTGGGGTTTAGAGTTTATGGTTTGTTGTTTATGGTTTAGGGTTTGGGGTTTGAGCTTTAGGATTAGGTTTTGGTGTTTAGGTTTAGATTTTCTGGTTTCGGGTTTCGGATTTGGGGTTTGGGGTTTAGGTTTTAAGTTTTAAGGTTTGGTGTTTCAGGTAAAGGGTCTAGGGTTAAGGGTTTAAGGTTTCAGATTTAGGGTTTAGGGTATAGGGTCGTGGGGTTGGGGTTTAGGGTTTAGGGTTGAGGGTTTAGGGTTTCAAGTATACGGTGGGTTAAAGGTCTGGGGTTTAGGGTTCAGGGTTTAAGGTTTAGGGTTTGGGGTTTGGGGTTTGGCATTTGGTGTTTAGGATTTAGGGTTTAGGTTTCCGGTTTCGGGTTTAGGGTTTATGTTTTGGGGTTTCGGGTTTAGGGATTTGCGTTTAGGGTTTAGGGTGTGGGGTTTTGTGTTTAGGGTTTCGGGTATAGGTTTTTGGGGTTTAGGTTTTAGGGTTTAGGGTTTAGGGTTTAGGATTTTAGGGTTAAGGGTTTACGGTTTCGGTTTAGTGTTAGGGGTTTAGGGTGTAGGGTTTTAGGTTAAGGGTATAGGCTTTAGGCTTTAGGGTTTAGGCTTTAGGGTTAGGGGATTAGGGTTTATGGTTTGGGGTTTGGAGTTTGGAGTTTGGAGTTTGGGGTTTAGGTTTAGGCTTTGGGGTTTAGGGATAGGGTTTGGGGGTTTAGAGATTGGGGTTTATGGTTTGGGGTTTAGGGTTTGGGGTTTTGGGTTTAGGGTTTCGTGTTTGGAGTTTAGGGTTTAGGGTTTAGGTTTCATGTTTAGGGTTTAGGGTCTAGGGTTTCGAGTTTAGGGCTTAGGGTTTAGGGTTTATGGATTAAGGTTTAAAGTTTAGGGTTTGGGGTGAACGGTTTAGGGTTTAGGGTTTAGGGTTTAGGGTGTAGGGTTTAGGGTTTGTGGTTTTATGGTTATGGTTTGGGGTTAGGGTTTGGGGTTAGGTTAAGGTTTTAGTGTTTGGG